>CM041776.1:355820838-356084121 GCA_023374045.1 Limonium bicolor
TTCTATTCTTCTTGTACACTGATTCTTCGCTCTTCGCTATGAAATGCGGTTAACACTGTTTAGATGGGGACCGTCTCCGGGATTCCCAGTTTTCGGGATCTACCGTATGACAGGTCTTCCGTACTTTAAAGGTATTTAATAGCAGCCAGATCGGGTATTCCCGAGTAAGAGTGGACTTCCATCTCTCTGGCGTTGTTTCCCCAAGTTATATACAGGGATTGTGGAGGGCGGGAAGGATATCGTAGGTTTCCAGTATTCACTGGTAGTTCCTTTCTAGCGTACCTCTCACGCTATCACTCAACCCTTAACCCAAAGTACTTAAATCCTAACTCGGTACTTCCTAAGCTCGGTAATTCAGTCATCAGAGCGATACTTCGCTCTGATACCACTTTTTGTAACACCCCAACCACCACCGTACACTTAACATCAAACTGCAGCGGAAACCTCAACTCATCACATTACTTAATTCAATGGTGTTACACGCCGTTAACCACCCACGTGGCTAACAAGGCTAATACACATACATTTGTATCGGTCTGATGGACTAGATTCCCGAGCAACTACAAAATACAATCCTCATTCCGTTTTCAACATTTATTATATACATACATTCCCACTGTACCGAGTATTTAAAACTAATGCCGATAACAATTTCGGTCTTACTACGCTTACAATGCTTACGCCATTTAAATGGCTACCCATGTATAAACATCTACCCCGTCCTACTCTCGAACGGCTTCCAGCTCCTTGTACCTGAAATAGAAAAGGAGAGAAAGGGTGGCCCCCAAGGGGCTCAGCACCTTTGCTGGTATGGTAATCCCGCAGCCCACATGCTACCGGGCCACGCACAACTAATTGTCGTCTTAGCATGCAGTTGATTATATTTAAATCATGCATACAAGCCATAACATACACATAACATTACGCCTCAATGGGCTCAATCTATAACCAACACATCCACACTTAACCAACCATCCAATGATTCCTTAAACCCTAGAGTGGCTCTCCTCTAAAACGGAGCTACTTCCTTAACGAATGACATGTACCCATTAATCGGGTTATCCTTAAACGCCTCTTGTCACAAACTGGGATTCATTTCCATGATCCACTCACTCCATATCCTACAACATATCTCATTTCTCACATAATAAACACAACAACACCTTTCTTGTTTCGACGCACATATGATGACATCGCATTCATTTTAAACATCCAATATATATATATATATATATACCATAGCACGACAAGGGAATTTGCATAGCACCATAACATTACATAACACCATAAAATCGGTTCTCACAAGGAACCTTCCACCATAGTTAGTATACCAGTGAGCCTAGAGATTATTACCAATCCCATGTTAAGCTCGTTACCAACCTCGTTACCGTCCGGTTATATAGAACGGTTAACTTATACCCAAGGTGTGTCGGATATAGTAATCCCAAGCACACCGAAATAACATACGTATGCCCCTATGGCCCGACGTGAGTCAGTAACTAGCTTTGGATAAGCTAAGGGAAGGTAGAAACCAAATTGGAATACCACCTATACATACACCAAGAGGGCCGAACCGGATATGATATTGACCCCCATCCATCACACGCGTGGCCGGAACAACCGGACTCCTCACCCCCCATTAGTACACATACACTTAATAATAAGTAGTTAGAGATCCATTATGGAGCCTACCACATCCACACACCATACGGTATCATAACCGAGTTAAGCACACAAGGGAGGTTCACACACTTGCATACAACAACAATATCCAACTAACTCACACATAGCCGTGGTTAGCACGTTCCCAAGGTTTGGGCCGTCAACTCCGTATACCGATCACTCATGTGTTCCTAGTTTTGGTTAGCTAAGGTGTAACACATACTTGAGGTTAAATGGTATCGGAGGCCAAATTCGCCACATAAATGAATTACTATAAACTCATTACATGTTTTAATCTTACAAGGTGGCAAACACTCAAGAAAACATATTGGCATACAAGCCGGTGTAATCCGGTAGGACACAGGTTGCAAGAAAACCATACCTGTCACCGGAGTCCACTTTACCACGTCCACTTATGTTCCTCGAGCGATTCTCGAACAACTGTTAACATCACATGTGTTTTTATTACATCGGGGTTTGCTTGATTATTTAATGTCTAATGCTTAACTTTCCCCGTTAACTTAGTTACATAACTTTACATTTTAACTTGTTTTACTTTTACATTTTGATACAACTTTTCACCCACTTAATTGCCATTTAAACTCACCTAACATGTCCTTAACAACCTTATAACATCATTACCTATCAATCCCCATCATTACATATCATTTCATAACCTTAAACCATATTTTTGGTCCGACCGGACTTGTCCATGTCCGGTCGATTCCAGAACATATTTCCGTCAAAATTTTTCTACTCCGACCGGACTTGTAAGTCCGGTCCTATGTCCGGTCCATTCCAGAAGCTAATTCTCGCAGGGTAAACTGGGCCCGACCGAACTTGCAAGTCCGGTCGCAAGTCCGGTCTGCCCCAGATCTTTGTTTTCCTTTTTACATTCTACTCCAAACTTCACCCCATATATCCTAGTATACCCTAACCTCATTTGGGCACTTCAAACACACCTTAAGATATCCTTAAACACTCACAAAACTCTTTCTCTAATTCCTTAAACCTTTACTTATATCTTCACAAAATTTCTAACACTTACAATGTTTTCTCCTAGTTTTTCAAGTGGTGTTTCATCCTTAATAACCTTTATACCAAAGTGTTTCCTCACCATCATAACATCATCTCCCAAGCATCTTCTCTTACTAACCAAATCTTCTCTTTCACAACTCCTTAAAGTTCCTTTCTCAAAACCTTATCTATACATTATTCCCACCTTGCACATCACATAACCTAAACCTTAAACAAACTTCTTCAAGACTTTAATACATTCTCAAAACACATATTGAATTCCTAGAACTTCCAAGACAATGCCTAAATCCTTATAGCACCTTAGAACACCTTAATGCATGTGTTCTTCCTTAGTGAAGCATGTATCCATTCCTAACAATTCCTAGTTCACCCAAGTTCATTTAAGCACTTAGAACTCCTTATACATTTTACAAATTTCGCCATGGGTTCTCTTAGCACATCATCATTCCAAAACTCATGGTTTTCACCATTAAACACTCAAGAACACCTAATTCCATCAAGGACACTATCACTCACAAAACTTCACCAATTTTACACTACATCACAATATAGTGCATAATTAAACTTGCTTGGCACTTAGGCCCTTAAATAACATGGCTCTTAGGCCCTTAAATTGCATAATCCTTAAACACTGAATCTCCACAATATATAAGCCTTTGACCTGCAATTACACACACCAAGACATATGTTCCTTTACTAGTCTCCTTGAGAAACACCTTACTAAGTCATTCACCATTTGCTCTTTAGGTAGTTTTAGCAAGCATTATAAGCTCATTTCTCCTAAGGCATTAAACCACATTGAGATAGCATGTTTACCTCTTTTCCACACAAACTTCTTTCTTGCTTCCTCTTAAAACCGGTAAGGCATTTCACTCCTTGTCAACTACTTAACAATTTACAAACATCATAATGAGTTTTCAAGCTTTAAGCTCCATCTCATTGTAAACCCTAATTACATATATTGTTTTAACACATCAAGGTAATTGTTTTACCTTTGAATGGAAAGAGAGCTTGAATGAGTATCAAGAGAGGACTCCTCCTAGCCCTTGGAAGATTTAAATGAAGCTAAAACAAGACAAGAACACCATTACAAGGTGCATTTTCGGTCAACACCAAAAATGAAGGAAATGGAGTTTTCTTTGGTTTTTCCTTACCTTGAAGCAAAGGTGATCAACAAGGCATAAAAATATTAGCTCAAGCTCCTTCCATGGAAGTTCTCCTTGGCACCGAAATGGTGGTTTTGATGATTTGAAAGGACAATGTTGTAGAGCTTGCTCCAACTAAGAGAACGGTAGTCTCGGAATTAAATTCGGAGCATGGAGTCATAAGTTACAAGTGAAGAAGGATGAAGAATGGTATGGTTCTGTTGGAAACCGATGGAGAGAAGGAAGAAGGTGGCCACCGTGGGAAATGAAAGGAAATAAGAGAATGAGGTGATAAGTTTGCTTTTGTTAAGATATTTATCCTTATAAAGCAAATAGTACATTAATTAGTCATTCTTCCTTTTCTTAGTAATCTAACAAGGGTGGTGAGTCACCACACCTTAAAAACCGGCCCCAAATAGTACCTAGGGGTATTTTAGACTTTATTAATCAATTGTCTCACTTATAGTAACATATGTTACAAACTAGCTTATAAAAATCACTATTCACAAAACAAGGCACATAGAAGTGAAATTTTTGATTTCCCATTGATATAGCCACCCAAATGTGATACTATATAGTACACATGTTAATTAAAGAGTAATGATGGACATTTAGCCATTCAAAACTCATTTACAAGACAATTTTTCAAAAACGTGCTTTAAGACTCCTTAAAGCACATTTTGCGTTTTAACTTGTTTTCAAGCTTGGTTTTCTTTAGTAATTGATTTAATATGTTCCTTAACATATAAATAAGGCATAGGTATGACCATTAGGTCTTATACACATTTATCCCAAGCTTAGAGCACATTTTAGCCCATATTGACCTTAAGGTATTTATTTGTGTTTTGTTTGGTTTCATTGTCTACCAAAGTTTCCTAAGGACTTAATTAGCCTTATAAAGTCATAATTAAACATTATCAAGTCTTGGTAGGCTCTTTGGGTCCTAGCCAAGTTCACTCCAAGCTTAGAGCATGTTTCTGCTCAAACCGTCTTCTTGTTTTTATTGTGTTTTACCATGGTTTAAATGGTTCATTTATGTTTCTAAGGCACTTTTTAGCCTTTAAATACCATAGTTTAACATTTACACAACATACCAAGGTTTGGGGTATTTCAGTTGTTCAGGTGATCTGAGGTTACTTAATGTCTTTGACGACGCTGTCATTTTACTAGACTTATGTCTTTTAATAGTCAAGGTTAGGTTCGTATTAGGCGTTTGCCTTACGGTGTCCAAGTTGGATATCATCCTGTCGTCTTATTCTTCCATCTCAACGCTTCGTTCAACTTCTGTTGATTACGCCACCCTTTGATGATCAATCATACTTGGGTGTTAATGAGTTAAACAAACAGTGTTAACTGTCATTCATCAGTTGTTCGGCTCGACTATGCCCGCTCTGTGGGGGTAGTCCTCTGAGCTCTCCTTTCCCAGGGTTGTACGACTTTAATCCTTAGTAGGTTATAGCTTACGTTTATTGTTTTGCTCGGATCACCGAGCGATCTCTGAGATTTTCCTCGTGGAGTTTGAGATTGGTGTTCTTACCGTACTGTCGGTCGTTGTTGTAGTGGGTTATACCGTTGCTAGTATTTATATGGTTTAGTATTTCGTCTAAGCTCAGCTCCTTGCTGGCTGATGTGTCGGTTCATCTCATCATGGTTAGGCCGTCAGGCCCTTCCAAGGTCCTATTATTTTTTTTTCTGTTCTTATAGATTTACAATCAGGTATTAATATATACTACAACTGTAGCGTTCTCTTATTTCGCCTTGATGGCTTTTCGTGTGGCTTAACCGTGGTAGCACTTGCTATGGCAAGTGCGCCATGCAGGATGGGTCATTGGTACAAGGTGCATCGGTAGTGATACTCCCTTCTAATTTCCATGTAATTGGTAGTCCTCGGGACTCCTTCAATAATCTCTTATTTTGGATAACCGACCATCCGGCAGTTTCCTTGTAGTTTGACAGTACTGTCATTTATCAGGGCGTTCCTCTTTCTGAGGGAACCCCTTAACATTTTCTTATGTCTTAATCCTCCCTCCTGTCTCCACACGTTTTGCTGTGGTTACTAGGCAACGGTTTTCCTTTAGGCACTACATCGTAGCTCTGTTTCGGTATACAATTTGCATGTGTTTCCACCGTTGT
Source organism: Limonium bicolor (assembly GCA_023374045.1). Classification (NCBI taxonomy): domain Eukaryota; kingdom Viridiplantae; phylum Streptophyta; class Magnoliopsida; order Caryophyllales; family Plumbaginaceae; genus Limonium; species Limonium bicolor. The sequence goes on from CM041776.1 coordinate 355,826,817, forward strand.
TCGCGTTGTGTCGGCCAGGTTTGTAACCTTTTTCATTGTATGGGGTTTGGAGTTCCCGTTTCTAACTGGACTTTCCAGTAATCTCAATCCTCATGCTTTGTATTATCCCACTGTTATTCTTACTCGGACCGCTGTCCGGTACTCATGTCTCTTATCATTTCCTTATCTATTGCACGCGTAGTGCTTTCCTTACCATTGATATCGCGGGTTATTTCGACTGCGTAGCATGTCGACCCATGTTACCGGTAATTACCGTTCCCTTATTGATAGAATTCCATAGGTAGCTCCTGTTTCTCTGTTGCGCTCCATTAAAAACCTCCAAGTTCTCCATAACTGTTGTACAACAAGTTGTTTCTTGTATTGCTCACTGTTAACTAACTGCCAGATCGGGTTTCTCCGAATTAGAGAAGGCTTTCTTCTCTCTGGCGTTTGTTCCACTTATTCAGGGTTATGATGGAGGGCGGGCCTAGGTACTATGGATGTCCGGTAAACACCGGGGAGTCCCGACTAACGCACCTCTCACTCTATCTCTGAACCCTTAACCCATAACTCAATCTCAACCTCAATATTCTCCTAAGTTCGGTATTTCTTGTCTTCAGAGCGTAACTACGCTCTGATACCACTTTTTGTAACACCCCAACTCAATCCAATTGTGGTCTCCCAACTTAACAGCATATATACATACATGTCACAGCGGAATTCTTTACAATCCAGGACCTTGCCACGGTCTGTCTACAGAATATACCGAACATTAGTGCAACAATCTTAACCATTTACATATCCTTCTTACAACCCCCTCACATCCTATACATCTTACTAACTCAAATTGCCATACGAGTGTACATGCACAACTCGTAGGCCACTCTTAACCCTAAACACTTGTATCCTCTTCTTACTCTCGCGACGGCCGCCTCCTGATGTACACCTGTGTAGTAAAACAGCCCCCAAAGCACACGAATGCTGGTACGATCCCCTCATGGCCCCAAGCTAACGTGGCTACGACGACTAATTGTCGATAGCATGGAGGTTGATTGGATGCACAACATAATAGTAAATGCTGTAAACAACAATCCTATATGAACAATCAAAGTTCACACACACAATGAACGACTTAAACGCGTTCCCTTAATTGGAGAGTTAGTTATTTAACTCCTTAAGTAATGTTCCCTCTTAACCTTAGTCCATCCTTATCTCACCTTAATCTTAATCTTATCTTAACCTTAGAAACAACCATCCTTTAATAAGGATGGATGTCGCTTATCTTAATCTTAATTATACAAACCATCCTCTAAAGAGGAATGGTTGCAACTTATCTTAATCTTAACTTAATCTTAATCTTAATAATACAAATCATCCTTTAAAAAGGAATGATTGTAACTTATCTTAATCTTAACTTATTCTCAGAATACAAACCGTTCCTTGAGGGGAATGGTTGTAGCCTAAGTCCAAACCTGGGATTTAGGTGATCCCACCGCACCATCGTAATGCCACCTACCCTGGACGGGAATCCAGCGTAGCTGAGCCGGCAACCGGCCCTAGGCTACAAGTCCGAAGACAAGTCCTTAAGCGGAGGGCGGATCTGATTCAGATACCGTCCCCCTTTTTCCTTTGCATGCATGACCGGAGATCGGTCCCGGGTTTCCTCACTCAAGTTCCAGTTAGTAATAGTCTCAAGACCATGTTTGTTGGTTAACCTCTTTCGGTTCATATCGTCCCTTATTAGGGAGCGTTCCTTAGTCTCACTCAATTCCTTACTAAACATTGTTAGTAAGTTCTCACGGTATGCTGTGTTAGTTTTCAAACATCACACAGCAATACAAGAAATATAATATATTCCGGTAGCATGCTTTATCTTGTTTAGTGAGAACACAAAAACAAATAGCATACAAGCCGAGGGACACCTCGTTAGCAAGCAGGTCACAAGAGAACTGTACCGTTCACCGCTGGTCGTTCGGTTGCTTACTCTCCTCTGGAGTCCAAATCCCCAAGTCCTAAAACATTCATTCAGTTTTAGTTTGTTAATCACTTAACTTAATCCAACTTACTTAACCTGTTTAACTTACTTAATTCCTTAATGATCCCCACCTAACACCTCTTAAGTCTTACAACTTAATCTTAAACTTTCAAGTTTACACTTAACTTAACTCAATCCCTTAAGTTCTTAGGGTCCTAATCATTACCACCCTACCAAAGGTATACCTTATTACTTATTACCATTCTTAGAATTTAAAATTTCTTTTTTTTTTTTTAGGCCCGACCGAACTTCCGACCGACCTTACCTAAGGTCGGTCCATTCCAGAACACTTCTCCGTTTGAAAATTCTACCCCGACCGACCTTGCAAGTCCGGTCCCAAGGTCGGTCCATTCCCGAGAGTTTCCCCCGTGGGAAATTTAAGCTCGACCGAACTTGTCAAGTCCGTCCTATGTTCGGTCGATTCCAGTGACTTAACTCCTTCACAAAATACAAGCCCGACCGAACTTGTAAGTCCGGTCCCCAAGTTCTGTCGGTTCCAGAAACATTTTCCGGTAGTGTAAACTGAGCCCGACCGACCTTGCAAGTCCGGTCCCTAAGGTCGGTCGGCTCCAGAACCTTGTTTCTAAATTCCCATTAACTCCAAACTTCTCCTCATATATCCTAATATGTTATAACCTCATTTGGGCACCTCAAATACACCTTAAGCCCTCCTTTAAACACATTAAATCATTCACCAAGATCCACCTTAGTCATTATGCATTTTCCTTTAATAATGCTAACACTTGTAATGTTTTCCTCTAGGTTTCTAGGTGGTGGTTCATACCTAATGTAACCACTATGCCAAATGTTTTCCTCACCACTATAACATCATCTCCCAAGCATCTTTCACCATCGAAAATCCTTTTATGCATTTACTTAAAGTTCCTTCACAAGCTTAAGCTTCCATCCATCAACACCTTATTTCCTCCTAGTTGTTTACCAACATTTGCCTACGTCCTAATACTCAATTACATTCTCTTGATTCCTAAATCCTCCAAGGTAATGCCTAAGTCATTATAACTCATTACCACACTTTATCTCACCCCTTTTTCATCAAGACACCTCTAAAACTTCCTAGTACTTCCTTAGTCATTAAATTCCCTCAGAACATATTTAATCACCTTACTCATTACACCCTCTCCTTAAACTTATGCACAAGTCTTATATTCCTCATCTCATGATTTGGTGTGTTCAAAAACACTCACCATTCCTCTAATTCCTCTAGACATCTCTAGGTCATTCTAAACCTCAAGAACTCCTTAGTTAACTAATCTCCACTCAAATTCCTCATAATGACTCCTAGTAATTCCTAGGTCATATTAATTCACCACCATCGCCTAAACACTTATTTTCTACTCAAATTTTGCCATAGCACCTCTAGCATCATAGCATGCCCAAACGCATTATTTTTCCTCATTTAACCATCTCACACACCTCAAGTTCTTTCTCATCATATCTCATCACCCAAACCAACTCATTCACAACAAACTCAATATATTGCAATAATCTTAAATTGCGTAGCACTAAGGCTCTTAAATGACATGGCTCTTAGGCCCTTAAATAACTTAAACTTAAACACTGAATTTCCCACATATAAAAGCCTTCAACCTGCAAATACACTCATCAATCTCATAGTAGTTATAACACTCTTGAAACTCCTCTTAAACTTATATTACTAACTCATTCCCATTGGCTCCTTAGTCACAAGTTCACAAGCTTATTTAAGTTCTTTTTCTTAGGTTACATAACCCATTACCTAATGTAAGCCCTAGGCTACATTGGTATCCACCTAAACTCATCCCTTAAAACTTAAATCACCATTAGGTAAGCATTTTACCTTGGTTTCTCAAGCTTATCTTAACTTCCTCCTTAGACCTTCTTCTTGCATGAATCTCGGCCACCACTTAAATTCCCCTTGCCAATGTTCTAATCAATATTCAATGACTCATATGAGTACTAAACAATACACTAACCTCAAGGAATGAAACCCTAGGTTAGAAATGTGTTCTAAGGCATAAAGGTGGATAATTACCTTTGAAGTCTCAAGGTAGACTTTGGCATTGAATGAAATAGGACCTCCACTAGTCCTTGGTGAATAAATCAAGCTAGAACAAGGCATAAAAACATAGCCCCATGAGAAGGAATTTTCGGCCATGTACAAGAAATGATGGGAACATGGTTTTTCTTACATTTCCTTTACCTTAAGAGAATGGAGAAGCCAATGAGCTCTTCAAACTTGATTTTCCTCCATAAATGGAGTTTTCTCATGGCACCAAAATGGAGCTTTGAAAGATTTGAAAAGATAGAAAGATAGGTCTTGACTTAACTAAGACAAATATGCAATTTGTTTTGGATTTGGAGCTTGGAGTTGTATTTGGCAAGCGATTGAAGATGGAGAACCATGGAAGAGCAGCACTCTCGGTTTTGGAATGGAGAGAAGAAGAAGAAATCGTGGAAGGAAGGGGAAATGAAGAGAGAGAAGAAGAAGAATAGCTTATAAGAGATATTTTACTAAAAAGGTGAATAGTTACCTTACTTTATTTACCCCTCTTTTCCCCTCTTAACTAACATGTTGTGGTGACTCACCACCCTTATAAAACCGGCCCCTTTATCAAATAAGGCTAGTCATGGTCTTTGTTGACCAACTTATTGACTTATGTTGACTAAAACTTAAACTGTCACTATTTGGCACTATTCACTAATCAGTGCACATATTTCTGAAATTTTTGATTTCCCATCACACAGCCTACTCTTTTCTTTTCTGATATTTCTACTCACTGATTTAGACCTCCTAATGTGATACTAATTAGTACACATGTTGATTAAAGAGTAATGATGGACATTTAGCCACTCAAAACTCAATTCTAAGACAATTTCTCAAAAATGTGCTTTAAGACTTCTTAAAGCATATTTTGTGTTTTAACTTGTTTTCAAGCTTGGTTTTCTTTGCTAATTGATTTAAAATGACCATTAGGATATTACTAAGGTCTTATCATGATATTTGGGTACTCACCCAAGTCTCTCCAAGCTTAGAGCACGTTTTTGCCCTGATTGCCTTTAAGGCACTTTCATGTGTTTTCCTTGGTTTAAATTGTCTACCAATCTTTCTAAGGCATATTCTAGCCTTACTACATCATAATTTGATGTTTGCTTAGCATACTTAGGTTTGGGGTATTTCAGAGCAGGACTCCGGGTTCCGGTTATTGCAGTTTGGTTAATTATGTTATTTCTCCTGGTTTATAGATTGGCAAAAATAGTAACTCTAACGAATTTGTTTACCATAACATGCTATGACTTGATTTTAGACCAGCAAAACACATGTAAAAAAAATAAGTCAAGAGATAATATTTATGCAGGTGAAGTATTAACTTGTCCGATGAAAACAAGTTTTCCACAAATTTACGAATTAATTGAACCTATCTATTTTTCACTGGATCGGGTCAAAATAGATTTAGAAAGATAATGCAATTAAACGATCAGAATTATGGCAGGGAAGCACATTAATTGTAACAATCTATATGTTAATTAAAACCAGTAAAAATATAAATTCAATAAAGGTAAACGTTTAAAACCAATATCGAATGTTATGTAGTAACCAAAAACGCAATAAGAAACAAATAAATGTAACAAACATGAAGAGTTTGGTTTAAAACCCATATAGTTGAACCGGACCGGTCCGGTTCTTTTATTTCTGCCCCAAACCGGTTCACTCTTTTATTTCTTACGATTTACCCGTTCTTCTTCTCAGAGCCCTGTTTCTCTTCTCACCGAATCTCGATCTCGCCTCTTCTAATTCTCGTCGGTTCTGGAAGTTCCGATTCTCGTCGATGCAGCACGTCGGTGTGTGGAGTTGGAGATGGAGGACGACGGTGGTGCTGTGGGAGGATGAAGGCGATGAATGACTGATGGTGAAGCGAAGATGAAGGCGGTGAAGCGTGAGGTGGAGATGACGATGAAATGGTGGCGGAGGTGATGCGGTGAGTGTGAGGCGTGGTGAATGGCGAGAAAACGACTATGGAATGAGGGTGATGAATCCGATGGTTGATGCGGTGAATGTGAGGTGGTCTGTGTAATGGTGGGTGAATGGCGGAGAACCTCTCGGTGTGCAGAGTGTGGTGTCGGGTGTGATAACAGTGGTGCGCGATGAATCGATGATGGCGGAATTGTAGTGTGAGGCGTGTGATGGAGGCGTCGATGGTGGGAGGCGTCGGTGTTAATGATATCGGATGTGGAGGTGATGAAAGCGATGGTGTGAGTGAACAGCGAGAGGTCGATGCGGGTGAGATGTGATGAATGTCACGATGGATGTCCGGTGACGGGCGTTGGATGGGATGCGACGGTGGAGGCGATGTTGTGAATGGACGTGGTGAGGGCGAGATGATGGAGATGAATGAGTATGGTAGAGGTGGGATGATGGTAAATGGTGGTGTCGACGGTGAATGAATCGTGAATGGAGATGTGAAGCGTGGATGACCGGTGGCGTGGGTGAGATGGTGGCGATAGGTTGGTGGATGATGAAGGCGGGTGAGGCGATGAAGGTGGGTGAGGCGAATGGAGTTGAATGGGGTGCAGATGAGGGCGTGCCTATCTCGGTGGTCTCGATGTGGTAATATGGTGAGCGATGGAGATGAAGTTGAAATAGTGCGATCGATGCCTGCTTCAGTAACGACAAATCCCTCAGCATGGGTTTTAATTGTTATTAATCTCATAATTTAGTCCCCCTAAGCTTTCTTTTTGTGTATGTCGTACGCATGCATAAACCATCAATCAAGTGTTTGCTCTGTCTGCCTATCTATCTGCAAAATATATCGGCTTGGTCCAAAATCTTCACTTGGCAATATTCTTCATAAATGGCCACGGACACTGCATGTAAACATATATATACTACTATTATATATATGTAGTATATATAATATGTGAGACATTTTCCTATATAAACAAAATAAATATATGAGTTGACATTAAAACATAAATCTAAGAAAAGCATATGATAAATGTAAAATATGACATACATTGTTATAAAAATAGAAGAATTAAAGTCCTAGGAGTAGATATATTTTTACACTTATCACCTTATCCCATCTAAACTCCATAAACCAAGTGAACATATGTTCAGCCTAGGTTAAGTATCTCTGTATATTTGTATCATCTCAACCAAGGGTTTCCAGTTTGAATCTTACGGTTTGGTAACTGGACAGTCAATGCTTATTGTTTGTTTCTATCTTTTAGAAAAGTGGTTAATCCACAAGCTCAATGGTTTCCAAAAATATGATGATTAGGTGTAATAAATAGAGGGTCTAAACTTCTTAGAGATTGTATATAAAGTTAGGAAGGTTTACGTAATAGATTATGTACAAGTCAAGGGGTATGTTTCCTACTTTTAAATATGACTTCCACTCACTTTTAGTGTATGTATTAATCCAAACTCTTAATATAACTTGTACTTCCTTCATTGTAAGTGTCAATGAGGGTATTTGTTACCATGCTTATATTGAATTTACATTACATATGGTGTTAACCTTACTTGATTATTGCGATCTTTATTCGCATTTATAACTTGAGCTGTCATAAAAGACATATGCTCGTATAGAACCATAAGGATAGTGTAGGACGATAGCCCTAAAATAGGGTAGGTATACTCAACGATACTTTAGCCCTCTGAAATGTATCAATACTCCTCAACGTTTTGGTTTACAACCTCCAAATTATATGTAACATTTGGTATTGCTAACTAAGTATTTCTCCCGACTTCAGAAAATATAGATTCAAAGTTTGTTCTTCTCCCTTTATTAATTAGGAGTCCAGCATAGTTACCATATTAACACTAGCTGAGACCCTTGGTATTTGTTCAGGTATTCAAAACTTGTGCTTATCCATAATGGGTGTTTAGCTATATTTTTGAGATTCTGTTTATCTATTGTTATATTTCGAGGTTTCGCACTATCTTCTCGCGAAGTTAATAAGGGATTGTAAGATTTGTAGTATCGCACTGAGCGGTGAGCTCGGTGCCTGGGTATCCCATAAAATTTCAGTGTTGATCTTATGCGTAGGTCTTCCTCAAACCCTTTTGGCAATTCTTATAGTCTTACGTATTTTATTTTAATTATGTATTCCTTTTCATGACATCTGCTCGTTATTTAGGCAGGTCATAATTGTAGTTACTGTAAGTTTGGACAGTTGATAATGCCCTTTGGCAGTCCATGTAAAAACTAACTTGTTATTCCTCATTGTACTTTCTCTCTCCCTTTTATTCCAAGACTATTCTCGGTTTGTATTCTGTTTAATACTCTTAATCCTATGATACACTAATCTGGATTCTCCACTATATGTCAATGCGTCTCCTGACTTCCAAATAATTTTGCTCGCCTTTTTCCATCCTTTTCTTATCACCATATAAAAGTTCAATGTCATTTCCTATGGGGAATGTTATAACTGGTATCCTAGAAACTCGTGTTCTATCTACCTTTCTTACCTCACCTTATAACTTAACCTGTGGATTCCAATCCTTACCCATTCCTCATGTAATTTAAGATTTATCCACTCTCGTATCCTGGAATATAAAATCCTCAAAGGCCAAACCCAAAGTCCTACATTCATTAATAATAGTTATTTGTTCATCATAGTTAAGTATTTCTTGAGCAGGATCATGCCGGGTCAAATTATTTGGTGTTATGCCTCTGGGTATTCCCGACCTTCGCTCATAGGCTCAGGTGACCCGGTCTCATAGGTAAGGAAAATAAATATCGAAGTATCCCATTAGGTGAGAGGTTACCTACGTTAGGTCTCTCAAAATTTTTATACTTACTAATCACATACAAGTCTCATCGACTGATAAATATAAACACACATTTATGCATCATGCATTAGGTTAAGTTCTAGGCTTACCGGTTTCGCGCTGAGCGCTAGCCTCAGCGCCTGAAGTTCCCACTGTGTACAGGGTATTTCCTCATGGAACTATCTCCTTTCCCTTCCGACTCCCGGATGGGGATGGCTGTCCTGCCGGTCCTCTAGCATAGGTGTTGTTCTGTGGTGCTTGGCCTCCTCTTGGTCCGCCCGCCTCAATAGTTGGTGTTTTCTGTGAACCTCTAGCTCCTTGTATACTCGGCTCCCTGGATTGGAAAAACATTCATACTCCCTGTGACCTTCCTTTTTGCAATAGCGGCACTCCACCTTCCTTCCTGCGCAATCTACGCCTGGGTGATCATTTCCACAGCATTTACAGTAATAGTGACATCGGGTGGGCTTATTGCCTCTAGGTGGTGCTGTTCTTAGTGGCTGAGTATCAATGGCTGAGCCGGTCAGACGAGGTCTCTGCTCCCTTGTCTTCTGATCATGGAAGTCCTTCCACCCCTTCTTCTTTTCAAAGAATTTCTTCCCCTTCTTGCAGCAACCGCCAGAGGTTGCTCCACCATCATCTCCTTCAGTACTTTTTCTCTTCTTTCTTTCTACGTCGGAGTAGTCGACTCTTGGTATGTAGTCCAACAAACTGGTGCACCGTGCGTAGTATTGGTCAACTGTTTGACTCCCTTGGACTAAGGTCTCGATCTCCTGCTTTTTCCCTGTTTTATGTGTTCGGGGTAGTACTTCTCCCGCAACACCTCTACAACGCTGTCCATCCAAAGTCCGGTGTAGCTCTACGGTGGCCCTCTACAGACCGCCACCAAATGTCAGTTGCGTCCTTCAGGTTGTATGCGGCGATGTCGACCTGCTGGTCTTCTGGAACTCCAACAGCTTTGAACGCTTTTGGTGCTCTACAATGTACTTTTCCAGTGCGGCGGGGTCCGGTTCCCCTGAATAAATTGGTACTCTCGCGTCTGCAACGCTCCTTAACCAGTTGGTTTCCCTGGGCTGTGGCGGGTGGGGTATGGCTCCCGTAAGTTGAGCTCCTAGCTGTTGCGCGAAAGTTGCCATGGCTGCTGCTAGGTTGGTACCTCTGGGACATCCGCCGGTGTCTCGCCACTGCGTCCGTTGTTGCCTCCATATGGTCCTCTGCTTGTCGACATCTAAGATAATATACTATTATTTCTACTCGGCTGCTACACCGTGTCACATAACAATCACAAACATGTAAGAAGCTAATTACTAGCAATAAAATATCCTTTGATTTCTAGGTCACGTATCCTCACGGACGTTTCCCGTATCCCAATATTCCTATGCTCATTGTCCTAGACTCAGTATTTTTTCATCAGAGCGGTACTCCGCTCTGATACCACTTTTTGTAACACCCCTATTCCTAGACCTGCAACAACGTCGCAATTCGTAGCATATTAAATAATAATTCGCAGCGGAAAATAAAACTAACTACCTTGGTGTTACACGCCGTTACTCACCCTTGTGAGTAACAAGACATCCATCCAACAACCTTAACTCCTCACGCTGTGATGAACAGATACTGAGCACTCTAATTATTACAAACCAAAACCAACTAACTGAATACATCAACCTCTTATTACAATACAAAAATGAAACCAAAGGTGTTTGTTGATAAACACACTGCTACCCCCGTGTCCCGCACTCCGGCTTGAGTCTCCTTCAATAACCTGGAATGTTTGGCCCAATAAAGGGCTCAGCAATCGAAATGCTGGTATGCTAAATGTAGTCTTAAATCATTTGGATTCCTTAAGTCATTTTAGCCGTCTTGATATTAGGTTCATTACATAAAATACCGGTTTACAATGATAATAGTAATGACTGTAAACAATTAACAATCACATAACAGTCACCTGTAAATATCAGTGTACAATAGTACACAATTCCAATAACCACACAATAATAATCCATAGAAATAACCAACAGTCACACATTATTAATCTCTAACAAAAACCAATAATCACATATTAATAATCCATAACGATCACCAAACAAGACACGTGTATTAAACTGTACTTGTTAGTTAGTCACCTGACCCTTATCCTTTAAACCAATCATTTAACCTTTTCCAATTAATTTTCACCTCAAGTGTCATGTTAAGACAAACCTTATCAACTTATTAATGGACGCATGTCCCCTTGTGTTCCATTGGAACTGTTACCAGACGACCCTAGGCCCTAGTTAATTGACCGATTCAGTCGAACCTATGCACCAACGGCAGTGCCCTCCGCCATCCCCGAATGTGGCTGATGGATTTCCTTGAGTGACTCTCCTTTGAAGTCTCTCATAGTGATAACAATGCGCAACCAAAAAGTCAAAACGATCTGGATTCCTCTCTTTATAAGTTAGCCCTTTGTCAGTGACATAATAACCAACCCTTCAGTAAAGACTATAATAATTGACCATTAGGTAGGTTCAATAATACCTTTAGGTCAGTCAGTCTTGTTCCAGTTTAGATGTATAAACTTCCAGTCATAAGACGTTCGCGTATAAATAAAACGCAAACAAAGTTGAGCAATACAGTATACAATATCATCCACATAAAATCACAGATATCGCTCTTAAACAATTAACACATAATGTCTGGACCTTAGGACAATCCTTAGGACATTCAGACCACACAGTTAACATACCGTTCACCAAGTAACTGCTAGCTTGACAAATTCCTGTTCAGTAGTTCCTTCCCGTACGTTGTTATATAAAATGTAATATCGGGTAGTATTAATATAACTATTCATTAAATATTACAGTACTGTCACTGTAGAGTTTATTTACGTAGTATATTAACTCCGTATGTTCTTTAGTTGCCCCTGTTATTTAACAGTGGTTCTAGGTAGTTTAACAGTTCGTTATTTTATGTGATATCCACATGTGATAATGAGTTTTCACCTTGTAGTATATTTCTACTTCCTTAATTATATACTCATAATTGTTTCCACTTATTCTTTATATTATATCCCTTGGTCATTTTTATTATAACCAAAATTATTTTATAAACTTATATTATACTCCTCCCCGTTAATATACCATAATAACATTATAATTTACCTAGTTTTACTCCCTTTCCTTATTAAATCACAAACCAACCTTATTATTCGGTATTCATATTTTTTATACCCAATAACTAATAAATTATTAAATAAACTAAATAGGTTTCGGTAATCATAATTTGAACCATTAACTTTTACAACGTATCAAATAACATATTACTTTTATAATTGCTAAATACCCACATTAATTTTCGGAAATTGTAAGACAATTATATTAACTTCTATAATTGCCAAATAACCTTATAACTTTTATAATTCACTAATTATCCACATTAACCTTTTAAATTTACCAAATGTCCACCTTAATTTTCGTAAATTACAATTTAACCTTACAACTTTATAAATTACCAATTAAGTCCATAACCTTTCGGTTTCAACATATAGTTTTCTATATTTACACTTTTAACCCCAAAACTTTATATAAGTACATATTAACTTATAAACTATAGTTTTAATATTTATTTTTCTTAAATACCGAAAAGACCCTTATACTTTTTGCAAAATTATGTATTCGCCCTAAATTAAATTCGGTTTCCCATTTATATTTTCATAAATTACATATTCACCCCAAAACTTCTATAAACTTAATATTTTATGTCATAAATCATTTTAACCCAAAGTTTTTGGTCAACACTTTGACCAAGACTTAATTTCATAACTAATACTTTAATAAACCCATAAAATCATAAGTAATCTCGGCCATACACCATATTTCCCAATAATTACAAAATAGTCCCAAAACTTTATAAGATGTTATTTTAACACTTAACCACTTATTGAATTCACCAAAATCCATAATATTAATTCCTACCTTATATTATACTATAAATATACCAAATCAACCCCTTGTTCTCGGCATTTATTATTATACACTAAACTTTTCAAAATTTACATTTTAAACAATTAACTTATAAATTAGCCATTTACAAAACACGAAATTTATTATTTAATACTAACCAGCATTAATTTTTTAATAATTATAATTATTTATAAATAATTATACTTATATATTTCGAAAATCATTCAAATAATACATATCATTCTTGGCCTTAATAGTACCTTGCCATATAGTTTTTAAAACTTGATTTAAACCTTATCATAAATACATATAAATGTATATAAGCCATATAACACTTCTAAAAAATTATGCTAATGACTTAGAATGATTATAAACTAAAAATAGAACAATTAATCCTTAGATAATTCGGTTTGACCACCTATGTATCATAATTAATTTTTTTGTGACACATATTTATACCTTAAGGTAATAATCTTACCTTATATGTTATACATTATTTTCCTTGATATCTTAACTCAATAATTTTCGGCCTTAATATTAGCATGGCCTAAACATAATTTTTATACCAAAGTTTGAAGCTTAATTTAAGCTTAAACTTAATAAACCTTAATTATATAAACTTACCCCTTAAATCAAGACAATTCTTGTACGTGATTTTTCCTTGAATTCCAAGTTCTCCAAATGGTATTTTGATGAAAATATTTCGAACTCCTTGTACATATGTAGGGAGATCTATTGTTAGATTCTAACAAGATTTATGAATATTATTTGTAGTAATTTACAAGAGTTTACCTTAGGAATATCAAGGTATTTTTGATACACTTGTGATGATTGTAGATCCAAAGTTTCCTTATGAAATAATGAAGAGAATATAGATTAGAAGTTCTTAATTTCGAAAAATGATTTAGGATATTTCATCAAGATTTTCAAACATAAAATATACCTTAACTTGATCTTGTTGTTCCTGTATTGTTGTTGAATCTAGGAACCCTCCTTGGAACATACTTGCTGGCGATTCCGTTAGGTTGCTAGGATGTTTTTCTTGCTTCAAGACTTAGTTAGATTTAACTAGGAATTTAATAGAAAATGGTGTTAGAACTTAATCACCATAATGGAAGTTTATTAACACTTAGAAATTAATGGAAATGAAGAAAAGAGAGGAGATTTAGAGATGGGAGCTTTTACCATCGTGAAGGGTATGGCAAGGAAATGGAAAAAACTCACGTAGAGCTTTAGTAGGAGGAGAGGAATGAAGGCACTTAATTTGATTTTGTTTATTTGGTCATTGTAACACCCCATCCAAAGCCAATCGTGGTTATCGCAAAACTGAACCCTTAATCGAATACGTCGCAGCGGAAATAATAAACACCTGGACCTTGCCACGGTCTGATCGTTAGAAATTACCGGCCTTAACATTTACAACACTTATCCAAAATACTTAACCAACCCAAAACATCACCATCCATAATACCACAACCAACCGAGTACAAAGCTAAGACATAATCACAACCTTACATCAGTTTAAATATAAACAGACGGGTGCACAGGCGCAACCCGAACTCAAAATAAACATCCCATCCTAAGTCTAACCGCTCCTACTCTCGTAGTGCGTCCTCATGGGTCTCTTACCTGCAAGTGTAAAAACAGCCCCCAAAGGGGGTCAGCACGAATGCTGGTACACCCTCTCATGGCCCCCAAGCTAACGGGGCTACGACGACTAATTGTCGATAGCATGGAAATTGATTACATACACAAGCATAATATGAAGTGCAATAACAATAACCACAGATGAACACATATAGTTCACAAACAATGAACGACTCAAGCGTCCCTTATCAAGTGGGTTAGTAACCCCCTCCTTAGTCCTCATTTCCTTAATCTCAGTTTCTTACCTTACCTTAATCTTAATCTCAACTTATCTCAGTTTACAAACCGTTCCTGGAAGGGAATGGTTGTAGCTTAATTCAAACCTGGGATTTAGGTGATCCCACCGCACCATCTTAATGCCACCTACTCTGGACGGGAGTCCAGCGTAGCTGAGCCGGCAACCGGCCCTAGGCTACAAGTCCGAAGACAAGTCCTTAAGCGGAGGGCGGATCTGATTCAGATACCGTCCCCCTTTTTCCTTAGCATGCATGACCGGAGATCGGTCCCGGGTTTCCTCACTCAAGTTCCAGTTAGTAGAAATCTTAATCACCATGTGCTAGCTAAGCCCTAACGGGCATTAACCAACAACCACCAAACTTAACTCTTATTCTTAACTCAGTAAGTACTAAACTTGGTTAGTAACAATCTCAAGTCTCGCGGGTTAGTGTAAATATAACACATACACAACGAGAACAAATATAACCGGTTGCATGCTTTATCTTGTTTTAGTCATAGCAATTAAACAGATAGCACACAAGCCGAGGGACACCTCGTTAGCAAGCAGGTCACAAGAAAGATTGTACCGTTCACCGTCGATCGTTGTTTGATTATCCTTCTTCGGGGTCCCAATTCACAAACCTAAAACATTGATTCATTTTTAGGCCATTAGTTTATTTGCACCTTACTTAACTCACTTAATTCCTAAAGATCCCCTTGAATACCTCTTAAGTCTTTGCCACTTAACTTACAAACTTAACTTTAAACATTAAAATTTATACTTAACTTAACTTAATCCCTTAAGTTCTTAGGGTCCTAATCATTACCACCCTACCAAAGGCATACCCTATTACCAATTATCATCCTTAGAATTCAAAATTTCTTTTTTTTTATTTTTAGGCTCGACCGAACTTCCGACCGACCTTACCCAAGGTCGGTCCATTCCAGAACACATTTACCGTTTGAAAATTCTACCCCGACCGACCTTGCAAGTCCGGTCCCAAGGTCGGTCCATTCCCGAGAGTTTCCCCCGTGGGAAATTTAAGCTCGACCGAACTTGCCAAGTCCCGGTCCCATGTTCGGTCGATTCCAGAGACTTATTTCCTTCACAAAATACAGCCCGACCGAACTTGTAAGTCCGGTCCCAAGTTCGGTCGGTTCCAGAACCATTTCCGGTAGTGTAATTGAGCTCGACCGACCTTGCAGGTCCGGTCCCTAAGGTCGGTCGGCTCCAGAACCTTGTTTCTAAATTCCCATTTAACTCCAAACTTCACCTCATATATCCTATCATGTTCTAACCTCATTTGGGCACCTCAAATACACCTTAAGCCCTCCACTAAACACATTAAATCATTCACCAAGATCCACCTTAGTCATTATGCATTTTCCTTGTAATAATGCCAACACTTGTAATGTTTTCCACTAGGTTTCTAGGTGGTGGTTCATACCTAATGTAACCACTATGCCAAATGTTTCCCCACCACTATAACATCATCTCCAAGCATCTTTCACCATCTAAAACTCTTTTATGCATTTACTTAAAGTTCCTTCACAAGCTTAAACTTCCATCCATCAACACATTATTTCCTTCCTAGTTGTTTACCAACATTTGCCTAAGTCCTAAATACTCAAATACATTCTCTTGATTCCTAAATCCTTCATAGTAATGCCTAAGTCATTATAACTCATTAAAACACTTTATCTCACCCCTTTTTCATCAAGACAACTCTAAAACTTCCTAGTACTTCCTTAGTCATTAAATTCCCTTAGGACATCTCAAACACTTAAGTTCTCCTTTAAATTTTGCCATGGGTTCTCTAGTATATAATACATCCTAACACTTGGTTTTTCTCCATCAAACAACCAACATCACTCAAATTCTCATCACAACACCTTAACACACAATTTACACCAAAACTACACCACATCATCATATAGTGCTTAAACTTAAAATGCTTGGCACTTAGGCCCTTAAATGACAATAATCTTAACCACTGAATTTCCACATATATTTGCCTTCAACCTGCGAATACACACAACAAGGCTCCCATTGAAATAAAATGCTTCTTGTAATTCACCTTGATATCTTAAACTATCTCTTTTTCTCATTTGCTCCTTAGTCACAAGTTCACAAGTATAGTCATTGTTTCTCCTAGGTTATATATAACCCTTTTCTAATATAAACTCTACACTAAACTCATCACATATCTAAATCCCATTCCCTTAAACAATAAAACACCTTAAGGTAAGTAATTTACCTTGTTCTCTTACAAGCTTAAAAGCTTTTTCCTTAGATTTTTCTTGCCCAATCTCGGTCACCAATATATATCTCCTTGCCAATGTTCTAAACAATATCCAATGACTCCAATGAGTACTAAATAACACATTAACCTTAAGGAACAAAACCTAGGTTAAAAATGTGTTTTAAGGTTTTAAATGATTGTTTTACCTTGGTTCCAAGACAAGCTTGGATATGAAGCAAGAAGGACCTCCTCAATCCTTTGAAGAGTAGAAAACAAGCTAGAACAAGGCATTAAAATGAGCCTCATGAGCATGTATTTTCGGTCAAGAAGAAAAGTGATGGAAACCTAGATTTTCTTACACTTTCTTTACCTTAAGAGAATGGAGAAGCCAATGGAGTCTCCAAACTTGAATTTCCTCCTCTAATGGTGGTTTGGCTTGGCACCAAATCAAAGCTCTTGAAGTTTTGAAAAGATAGAAAGAGAGAGCTTGAGCTAACTAAGAGGAATATGTAATTTGTTTTGGTTTTGGAGCTAAAATGAGCAAGTAGTGTGCAAAGCTAGATGGAGCTAGCATGGAGTTGAGTTTTACGTGAGAGGAGAAGAGAGAGAGAAAGAAAACCGTGGGGAGAAGATGAGAGAATGAAGAGATGAGGAGAGAGGTAAGTAAAGTGAGATATTTGTTTTAAAGTAAATAGTACTTTTACTTTTCCTCTTCTTTTCTAATATCATTTGGCTACTCATGGTGAGTCACACCTTAGAAACCGGCCCCCTTTATTAATTAGGGTACTTAAGTCTTTTTGACCAATACTCACTATATTGACTTATGTATAAACTAGCTTAATTAAGTTACTATTCACAAAACAAGGCACATTGTTGTGAAATTTTTGATTTCCCATTGATATAGACTTCCAAATGTGATACTATATAGTACACATGTTAATTAAAGAGTAATGATGGACATTTAGCCATTCAAAACTCATTTACAAGACAATTTTTCAAAAATGTGCTTTAAGACTCCTTAAAGCACATTTTGTGTTTTAACTTGTTTTCAAGCTTGGTTTTCTTTGGTAATTGATTTAAAATGACCATTAGGATATTACTAAGGTCTTAGAACAATATTTGGGTACTCTCCCAAGTCTCTCCAAGCTTAGAGCACGTTTTTGCTTAAACTGCTCTTTTGGTGTTTCCTTATATTTTCTTTGATTAGAAATGTTTCTTAATGTTTCTAAGGCATTATTTAGCCTCCTTATATCTTAGTTTATCATTTAAACACCATATCTAAGTTTGGGGTATTTCAATCTACCCCCCTTAAAAGAACTTTGTCCTCAAAGTTCACATATGTGCTTAATCATTCACGGTACTCAATTCCTTAATCTTAACACCACATCTTATATTCACATTCACACATCTCAAGACTCAAAGGTCAATCTCAAATACAATACATAAGTATTATACATAACTCAAACTTAACACCAAAGTGTAGCAACTTACACAAATTCACATCTTAAACAACCAAACAAACGACAAACATGATCGTTTCCTAACTCAAAAGCGAGGAAGCTCTACCCCCCTTAAAAGGGGTACGCCCCGTACCCTATACAGACGATCTAGTCAGTAAACAAAGAAGGGTACTTCGCCCTCATCTTATCCTCTAATTCCCACGTGGCCTCTTCGACATCCTGGTTAGACCAGAGAACCTTCACCAGTCGCACTGACTTGTGGCGAGTGTCCCTAGTCTTACTGTCCAAGATTCTCTGAGGAGTCTCCACGGATCTCATATTTGGTTCTAAAGTCAACCTCTCAGGTTCTAACACATGGGAGGGGTGGTGCATGTATTTCTTTAGCTGTGAAACATGAAAAACATCATGCACTTTACCCAGCTCAGCAGGTAAATTCAACCTGTAAGCAACCGGGCCCACCCGCTCCGTAATCTCATAAGGACCAACAAATTTCGGGCTTAATTTGCCCTTCTGCCCAAACCTGAACACCCTTCATCGGTGAAACTCGCAGAAATACCTGGTCGCCCACTGCGAACTCCAGGTCCCGTCGTCGAACATCAGCATACGACTTCTGCCTATCTTGAGCAGCTTTCATGTTCTCCCTGATTTGCTGAACTTCAGCCTTAACTTTTCTAAGTACTCTGGTCCTATAATGACCGTCTCACTCGACTCATCCCAGCAGAGCGGTGTACGACATGGTCTACCGTACAACGCTTGAAAAGGTGCCATCTTGATCGAAGCGTGATAGCTGTTGTTGTATGAAAACTCGATCAGATGTAGTCTGTCAATCCAACTGCCCTGGAAGTCTAAGGCACATGCTCTCAGCATGTCCTCGAGTGTCTGAATAGTACGCTCAGTCTGACCATCTGTCTGAGGATGGAACGCGGTACTCAGCTTGAGTTCTGTACCCAACGCTTCTCTGGTAGCTCTCCAGTACCTCGAAAGGAATCTGGTATCTCTATCTGACACTATGGTCTTTGGTATCCCGTGATGTCTCATGATTTCTTTCTCAAATAACTCAGCTAATTTGGTCACCTTCCAAGTATCCTTCATCGGTATGAATCGGGCTACTTTGGTAAGGCGATCCACCACCACCCATATCATGTTGAGACCTCCCCTAGCAGGTGGAAGCCCAACTACGAAGTCCATGGAGATATCATGGAACTTCCACTCCGGAACTGGCATCGACTGTACCATTCCGCCCGGTCGTCGGTGCTCGAATTTCACCTTCTGGCATGTGAGACACCTCAAGACGAACTCGGTAACATCTGTCTTCATCCCCGACCACCAGAAGTATCTCTTCATGTCTTTATACATTTTAGAGGCTCCCGGATGGATGGAAACTGAAGAACAGTGTGATTCTCTAAGTATACGGTCTTTCAGATCCGTGTTGCCCCGTGGTATGCATAACCGGCCCTTAAGTCTGATCAGATCATCATCATGAAGTCTGAAGTCGTATTTCTGACTCTCAAAGGTACCATCTGTCAGCTTCTGTCTGACCTCTCTCATGTACTCATCTGTCCTCTGAGCCTCTCGCACCTCATCAACCAAGCTGGAGAAAGAAACTAGCGAATGGAGTGAGTGTGCTCGACGGCTCAGGGCATCTGCTACAACATTGGCCTTCCCCTCTTTGTATTGGAGGTCAATGTCATAGTCTTTCAGAAACTCTAACCATCTCCTCTGTCGAAGATTCAACTCCTTCTGAGTGAATATGTATTTCAAACTCTTGTGATCGGTGTAGATCGTCACACTAACCCCGTATAAGTAGTGGCGCCATATCTTCAAAGCGAAGACTACAGCTCCCAGCTCTAAATCATGTGTGGGGTAGTTCTCCTCATGTTTCTTCAACTGGCGTGAGGCATATGCCACCACCTTGCCATGTTGCATGAGCACGCAACCCAGCCCTCTGCCGGATGCATCACAATAAACCTCAAAGCCCTCTGTACCGTCTGGAATGGTCAGAACCGGTGCAGTGGTCAGTGAGTCCTTCAAGCTCTGAAATGATCTCTCACAGTCAACTGTCCACAAGAACGGTGCATCCTTCTTCATCAGACTGGTCATCGGTTTCGCGACCTTGCTGAAATCCCTAACAAACCTCCTGTAGTAACCTGCCAGACCGAGAAAGCTCCGGATGTCGGTAACAGTCTTCGGCCTTGGCCAAGTACGTACGGCATCAATCTTTGCTGGATCCACTGAGATCCCAGCATCTGAGATGACATGACCTAGGAAAGAGACCTGGTCAAGCCAAAACTCACATTTGGAGAACTTAGCATATAGCTGGTTCTCCCTCAATATTTCCAATACTCTCCTCAGATGTTCCTCATGTTCAACCTTAGACTTCGAGTATATCAAAATGTCATCAATAAACACCACAACCGACTTGTCCAGCTGCTCCCGGAACAAGCGGTTCATCAGATCCATAAACTTCGCCGGTGCGTTCGACAAACCGAACGGCATCACTGTAAACTCATAGTGGCCGTATCGTGTCGGAATGCCGTCTTCTCAATGTCTCCCTCCTTAATGGCTATCTGATGATACCCCGATCTGAGATCAATCTTGGAGAACACAGATGCTCCCTTCAACTGATCGAACAGATCGTCAATGCGGGGTAGTGGGTACTTATTCTTCACTGTCACTGCATTCAGCTCTCTGTAGTCGATGCAGAGGCGGAGACTACCATCCTTCTTCTTCACGAAGAGGACTGGCGCTCCCCATGGTGACACACTTGGTCTAATAAATCCCTTATCCAATAATCTTTCAATTGTTCCTTTAATTCAGTCATTTTGCCGGAGCCATACGGTATGGTGCCTTGGCTATCGGTCCGGTACCAGGTAGCAGCTCGATGGTGAACTCTACCTCCCGAGTGGGTGGCATGCCGGGCAGTTCCCGTGGAAATAAGTCGGGGAACTCCGACACTACCGGTAAGTCGGGGTCGAACTCAGGGTCTCTCTCTATGTCCTGTACATAGCAGAGGTACACTTCTTCCTTTCTCCTTAATTCCTTATACATTGCCATG
Source organism: Limonium bicolor (assembly GCA_023374045.1). Lineage (NCBI taxonomy): Eukaryota > Viridiplantae > Streptophyta > Magnoliopsida > Caryophyllales > Plumbaginaceae > Limonium > Limonium bicolor. The sequence continues at coordinate 355,848,171 of CM041776.1, forward strand.
GCGGTGATGATCTTAGTCGAAGGCTCTCTGGGCCTCTGGCGGTATGATATTGTTACCCCAGACGGACTCCTGAGCAGCAATCTATGCTCGGCGCAGAGGATACGTCCCTTGTGCCGCTCCAACCAGTTCATCCCGAAGATAACATCAAATCCTAGCTACTGAACTCAATAAAACTGACTGGAAAGTCTTCTCCCTTAATTCTGACAGTGGCTCCTCGGTAGTAACGAGTGCAACGAACCTTCTCCTTAGACGGGAGCGTAACCGTGAAGTCGGGTAGCTCATCAGCGTCTAGCCCCAACCTGCTCGCGAATGATGCCGAGACAAAGGTATGCGAGGCCCCTGAGTCGAAGAGAACTGATGCCTCAATCCCATTAATCGGAAAGGTGCCGGTGAGGATAGTACCGCTGGCGTCGGCCTGTGCCTCTGTAAGTATGCTTAACGCACCTTCCGTACCGAGTCCATAACCTAATTGTGTTCACAAGCTTCATGAGTATTGATGGTATAACAAGAGTCGTAACAATTCATATGAACAACACTGTTATTTTATTCATAACCATCCTGTTTACAACATGAGCTTAATCTTACATCTCATTCCTCATTTCATTCTAACATTACATGGCTAATATTGTCTAAAGGTTAGGTTTAATCTCCCAGGTCTCATGTGCGTCGCATTGATTACTGCTGACGGTGCTGTATTCAGCTTGATTCTCTTAATCCCATGGTATAACATCCTTGATTCTCCTCCCATAATTAACACATCACCTGACTTAAGTACCAACTTATTTGCACGGTCCGCACGCTTCTGCTCGCCGTATAAAAACTCTGCATCATCCCCAATGGACCAAGACACTACGGGTATCCCTCTTTCGAGAGACTCCGTTGTCTCGTCCTTATCCTGGTGTAGTCCCAGTCGCCCATCCTTTCGTAGAAGTTCACAATGCAAATGTCTGCTTGAATGTCTGGAATCGGTTCAGCTTCCAACTGCTGAGCGATTTCCACGACTTGTGTAATAACTGGATGGAACTCTTCGGGTATTCCCGGTGGTGAGACTCCATCTTGCATCCTCGTGGTTTGGTAATTCTTGGCATACGGATTCCAATCCTTGCCCAAGCTCATCATTTTTAATTTCATCCTTGCTCCCCCTGGGTACTCCGGTGTGTAAAAACCTCCCGGTCCCATTCCTAGTTGATTGCATCTTCTGATGATGGCTATTTGTGCTTCGGGTGTCAGGTATCCCCTTAATAAAATCATACCTGGGCGGATAACCTGACATTGTTCGGTTGGAAAGTCTATGGTTTCGATGTCGGTGTGCTCCGGGTTAGGTGTAGATGGTATTGGATAGCAGATGTTGAAGCTTCCTAAAGTGGTAGTAGGTTATATCTTACTTAAGTTCTAATCTCATCTCATTCTTACTTAACTCATTATTCACCAAACATGCATGATAATGCGGTAAGCAGGTAGTAGTTTTATTACTAAATGGTTATAGTGGTACCTGGCCTCGATGAGGGTTCAGGCTCATCGTCCCGGTCCACCATGTGTAGTGGGTCCCGACTTCTGGGTCACCCTTGGGTTCTTGTCTGCCGCCTGCTGCACCTTCCTCTGACCGTCAGATCCAGCTCCCTGATCGGTCTTGCCCTTGCCCCTGGTGTCGGGCCTATAGGCTCTGCTAGCAGGGTTCCGTAACACTATGCCCGGTGTCCGTACACTCCACAAAAGTTGCACTCCACCTTATTCCCTTACAATCGAGCCCGGGGTGGTCCTTGTGACACCACCTACAGATGAAGCGTCGCTGGTAGCCACCACCGGCTCCCTTCTCAGTCTCAGATCCTGATGATTCATAATATTAGTACCCATTTCTCAAACGGTCACTAAATTGTTTCTTAACTCATTCAATATCAATTCCTTACCCTTTGGCGCCCTAGAGCGCAGGGGTGTAGCTGCATAAGCATATGTCAACTTCAATGGCTCTTCCGGAGCCTTCTCTTTTCCTCCTTCCCCTTTGGGTTCTGATTTTTCTGGGCCTGAGGCTGGTACTTCTGTTTCTTGTACCCACCTTGCCCTTGACTCTCTGAGCTCTTACCAGCATTCTTCTCTTAGCATTCTCCTCGTCCCTCAGCTGGACGGTTATCTCAACCTTAGCAGCGGCATGATAGCACTCCTGCTTTCCACAGTATTAGTCACTCTCATTCCTCATAATCTAAATCTTACTCATTACTTACTCAAATCTCAATCATTCTTATTACCTGCAAGGTAGTGTAACTCGTCGGCCCCATGCCGTAGCGGAGTCGATGGCTAAGCCCGCCATAGAAGCGGTCCACCAGGATCTGGTCTGAATATCCAAGACCTGGCAGAAGACGGAGCAAGGCGGTGAACTCTGAGTAATACTCGTCCACCGTCATCTTGTCCGTCTGCTTAAGCGCATCCAACTGCAAGCGCTTCTTCGTCTGGACATGGGCGGGGTAGTACTTTGCTCGTAGCAAGGCGGTGTACTGCTCCCAGCCGAACTCTGGATTGGCCACATGCTCGGCCCTCACCAGCTTCCACCAATCGCCTGCCGCCCCCTTCAGGTAGAAAGCAGCCAGACGCACCTTGATCCCAGCAGGGACATCAAGGGTCTCGAAGGCGGTCTCCAGCTCGGAGATGTACGCCTCAAGCTTGGCGGGATCGGTCTCCCCCTTAAAGTGTGCGGGTCGAAGGTCTGCAAGACTCTTCACCCAATTTGGTTCCCTGGGTTGTGGCGGTGGAGGTGGTGCACCCACACCAGGCTGATAGCCCATGTGCCCTAATGCGGCAGCTACGATCTCTGCGATCGTCTGCCCTCCAGGTATTCCTGAAGCATCATCACCTTGGCCGCGACCTCGGCTTCCTCTAGGACGTCCTGCCATCTGAACAAGCATAACTCACATTAGATTCGTATTCACCACTGTTTGGTTAACGAATTTATAACGTCCGTAGACGGTAAAGACGATCCACACTTATTAGTGGTCATCTGACTCTACTCACTCTAACTTCTCACACCCTTAACCCATCACTTATTCCTTAACTTATATCCTAACTCGGTGGTTACTCATGTCCGGTATTTCTTGATCAGAGCGTAACTACGCTCTGATACCACTTTTTGTAACACCCCATCCAAAGCCAATCGTGGTTATCGCAAAACTGAACCCTTAATCGAATACGTCGCAGCGGAAATAATAAACACCTGGACCTTGCCACGGTCTGATCGTTAGAAAATACCGGCCTTAACATTACAACACTTATCCAAAAATACTTAACCAACCCAAAACATCACCATCCATAATACCACAACCAACCGAGTACAAATAGCTAAGACATAATCACAACCTTACATCAGTTTAAATATAAACAGACGGGTGCACAGGCGCAACCCGAACTCAAAATAAATATCCCATCCTAAGTCTAACCGCTCCTACTCTCGTAGTGCGTCCTCATGGGTCTCTTACCTGCAAGTGTAAAAACAGCCCCCAAAGGGGGTCAGCACGAATGCTGGTACACCCTCTCATGGCCCCCAAGCTAACGGGGCTACGACGACTAATTGTCGATAGCATGGAAATTGATTACATACACAAGCATAATATGAAGTGCAATAACAATAACCACAGATGAACACCTATAGTTCACAAACAATGAACGACTCAAGCGTTCCCTTATCAAGTGGGTTAGTAAACCCCTCCTTAGTCCTCATTTCCTTAATCTCAGTTCCTTACCTTACCTTAATCTTAATCTCAACTTATTCTCAGTTTACAAACCGTTCCTGGAAGGGAATGGTTGTAGCTTAATTCAAACCTGGGATTTAGGTGATCCCACCGCACCATCTTAATGCCACCTACTCTGGACGGGAGTCCAGCGTAGCTGAGCCGGCAACCGGCCCTAGGCTACAAGTCCGAAGACAAGTCCTTAAGCGGAGGGCGGATCTGATTCAGATACCGTCCCCCTTTTTCCTTAGCATGCATGACCGGAGATCGGTCCCGGGTTTCCTCACTCAAGTTCCAGTTAGTAGAAATCTTAATCACCATGTGCTAGCTAAGCCCTAACGGGCATTAACCAACAACCACCAAACTTAACTCTTATTCTTAACTCAGTAAGTACTAAACTTGGTTAGTAACAATCTCAAGTCTCGGGGTTAGTGTAAATATAACACATACACAACGAGAACAAATATAACCGGTTGCATGCTTTATCTTGTTTTAGTCATAGCAATTAAACAGATAGCACACAAGCCGAGGGACACCTCGTTAGCAAGCAGGTCACAAGAAAGATTGTACCGTTCACCGTCGATCGTTGTTTGATTATCCTTCTTCGGGGTCCCAATTCACAAACCTAAAACATTGGTTCATTTTTAGACCATTAGTTATTTGCACCTTACTTATCTCACTTAATCCTAAAGATCCCCTTTGAATACCTTCTTAAGTCTTTGCCATTAACTTACAAACAAACTTTAAACACTAAAATTTATACTTAACTTAATTAATCCCTTAAGTTCTTAGGGTCCTAATCATTACCACCCTACCAAAGGCATACCCTATACCAATCATCATCCTTAGAATTCAAAATTTCTTTTTTTTTTATTTTAGGCTCGACCGAACTTCCGACCAACCTTACCCAAGGTCGGTCCGTTCCAGAACACATTACCGTTTGAAAATTCTACCCCGACTGACCTTGCAAGTCCGGTCCCAAGGTCGGTCCATTCCCGAGAGTTTCCCCGTGGGAAATTTAAGCTCGACCGAACTTGCCAAGTCCGGTCCCATGTTCGGTCGATTCCAGAGACTTATTTCCTTCAAAAATACAAGCCCGACCGAACTTGTAAGTCCGGTCCCCAAGTTCGGTCGGTTCCAGAGACCATTTCCGGTAGTGTAATTGAGCTCGACCGACCTTGCAGGTCCGGTCCCTAAGGTCGGTCGGCTCCAGAACCTTGTTTCTAAATTCCCATTTAACTCCAAACTTCACCTCATATATCCTATCATGTTCTAACCTCATTTAGGCACCTCAAATACACCTTAAGCCCTCCACTAAACACATTAAATCATTCACCAAGATCCACCTTAGTCATTATGCATTTTCCTTGTAATAATGCCAACACTTGTAATGTTTTCACTAGGTTTCTAGGTGGTGGTTCATACCTAATGTAACCACTATGCCAAATGTTTTCCCCACCACTATAACATCATCTCCAAGCATCTTTCACCATCTAAAACTCTTTATGCATTTACTTAAAGTTCCTTCACAAGCTTAAACTTCCATCCATCAACACATTATTTCCTTCCTAGTTGTTTACCAACATTTGCCTAAGTCCTAAATACTCAAATACATTCTCTTGATTCCTAAATCCTTCATAGTAATGCCTAAGTCATTGTAACTCATTAAAGCACTTTATCTCACCCTTTTTCATCAAGACAACCTCTAAAACTTCCTAGTACTTCCTTAGTCATTAAATTCCCTTAGGACATCTCAAACACTTAAGTTCTCCTTTAAATTTTGCCATGGGTTCTCTAGTATATAATACATCCTAACACTTGGTTTTTCTCCATCAAACAACCAACATCACTCAAATTCCCATCACAACACCTTAACACACAATTTACACCACAACTACAACATCATCATATAGTGCTTAAACTTAAATGCTTGGCACTTAGGCCCTTAAATGACAATAATCTTAACCACTGAATTTCCACATATATTTGCCTTCAACCTGCGAATACACACAACAAGGCTCCCATTGAAATAAAATGCTTCTTGTAATTCACCTTGATATCCAAACTATCTCTTTTTCTCATTTGCTCCTTAGTCACAAGTTCACAAGTATAGTCATTGTTTCTCCTAGGTTATATATAGCCCTTTTCGAATATAACTCTACACTAAACTCATCACATATCTAAATCTCATTCCCTTAAACAATAAAACACCTTAAGGTAAGTAATTTACCTTGTTCTCTCACAAGCTTCACAAGCTTTTCTCCTTAGATTTTCTTGCCCAATCTCGGTCACCAATATATATCTCCTTGCCAAATGTTATAAACAATGTCCAATGATTCCAATGAGCACTAACAACACACTAACCTAAGGAATAAAACCTAGGTTAAAAATGTGTTTAAAGGTTTTGAAATGATTGTTTTACCTTAGTTCCTCAAGACAAGCTTGGATTTGAAGCAAGAAGGACCTCCTCTATCCTTTGGAGGGTAGAAAACAAGCTAGAACAAGGCATTAAAATGAAGCCTCATGAGCATGTATTTTCGGTCAAGAAGAAAAGTGATGGAAACCTAGATTTTCTTACACTTTCTTTACCTTAAGAGAATGGAGAAGCCAATGGAGTCTCCAAACTTGAATTTCCTCCTCTAATGGTGGTTTGGCTTGGCTCCAAATCAAAGCTCTTGAAGTTTTGAAAAGATAGAAAGAGAGAGCTTGAGCTAACTAAGAGAATATGTAATTTGTTTTGGTTTTGGAGCTAAAATGAGCAAGTAGTGATCAAAGCTAGATGGAGCTAGCATGGAGGTTGAGTTTTACGTGAGAGAGAAGAAAGAGAGCAAAGAAAACCGGTGGAGAAGATGGAGAATGAAGAGATGAGGAGAGAGGTAGTAAAGTGAGATATTTGCTTCCTTAAAGTAAATAGTAACTCCTTACTTTTCCCTCTTCTTTTCTAATATCATTTGGCTACTCATGATGAGTCACAACCTTAGAAAAACCGGCCCCCTTTATTAATTAGGGCTAGTCATGGTCTTGTTTGACCAACTAAGTAAACTAAATTGACTTATGTTATAAACTAGCTTAATTAAGTTACTATTCACAAAACAAGGCACATTGTTGTGAAATTTTTATTCCCATTGATATAGACTTCCAAATGTGATACTATATAGTACACATGTTAATTAAAGAGTAATGATGGACATTTAGCCATTCAAAACTCATTTACAACACAATTTTTCAAAAATGTGCTTTAAGACTCCTTAAAGCACATTTTGTGTTTTAACTTGTTTTCAAGCTTGGTTTTCTTTGGTAATTGATTTAAAATGACCATTAGGATATTACTAAGGTCTTAGAACAATATTTGGGTACTCTCCCAAGTCTCTCCAAGCTTAGAGCACGTTTTTGCTTAAACTGCTCTTTTGGTGTTTCCTTATATTTTCTTTGATTAGAAATGTTTCTTAATGTTTGTAAGGCATTATTTAGCCTCCTTATATCTTAGTTTATCATTTAAACACCATATCTAAGTTTGGGGTATTTCAGTCATGCTTATCATTACTTTGATTACAAAATTTAGCTACATTGAGCTCTTAGTTGGATAGGTATACGGCTGGGTGGGTATAGTGGTATTAGGCCATTCCAATCATGTAGACTAACGGCTAAAAGAGTGGTAGAAATCAAATCTAGTTTGTTTTATCATTAAGCATGTGCTTAGGCTTAGTTTTACATGTTTTTATTTGATCATTAACAGCACTAATTTTGTTTGTTCATGCAGGTGTGATCGGCACTTTGATAATGGGAGGCTCCAAATGTTCTTAGGCTCACGGTAATGGAACTTCTAGGAAGCCTATCAAGCTTTTGTAATTGTAAAACTAATCAATCATGTTAATTAGGTTGAGTTTTCTTTTCCCTAATCAAGCAGCACTCACCCTTATGCTCTGTCCATTCACGGTGACCACATGCTGAAAGGGCAAGTTGAATTACTTGTTTATAGTCTCCTTAAAGTAGGTCTTATTGTCATAATAATTGTATTGCTTTTCATTATTTTCTTAATCTTATACTAATCTCCTTTGTTTCCTAGCAGGTACACGTATGGAGGAGGCTTCATTTGATTGCACATGGCTAGTATATTATCACACGGTGGGTGGCAAGATGATTCATCATCCAACAACAAAATCTTAAGCCAAACTAGCCAATAATGACTTAAACTCACGCATGGTATAGGGCTCAAATGGAATTAATTTTCATTTGATTTTTGCTACACTATTGTAATAAGATCATACTAATATGTGTAATAGGTTCCAGCATTTAATTGGTACATTTATACCATGGTAAAAGATGAAAGTTTTAAGGTAAAAATGCTGATTTTAGGTATCTTTTTGTCCCAAAAATCGCCCCCATTTGTACTATGAATTTAATTCTTCCATCAATTGATTTAGATGGTAATTTTATCCCTTTTAATATTATCAACTCGTGGCTTCTCAAAAACTTCAAGGCAATTGCGTAAAACGCATTTTTGTGACACCCGAAGGTGCGCTTTTGTGCTTTAAGGATTTTTCTGGGAATTAATTAGTCGCTATGACTTCCAAGTGTTTATTGACATTGTTTATAGTCAATAATAATATATTAAGGGTTATATGGGGTTATAACCACTCGAAACACAACTCCCGGGCTAACTGGGAAAAAGGAGCGTTAAGAAATTCGTCCGAGCACTTTGTTTATTTTTGAGGAAGTAGTTCGTGCATTCTCTTTAGAATGTTGAATAATGATGTTAGGAACTCTAATAATTAATTTTATAGGAGTTCGTGCCACCTCGGCACTCCTCCTAGGCATTCCCGAGGGTTTATGGGACCCTCATAAGGCATCTCCTAGCACTTTGCGTTTAACTGAGATTTTAGTGTGCGTACTTCATCTTAAATGTTATTAAGGTGTTATGGTGCATTTATAATAATGAAGTGTAATGCTTTACTTTATTTAATAAAGTATCTCCGGGACTTTCGAGCCTTAAGGGGCCCTTAAGGAAACTCCCGGGCATATTGTATTTTTACTCAGTTCTAACTGAGGACTTGTGTTTTAAAGGTCATAAAATGACCCTTGGTTAACTTTATATGAGTTTTAGAGCTTATATAACTTGTTTATCTTAAGGTCGGGCTTTAACGCACGTTTTTAACCTTAAAGAGTTTAGGTGCGTTTTAACGCCCAAGTGTTTATATACTTTATTCGGGTTTCATAATCCCCCAAATAATATTTATACTTCCTCAAATAATATTTATTTACTTATATTTAATTATTTAAATGTTAGGGGTATTTCAGCTGGGATCAGTATGTGACTCTGATCGAGTTTGGCTACAACAACAGCTTTCAGGCGAGCATCGATATGGCTCTGTTTGAGGCGTTGTATGGTAGGAGGTGCAGGTCACCCATCTGCTGGGATGATCTGAAGGAGAGAGTCCTGGTTGGACCTGAGTTGGTACAGGGACAGTGGAGAAGATCAGAACGATTTGGGAGCATCTGCTGGTAGCTCAGAGTAGGCAGAAATGTTATGCAGATCATAGGCGCAAACCGCTTGAGTTTGAAGTCGGGGACCATGTCTACCTGAGAGTTTCACCAGTCAGAGGTGTGTGGTTCAGTTTGGGAAGCGTGGGAAGCTCAGTCCGAGGTTTGTAGGTCCGTTTGAGATCCTAGAGAGGATTGGCCCAGTGGCATATCGTCTAGCTTTACCTCCATCTTTGTCAGCTGTGCATAATGTCTTTCACGTTTCGATGCTGAGGAAGAAGTACCTTCATGGTCTGTCCCATGTGATTGACCACAGTCAGCTTCAGTTGTGAGAGGACTTCAATTATGAGGCGGTGCCTACCCGATTTTGGCCAAAGATGTGCGCCAGCTTCGCAGCAAGACCCTACCCATGGTTAAGGTCCAGTGGTCTAACCAGTCAAAGCGTGAAGCAACTTGGGAGCTCAAGGATGAGTTGCGTGCCAAGTTTCCCTCCCTTTTCATTTAGTGAGGTGAGTCAATTTTGAGGATGAAATTCTTTTAAGGGGTAAGTGATGTTATACCCGGTTTTCATAATTTTATTATGTAATCAGTTTATGTTATTTTGGCTAAGTGGGTTCTTCTTTATTGGTAGTTGGGACTTCTATGGTATTTAAATAATAGGCGAGGGTAAGGAGGTCTTTGTCATCAACATAATTAAGGTATTTATTTATTTGGGTAATAAGGAAAAGAGGTCCCTTATTATGTCTAATTTTCCACGATATATTTCATCAGTCTTCTAGTTTAGCATTTTGAAGAGCGTCTCGCATTGTGGTTTGAACGACAGTTCTCCCGTCTCGATCTTCTTCATATCTCTTCGCTCTTTCGAAGGTGTGTGCTGCTGTCTACGGTGTTCCTGCCCCGAATTGTGTGTTGCCATTGCTGAGTAGTTCATCCTCTCAAGCAGGTTTGTGTTACAGAAATTCTGAAAGTTTTGTTGTTGGGTCTTCTATCTCAGTTTTCTGATTTGAACCTTCAAATGTGATTGAATCAGTGGCCTTGTGGCAATTGGAACTGTGAGATTACACGAGTTGTAGAACTGCTTCGAAATTGTGGAATTTTCTGCATTCTCAGTCTGTTTGTAATGCAGATTTGAGACTGCGTTGTTCTAGGTTTCTCCCTTCGTTTTTCTTGTTAGATTGTCATTTGTGAGAATTCAGTGGTTGTTGGTTTGTGCCGGATTGCTATTTGTGTGGATTGCGCCTACTGTCTCAGTTCGTTGGTGTTGTCTGCAAATCAAGGTAGGTGGTTGCTCGATTCAATGCGGGAGTTCAGCCATGGGGTGTTTATAATAGTTTACAAACTGTCTTGCGTATGGATTTTACTTGTGATTCGATTGTGCTTATAACTGGTTAAACCCCCATGGTCCTCTACATTTTATCTGATTCTTGTGTGTGTATTGAATTGTCAAAACGTGGTGATGTTGTTCAACTTGTTCTGTTCTGTTCGTCGCTTCTGAACTGCATTGTTCGTGTTGTCCCGAACGTCTATCCGAACATTAACGTTCGGACAGTGCTCGGGCGCGTTTCTGATTTTCAAAGTTCGGGGTTGTCCAAACATCTGTCCGAGCATTGATGTTCGGACACCCCCTGTTGCCCTTCTCCAATTTAAGTTCGACTTGTGTGTCAGAAGATTAATGTTTGGACACAAGTTCGGACCGCCACTACGTACTATTTCTCGTAATTGTCCGAACATCAGTCTGAGCTTTGATGTTGAGACACTTCTTTGGCTTTCTTACGATTTCAATTCGGCTTGTGCCCGAACATCAACGTTCGGACACAAGTTCAGACCCCGTACTGTTTTCAACATAACTTCTCCGTTTGAACTCCAATTTGAATGTCGTTTACGGCGTTGGACTTCTCTAAGTCCGTACTATTTGTTTCTGAGTGATTTGGCACATTTAGATGCAAGTTTACTTCTTTTTTTTTTTGCAAACTCTCTGTTTTAGGGCACTGTACTCTATTTTTGAGCCGTGAATGGCTGGGTCGAGCTATTATGTGGTATACCATGTAGACGTCATACTGAGTGTGGGTCATTCCCTTTCTGTTTTGTGGGGTTGACGACCCTTGACTCTTTTGGGTCATTTCTGCATTGCCGAGAGATCTATTATGATCTATGGGTCTCTGATATTGTGAACTCTGAATGTTTCTGCACTGGGAACTCTTGTGTTCCATTCTTTACTAGATTCTGTTAATCTTCTGACGGTTTGGGAACTGTGATTCACGGCTTATCATATACTTCTCTTTTGTTTTCAATTGTTTTGAGCGGCCTCATTGATGACGGTCGCTACTTACTGGGCATAGTTGTGTGCTCATTCCCCTACTCTTACTTTCCTTGCAATTGATCAGCGAGGATCACCCTAAATTTCTGGAGCTTTAATTACTTAGTTACTCCGTTTGTTAAACATTTGGTATTATGATTTGTAGCCTTCGGGCCTTGTCTATCCTTTTGATTTCTACATGAGTTTTGGGTTTTTCTATTGACATTTGGTATACTCGGTATACTTGGGTTATATTGAATTATGAAAACGTTATTTTGGGCCTTTAAAATGCGATTGTTAGTTTAGAGCCTTACGTATTAGGTAGTAATACGCAGCGTGTAATGTCCCTAACTCCTAGGACAGTTTTGGGGGCGTTACAGTAGAAGCAGAAACCAATAGAAGACATGTACCCACTACTGTAAGCAAAAAATAACACATTGTTGATGCATACTTAATTTTTTGAGGTAGGAACAAGCGTCAAAAGAAAGAAGAAGGCCCACGCTGCTGCTGTCTAAGTACTCAAGAATTGCAGAGAAAATAACAATAATAATGAGAGAAAGAAACCCCATAGTAATTAATGAATGTACTAGCTAGTGTCAAACTTGAATTAAGCTAAGCAAAGAACGAGTATATTGTACTACTTGCATTTTAAAAAAAAAATACTTCAACCAACGAGTCAGAATCCACCATCACACTTGGCATTAGAGAATTCAATCAATTTAATTACAAAACAACAATCAACAGATTGACAGTAAATTCTCACCGATAACATGAATAAAGAAGAGGATTAGTAATTGTGAACCTGAGTTGCAATCAAGGAACGAGATGGATTCTCAAGTTCCCATAAGTCAATAGATTTTCAGAGTGCAATGTTTCTTCTGCAAGCACACAAGAATGAAAGTTAGGGATGAGAATTAAAAGAAAGGAATGAAAAGAAGCATAACCGATAACATGATAGAAGATGAGATGGAGACTTCAGGTCGCAGGGAGCAGCAGAGATCATTCTTTCCTGTATAGTTATTCTTCAATGTATAGTTACCCGCGAGAAGAAAAAAAAGATCTATCATTTTCTAAAAGAACAGAAGTTGAAACAAAATACATTAGATATCAAGTAGATATTAAAAATAACTAAATCAAACCTGAACAAGGATATATCTAGTTAAAAGCTTCAAAGCCAGCACTAATGCAACAAAGACAAAAGATAACAATTACTATAAAGCAAACCAAGTAAAAGGTGGATAGAAACAAAAGCCTTAAATGAATTTGACAAATATAAAGACTGAACCAACATACTAACTCCAACTCATCGATTATCTTTGGATGGATTGACCAACTTAAACTCTGACCCTATCCTCTTGATTGATGAATAATTAAGCATTATTATGTCACGTCTAATTTAATTGGCCGACAACTAACAACCTCTTGGCGTTTAACCCCACAATATACGTGCAACCTTCCACACATTAAGCCAAAGGAAATAGGCAGATAATTTTGGAATATTGTCTTAACAGTAGGTTAAAAGAACAATAAAGCAAACTTATCTAGGTGTTGGTTTTAAAAGATCCATAAAGGTAAACAACAAAAACTAATGGATATAGCAAATGTGTAACACCCCTCTCCATAATCACGATATAATCCCTCACGTAGCAATAAATAAAACGTCTCGCAGCGGAAAAATAAATAACAATTACAAAACTCACACGGGTGTCACCGGCCATTACTCGCCCATGCGAGCAACGTAGCCATACCACATCCAACTTCCAAATAAACAAACTGCTAACCGCAGTGATAACCAGAAACTCCTATACATCAAACTAAGTCCATAACCATAAACATTGACAAGTGAGCGTCTACCCAATCCTGAAAAATACATAACCTTACCATAAGACCATACACCATCTTCATTACCATACAACATCTCCAACTACCCTGTTCCTGCTCTTCAGCTCCGACAATGATCAACAACCTGAAATGGTGTAGTATCAGCGATAGACGCTGAGTATGCCGGGCCTGGACCCTAATGGTCACTTGTCATTTTAACCATCTTATTATTAGATTGGTTTCATGCTTTTCCTTTTTACAGTTATAATCAAAACTGAAGCATAAATGTATAATATACATAATCAGCCATCCAAATTTTCATAAACATTAATCATCCATCCAAACCAAACATTCATAGAATATTTCAAACAACATTTGTATATCGAACGTGTCGAGCAATAACAACAATATATTGTACAATGTACAATCGCCGTAGTGTTCACCATCCACTGTCAATTTATTTTTGGGCTTTCAAGCCCCGTCCATATGTACAATGTACATTCGCCGTAGCGTACAGTTCCCATAGTTAATTTACCTTAGCCTGTAGGCTCCATCCAACCATGTTTAATTAATGTCAGTAGGGCGTCATGTTAGGACAACCCGATAACCTCACCATGGACAGTAGTCCCCCGTACACACAAAGGTGCTCATTTCGCCAGAGGTCCGGAGGCCCCTGACTCACTTATGTCTCGTAGACGTCCATAAAAGGCCGTAGCCACCTGATCCACGAACCTATTTGGGCTCGTTGGATATAACCTGGAGCGGAATCCAAATAGGAAACCCCTCAGTGATCACAAATGCGCAACCAAGTAGTTCGTGAACTACCGGGATTCCTCACCTCAATCTCATACCATCACTCTCTCATAATGTTTAAGATCTGCTCTTAGTCTTATGGAGAATATTTATTAACCAGCGGCCCAATGGGTCATGCGTACCTAGAAGTCATCTAGGTGATATTTATGTTAGCGATCCATGCTCTAGAGACCGACAATGTCGTGACTCGTTCCTAAGTGTTTTACTTAGGTTACCATATCCTTAATATTAATATCATGGTATTATATCAAGTAACCGTCATGTCATCACAACACATATGTATGTTTATATAAGTCGATCTATAGTCGACGTAGTGTTAGTCCCGTAGGACGCCCGTGCATAAATAATTAATGCATCAACACTTAACACACATGTAACCACACACATATAACCACACAACAAGTTTATATCAACCAAATCCGAGCCCAAGAGCAACCTTAGGTCAACTCGGCAAACCCCTTTACATACCGTTCACCCTGATTGTATTACGGTGGAGTATGAATCTTCAAGATCCTATGCTCCGTGTAGTCCGCTAGCTTGTCAAGCGTCCTTGTCAGAAGTATAATCTAAACGGTATTAAAACTATACGTCAGTCTCCATGACTAACTACATCCGGTATATCCGAATAATAAGTAACCCCGACAGTTCACCTCCGTTTTCTACAGTTGTTGTTACGGGTTTCTCTAAAACAGTCGGTTTTGTTACTTAAAACGCGTACGTCAAACTATCCCAACTGTTAAGTTTAATTCACTACTTTTCCTTTCAATTATAATCCAGTTTAGGTGTGTAATAGTTGCATTGCATGTATATATATATTATATTCTTTTTCTTATTGTTCTTTCATTATATTTTATTATTTATTCTTTCTATTATCATTATTTATTGTATTCTCTTCATATTGTTTTATTTTCCCACCATCCTTCATATTCGACATGTTGTATAATCCCTTTATCTTTAGCAAAAATATTTGCTTCCAAAACTCATGACTTATAGTTCGTAACTATATTTTTTTTTTAATAACCACCACCATTAACTCATAAGGTGTTCAACCAAAATATATTTATCCACCTTATATACATTATTCTTGTGTATGTATATATTTTTACCACGTAGGTATTCTCATGAGTTTCATAAACTCTTATATTTTGTGTTACATTTCATCATCTTTTTATTAGATGATTATTCTCATTAGTTGCATCATATTATACAACTTATATTAAGATTGTTATCCTAATATTATGTAACATTTTATGTTGTACATTTACAACTCCTAAGGTTTATTCCATAAATACCTTAGTTTATAAATCCCATTCACTTATAGTTTGTCACACCATTTAATGTGAATACCTTATTTGTATTAATTTCATTAAACCACCTTAATACCAAATAATTGTTATAATTTATAACATTATAGACCTTAGTCTAAAATTCATTTTCCAACCTTATATTTTCGGTATAGCCCTTGAATTTATTTAAATTCCCTTTTTGACCACATAACATTATGTAATGTTATACCAAAATACTAATATCATTTGCTATGATATTTTTATTTCCTTTAACTTATAATCTATAGTTTTTATACAAAACTATTGTGTATTGCCTCATAGGCACATATTAAACCTTATACTTTTCCTTAAACCATAATTTCCTTTATTTACAAAATCACCCCTTTCTTTTACCATGTTATATATCCCATTAATATAACATTTCTAACTTATAAAAGAGCATAACCTATGGTTAATTTTTGTAAATTCCGAACAGACCTCAATATACATTTTATATTGTCATTAGGCCCATTTATAACATATAGTTTGATAATATCATTAAAACTATATATTATATATATCTCAACAAATACTCTTATATAATTCTAAAAATCGCCAAATTCCACCAAAGGGTTATAAATATCCTTACTAACCCATATACTTTTGATATTTACCATTCCACCCTCTATTTTTCTCTAAAGTGTCATAATGACATATTATCTATATATTATTCATATATAGTTTATTTTAATCCCAAAATCCACCAAATAAATTCCTAAAAATTCCTAATAGCCCATGGGTGTTTAGAATACCATTGTACACCCTTTATTTTTGGTAATAACATATTTACCACATATGTTATAAATATTACCATTAAATACATAACTTATTATAAAACCTTAAATAAGTTATCTAACTTATTTATTTTGGTCAAAGCCTAGCATATGGTCAAGGTTGACCTCCTTAATATTTCCTTGACCACCAATTCCTTATAATTACGGTTTAGTACCCAAACTTTCTAAAGTTCACCATTTAACCCCAAAACTTTATAAAATCTTATAAACTTTATTTTATCCATTTTACCTCTCATTTTCGGCCTTATTATTCTAAAGCCCCCAAATTTAATTTAATTACACCTAATACCCCATTTTATTTTCGGTAATGCATTTATACTACTTAAACTTAATTAAAAGCTTGTAAATGCATAAATAAAATGGCCTAAAATACATGGCCTTATTACAACATTGGCTTGCAAAATAAATTACACATAAATGTCCCAAAATACATATAAATTCTCGGCCTCACCATAGAATTTTCATTTAATTACCAAACTTCCACATAATGTCTTAAATTTGACAATTATGCTTGTTTAATTAGTTTATAAAATTTATTAAACCATTCCTTAAACATTTTAAGGTCAAACAAGACCTTATTTTGATCATTCACTCACGGCAATTGATATACACACACTTAAACTTGTGTTAATGTATCAAGTTAAGGTTTTAAGTGATTTATACCTTGATTTAGCTTAGGTAAAGCCTTGTTTGAATTCGGCCAGCCTTAGATAAAATTTCCAAAGCTTCTCTTGCATGTTTCAAACAGCAAACAAGGCCAAGTTAGTCTCCAAGAAAGATCTAACCATAAGAAGTAATTTAATGTAAGATTTAAGGCAAAAATCACCTTAAAAATGCAAGGAGAGTTCTAGATGGTTTCGACCTGAATCAGCACACCACAAGGTGTTAGATCTACCATATTGACATAGGAAATAGCTAGATCTCAACAAGCTACCTTGTTATTAGGTTTTACCTTGAAAAAATGCCTTAAAAGAGGGTATTTCCTTTGGATCTCGGCCACCCTTGCTCCAAATGGATAACCAACTGATTCCACATGAAAAGGAGAAGAAATAAGGCTATGACCAAAGTTTCACAGCCGAACTTGAAGGGAATCAAAAGTTATGAGCTTAAAGCACATTTTTACCTTAAAATGTAGATTTGAACAACCTTGGTCCCTCTACTGGTCTCAACCGAGTTTAGCTCTTGTTATAACCTTAGAACACTGAGAATAAGCCATAGGAACAGATGGGCCACGAAATTTAGGTGTTGGTAGTGAAGAGATGAAGAAAAAGAGCTAAAAATGACATTAAAAACTTACATTAAGAGCTTAGGAGCTAGGCTTGCCTTCCATGCTCAAGAACAGACCTTGAGAGCTTCAAAGGAAGGGAGGAGCTCGGCTGGGCAGGAGGAAATCGGACAAGGAAGGAAGGAAAGAGTGGAAAGATTTGAAATAATGGAAAAAGTAAAGGTTACTATTGCAAATTGAAGTTAGGTATCAATTTGTCCAACAATTATTGCAAGCTGCCTCCTCTCTTATTGCCAGCCGGTTTCCTTGGTCCAAATGGGTCAATTAATTGACCATTGACCATGCTTGGTCAATATTGACTCATGTGGGCCCCACTTTAGGGTTTTATTAATATTTTAATATTAATTTGTAAAAATCTGTAAATTTCTGGAATTAAATTCCTAATATCATATAATATGGTATTTTATTA
Source organism: Limonium bicolor (assembly GCA_023374045.1). Taxonomy (NCBI): domain Eukaryota; kingdom Viridiplantae; phylum Streptophyta; class Magnoliopsida; order Caryophyllales; family Plumbaginaceae; genus Limonium; species Limonium bicolor. The sequence goes on from CM041776.1 coordinate 355,866,111, forward strand.
TATTTAAAGGTATTTATAACCTTTTAGCCCATTTAAAACCAATTTAGAAGGCGATTACACAAAACGTGCTTTAAGGGGTTTTAGTGCACATTTTGTGTCGCAAGGTGTTTCTGGGCTTGGTTTTCTTTGACAACGGTTTTGTTGTGTTCCTTACATGATATTTGATCATGTAATTCAATTTTATATCATTTAGAGGTCCTTTGATTTTTAAGGTTTTCCTAGAGCACCTTTTTGCCCTTTTTGACCTTGAAGCATGTAAATGCTTTTTCTTTGTGTTGGAGTGTTGTCCAACGGTTATAATATGTTTAGTAGTATGTTAATATGCTTAGGGCAAATTTTTAGGTCCTAAGAAGTTTATTTGGGTATTTATTTACCCTTAACAGTCAAAGGGTGCAACATCTTGTTTTGTTGACCACTGTTGTTCTCAGTTGACTTTTAAGGCATGTTTAGGCCTTAATTAATATGATTAAATATTTAATCCATGCTTTAATAATTTGGGGTATTTCAAATGTATCAGTTGTGATCTGTAAGAAAGAAAGAATGGAAGGATCAAGAGTATAACATCAACCACCACCAGATAAACCAACCCATAAGCATAATGATGATCCGATGCCATGTGTTAACGAATGATATGATATCATCCACTAAAAGAGAAAAATAAAGGAGAAAAAATAGAATTCCATCTTGTTGATTCTTGGTCCATTTTGACGGAACACACCATTCATGCATCATATATTATTGGACAACAATCAAATCATATAAAGGAGGATTCTTTTCTTTCTATTACCTATGAAGATTGAGAGCCTAAAATAAGTGCTAGCTAATACTTTACACGTCAGTGAGAGAATATCACTTTGAAGAATTTGTGAAAGCTACTCCTACGGCTGGGTGGTGGTAAAAGAAAAAAAAATTGACTCAAGGAGTCAAGCTTACATTTTATATTACTTCTTCCATATAAAAAGACAAACCCTTAAGATTGAGCTATTTTGACCATGAGATGTTGTCTATGTTCAAGTAACAAAGCGCTCATGCGGTTATACCAGAAAGTATGAACATAACAAGTTTGGGCAAGTGCTAATTTGATGTTGGTTATCTTACAAAAACCCATGACAGTCACTCTGAAGAAGGAGCTAAACATTCCAACATTGCCATCTAATTAAAGTCTAAATGTCACACCCGTACTAAAATTCGGCTCCTAATATTCCTTGGATTGTCGCTTTTTGGAAAAACCTACTAATTCGCTCCTAATAATCCTATAGATGTCGTGCACAATAAAATCTCGCAGCGGTAAAACAATAAACTAGCGCCCTAATGGTGTCACTGTTATCACACGCCCATACGGGTGATAACGATTTACCTGATAATCACTTGCGAAACGTATTCCCGCAGTGACCACAAGAGATAGATAGCAGTACTTAAACAATTTAAAACAAATCTAACATCAACAATTATTACAGACCGTGAGCAACTAAACCAAATACACCTCGGTTAAACAACCCGAGTCCGAAACAACCTGAGTATCACACCGTACCAAGTCTAAACCAACAGTAATATCACAGTAGTCACGCCTTGCTGCGACCCACCAGTTAGTCACCTGCATGAAAGTGGTTTGTGGTATGGAATCAGCCCCTGCTGAGTATGTCATCACATGCCCCGTCATGCCCCCAAAGACCCCTCAATTATTTGGTCGAGAGCATGAGGTTCATTACATGCAATACCGTTTTAACATTTAAAACTGCAAATCAATTAAAAGTAGCATCCATACAATAAACACAACCATCAACATGTATAACATGACCACAAGTATAACCAATGAACAATCAAGCGAAACAACGAGGATAGTAACCAAGTATTAATTCTCGTCCATGGTATAGAAACCAATATCGTTCGCCACTGTATAATTCTTAACTGTATTATTTGTTCAGTTATACCTAGTGACAATGCCTCGTTAAAACGACATGTCTCTAGTTACCCATATATTATGGCGGGTCACCCACGGCAGTAGCCACTCCAACGGTAGAGTCTCCGACCAACGAGCCATTCTAGCTCACGGGAAATTTTCTTGATACTTGCGGACCCGTACGCGGACATCCTGGTATCGTTTTTGTGATCACAGCGCGCACCAAGAGCCACATCCTCCTGGCTTTACTTTCTTCCTTAGTTAATTATGTATTCCATCGCATCGCATTACCAAATTTTCCTAACACAGCAGACTAAGGTCATTAGTCCAATCCGGAGTCTGTAAACTCGGGATCCAGTGTTAGATACGAGAGCGGCGTATAGAAAGGCCAATGCTCCGTATAAAAGTTCTCGGATAATATGTATATCTTATTATCCTAGTGCTACAACGTTTTACTGACGTTCTTATACTTCATATAAGATAGCACCATAGCCGCTAGTTCGTTTATATATATTGGTTCATATATACGAACCGGTACTGTTAACTCAACAACAGTAATATTAAGCAGCTATAAATATACAATTCATGCATATTAATTATCACATTCAGACAAACAATCTTATCATAGATCACACAGAAGTCTGAACTGAGGAAGCCCTCAGAGACAATCAGAGACACATAACAACATACCGTTCACCCTGATGTATTACGGTGGAGTATGAACCAGCAAGTTCCTATGCTCCTTGTGTCGCCTCTAACAGTCTAAACAATACATAATGCTACTGATTAGCATACTGTATAACAACACAATCCTACGGTACCCCGTACCGTCACTATTAACTCCCGGTTAACCCCCGTTATTAACTGTCAATATTTGTCGGGCTTTTGGTTTTAACTCGAGATTGGAAAAGTGTTTCATTATATGCGTAGTCTTATCTTGTATATTAATGGACTTATTATTGACTTTGTTATCGCATGTAAACTAATGTATATTTGCAGATCGTATAGTTTGTTTCTTTATCGCATGTATGGTTCTTTGTCATGCACTATGCATCTCTCCTTAGTATTTATTTTTCTAAGGTTTGTCTCTTTTCTTTTCACCTTTTTTTTTATTCAATGTGGTATAATTCATTTGTAAACTATACTTTTAATTATTTACAATCCTTATTATTCCATGTATACTTCTAACATTAGAATTTTGATAACTAATGTTTATAATTCTTTTCTCCTTAACTATTATCACTTTAATTATGATAATTTATAATTATTGAACCAAATCATTTTCTACACCATTACACATATTTATTTATATATGTGTGTTATGGAACTTATTTATTATATGGTAAATCTTATAATCTATATTCATTCTTTTAAATGAATATCTCTTATATTATAAGTGTTATAACTCTTATAACATTAAAAACCATATTATAAACTCCATTTAAAATGTTATTATTTTCGAACAGCACTTATGTCCTTTAATATTTACAAAACCCACCACTTAATTAATGTAATGTTACATTATTGTTATATAACATATCTTATGACATTTAAGTCATTTAAAACAATTATAACCTATAACCATATTTTGTTTATAAAATACCCAATGGCCCTTAATATTTTCGGCTTTTACTTATAACCACTAAACTTCTATAAAACCACAATTCACTCTCAATTCCTAATACATAGTTTTTCTAATTCCCTTAAAACTATATATTATACACCATTCTTAATAAAACCTTATATATAACTCCAAAATTACCAAACCATACCAAAAGGTTATAAACATTATTCTTAACCTTATTTTTCCTCTAAATCTCGGTTTCTATACATTAGTCACCTATTTGTAACAATGTTATAAAATACCATATAATATACTTATATAGTTCATATGAACTCCAAATTTAACCAAATAAACTTCTAAAAATTTCTATTAACTTAAGGACTTTACTAAACTCTATTTAGCACCCTTAAGTTTTGGTAATTACATTACTACCCCAAATCTTATAAATCTTTTACAATTTAATAAGTATCTTATTATAAGGTAGTATTTTAATTTCTTAAATTTTCCAAACTTGGTCAAAGTCTCTTATATAGTCAACTTTGACTTCTAATACCAAATGGGAACCAATTTTTCGGTAATCACTATTAATAACCTATACTTTTCTATTTTTACAATTTTGACCCAAAACTTTATAAAATGTTATAATTTTTATTAAATTCATTTAAAAACCCTAAATTGCTCTAAATTAAGCCCACGGCTTTCTAAATTCCTAGTAATTACGAATTGGCCCCAATTTTAATTATAAGCATAAATAAAACTAAATAAGCTTATAAACTTAAATTAGAATGGCCTAATGACATGGCCTTATTACAACCTTGAACTTGCAAAATAAATTACACAATAAATGTCTCAAATATAGCATATATATTCGGCCTCACCATGGTTTATTTACTTTTCCACATAATGTCATAATTTGACCATTATGTTTAAAATCTCTTAAATGACTAGCTTAATTTATCTTAGCCATTTTTTTCCATTTTTAGGTCAATATGACCTATATATGTAAGTTCACTCTCGGCCATATATATATATATATATATAAATATGCTTAAAAATTACAAAAATCATAAGTTTAAGGTGTTTATACCTTGATTATGCCTTGTATGCTCTCGGCCACTTGTAGGAAAATCACCACATGATTTAGACATGTTTAATACACAAAATAAGATATGGTTACACTCCAAGCTTGAGCTTAACCATAAGGAATAATTAATGTAAGATTTAAGGCAAAAATCACCTTAAAATGCAAGGGAAGTTCTAAGTGGTTTCGACCTGAACCAAACACACCACAAGGTGTTAGATCCACCATATTGACATAGGAAATTGTTAGATCTCGAAATGTTACCTTGTTATTAGGTTTTACCTTGGAAAAATGCCTTAAAAGAGAGTATTTCTCTTGGATCTTGGTCACCCTTGCTCCAAATGGCTAACCAACAGATTCAACATGAAAATGAGAGAAGATGAGGCTATGACCAAAGTTTCACAGCCAAACTCGAAGGGAATCAAAATTGAGCTTAAAGCACATTTTTACCTTAAAATGTAGATTTGAACAACCTTGGTCCCTCTACTGGTCTCAACCGAGTTTAGCTCTTGTTCTAACCTTAGAACACTGAGAATAAGCCATAGGAATTGATGAGCCACGAAATCTAGGTGTTGGTGGTGAGAAGATGAAGAAAAAGAGCTAAAAATGACATTAAAACACTTACATTAGGCTTAGGAGCTAGGCTTGCCTTCCATGCTCAAGAACAGACCTTGAGAGCTTCAAAGGAAGGGAGGAGCTCGGCTGGGCAAGAGGAAATCGGACAAGGAAGGAAGGAAAGAGGAAAGATTTGAAATAATGGAAAAAGTAAAGGTTACTATTGCAAATTGAAGTTAGGTATCAATTTGTCCAACAATTATTGCAAGCTGCCTCCTCTCTTATTTCCAGCCGGTTTCCTTGGTCCAAATGGGTCAATTAATTGACCATTGACCATGCTTGGTCAATATTGACTCATGCGGGCCCCACTTTAGGGTTTATTAATATTTTAATATTAAATTTGTAAAAATCTGTAAATTTGGAAATTAAATTCCTAATATGATATAATGTGATATAATATCATATTTAGAGGTATTTATAACCTTTTTGCCCATTAAAACTAATTTAGAAGACAAATTCACAAAAACGTGCTTTAAGGAGTTTTAGCGCACATTTTTGTGTTGCCTGGTTTCTGGGCTTAGTTTCCTGAGAATAGTTTTTGTTGTGTCCTTACTTTATTATAATACTTAGGAATCCACTTTGGATCCTATTTGAGGTCACACAATCTTTATGGTGTCTTAAAGCACATTTTTGGCTTTACCGATCTTAAGGCGTGTTTTGCCTTGTTGAGATCTTTTAGATTGTTCCCCAATTTTATTTAGATGTTTAATATCATCTTAGATCATTTAATTATATTTTAAAGATTAGGGGTATTTCAGTCTACCCCCCTTAAAAAGGCTTCGTCCCGAAGTCCTTAATCCTCTACAGTTCACCTAAGGAATCAAGTTCCACTAAGTAACCAAACAGTTCCATTGCTAGGGAGTAACTCCCACTAGGTTCAGACCTAGTCTATACATACAACATATATTAAGTAATCAGACATCATGGTATAAACTCATTCACATCACAGCACTAAACGCGGTGCACATCCAATTCATCAATCAAAAGTACTCAGCGTACTATATACATTCAACAGGTGCATCCAGGGCACATACATACTAAGTGTATCAACATCAAACATCCACACAACATGTATGACGCAGCATACCAACAAAAACAAACACAAAACAAGACCTAATGCACAACATGTGCCCAAGCCAAGTGGTGTCTACCCCCCTTAAAAAGGGTTTGACCACGAACCCGTATAAGTATCACAGCTACTACTCGAAGAGTGCTGGGTACTTCGCTCTCATGGAGTCCTCTAACTCCCATGTAGCCTCCTCCACCTCATGGTTCGACCAGAGAACCTTGACCATGCTAACGGTCTTGTTCCTAGTCTGCCTCGTCTTCGTATCGAGATGCGGAGTGGTACTTCCTCATATCGTAGAGCGGGGTCCAACTCTAAAGTCTCTGGCTGCAAAACGTGCGATGGATGGGGCACATACCTCTTCAACTGTGAACGTGAAAGACGTCGTGCACCCTCCCGAGCTCTGCTGGTAAATCCAGTCTGTAGGCTTAACGGGCCCACTCGCTCCCTAATCGCATAAGGTCCACCATACTTTTGGGCTCAACTTGCCCTTCTGCCCAAACCGGAATATCCCCTTCATGGGTGACACTCTAAGGAATACCATATCATCGGTGGTGAACTCAATGTCCCTCCTCTGGTGTCTGCATTTGCTTTCTGCCAGTCTTGAGCTGCTCTCATATTCTTGCGAATCTGTAGGACATCCTCCTTAATCTGCTCTAGGTACTCTGGTCCTAGAAGCGTAGTCTCGCTGGCCTCATCCCAGCATAAAGGAGTCCTACACGGCCTACCATAAAGTGCCTGAAATGGTGGCATCTGTATCGAGGAGTGGTAGCTGTTGTTGTAGGCGAACTCTATCAGATGTAGTCGTTCTAACCACTCCCCTGAAAATCTAAGGCACATGCCTCAGCATGTCCTCCAGTGTCTGGATGTCCTCTCACTCTGACCGTCGGTCTGTGGGTGGAACGCCGTACAAAGCTTCAACTTTGTACCCAGGCTTCCTGAACCTGTCCCCAGAATCTGGACAAAAATCGAGGGTCCCTATCAGAAACAATAGTCTTTGGCACACCATGGTGCCGGATCACCTCCTTCTGGAACAAATCCGCTAACTTCGGAACGTTCCAGGTATCCTTCATAGCAACAAATTTTGCCACCTTCGTCAGACGGTCCACAATGACCCAAATCGTGTTCAGTCCTCCCTTAGTCGGTGGGAGACCGACAACGAAATCCATCGAAATGTCCTCGAACTTCCAACAAGGAATAGGCATAGACTGCACTAACCTCCGGGTCTCCTATGCTCAAACTTAACCTTCTGACAGGTCAAGCATCTAGCCCATACTCAGCTACATCCTTCTTCATCCCGCTCCACCAGAAATGAGCCTTCAAACCCTTATACATCTTTGACGAACCAGGGTGGACGGATAAGGACGAGCAATGAGCCTCCTGGAGTATCTTCTCCTTCAGATCAGGAGACGACTCCGGAATACACAAACGGCCCTTCAGTCGAATCATGCCATCATCGCACAGTTCGAAGTCATATTTTAGCCTCTCAAAACATCCATTTATCATTTTCTGCCTGATACTCTGCATATAGTGATCACTCTCCTGTGCAGCTCGTATCTCATCAATCATACTTGCTGTTTGCTAATAAAGTGAACAATGAATGAGCTCTACGGCTCAGGGCATCAGCTACCACATTCGCCTTGCCCTCTTTGTACCTCAGGTCTATATCGTAGTCCTTCAGAACTCGACCCATCTTCTCTGTCGCATGTTCAGCTCCTTCTGCGAGAAGAGATGCTGTAGACTCTTGTGATCAGAGTAGATAGTGACTGTCACACCATACAAATAATGTCGCCAGATCTTCAAAGCGAAGACTACTGCGCCTAACTCAAGGTCATGTGTGGGGTAATTCACCTCATGCTTCTTCAGCTGTCGGGATGCGTAAGCAACTACCTTCCCGTGCTGCATAAGCACACAGCCTAGACCGGTTCCAGAGGCATCACAGTATACCTCGAACCCATCAGTGCCCTCAGGGATAGTAAGAACGGGCGCTGATGTCAGGAGATCCTTCAGCGTCTGAAAGACTGCTCATACTCTGCAGACCATAAGAACTGGGATTCCTTCTTCATTAGATTAGTCATTGGTTTTGGCTTCCTTGGAGAAGTCCTTCACAAATCTTTGATAATACCCGGCCAAACCCAGAAAGCTACGGACGTCTGTGACTGTCTTCGGCCTTGGCCAACTCTTCACTGCCTCAATCTTAGCAGGATAGGACTCTACAGATATCCGCTAGCTGATATAATGTGTCCTAGAAATGACACGCTGTCTAACCAGAACTCACACTTAGAGAGTTTGGCAAACAGCTGGTTCACTCTCATAATATTCAACACCTGTCTCAAATGGAACTCATGATCTTCCTTGGTTTTTGAATAGATCAGAATATCGTCGATGAAGACTACAACTGAACTATCAGATGCTCTCTAAAAAGTCGGTTTCATCAAGTCCATGAATATGGCTGGCGCATTCGTCAGTCCGAATGGCATAACGGTGAACTCATAGTGTCCATACCGTGTCCTGAAAGCTGTCTTCTCAATGTCACCCTCTGCAATCCTAATCTGATGGTAGCCAGATCTGAGGTCTATCTTCGAGAACACACTGGCTCCTCTCAGCTGATCAAACAAATCATCTATCCGTGGTAATGGGTACTTGTTCTTGACTGTAACCGCATTAAGCTCGCGGTAGTCGATGTAGAGTCGCATACTGCCGTCCTTCTTCTTGACGAACAGCACTGGAGCACCCCAAGGAGAAACACTAGGTCGAATGAATCCCTTGTCGAGGAGGTCCTCCAGTTGTAACTTCAGCTCCCTCATCTCAGCCGGTGCCATACGGTAGGGTGCCTTAGCAATGGGGCCCGTACCTGGCAACAAATCGACGGCGAACTCAACCTCGCGCACAGGTGGCATGCCTGGCAGCTCATCAGGAAATAGGTCGGGAAAATCTACCACGACTGGAATGTCTACGTCCATCACGTCGCTCTGTCTCGTGTCCTGTACATAACAGAGGAAGGCTTGTCGGCCCTTCCTAACATCCTTCATTAGGGACAATGCTGACACAATCTTGACAGTCGGCTCTCTCCTCACACTGCGGTATGACACTGTCCTGCCGCTCGGCCCCTTCAGTTAGTCGATGCTCTGCACAATGAAGGCGCCCCTATGTTTCTGTAGCAACCATACCCCCTACCTGATGTCAAAACCCAAGTTTCTGAACTCGATCAGGTCAATGGGAAAGGTCTCAGTCATAATGCTGATCTCTAACCCTGTATACTGTCTGGTGCAACCTACTTTCTCCTTCGAAGGAAGGGTGACTACAAAGTCTGAAAGCTGTTCGGGGGTAGCCCCCAGCTTCTTAGCAAATGTCGAGGAATAAAAGAATGCGAAGCCCCTGAGTCGACATACGGTAGCACTAACGCCATCAACAGGAAAGGTACCTGAGATTACCTCTCGTATTAGCATCGAGTCCCAATAAATCACTAATTTACTGTTGTTTATAATTGTCATACCTGTGATGACATTACGAGACTCCTTGGCTTGCGCCATGTCTAGATGCAGATGGTACCCTCCTTACCATACTATAGCCTGAAGTTATGAATTATCGGTATCAACAAAACTGAACACCTATACTTGAAGGTAGAAAACTCTTATTTCATTCATTCCAACTGTATTATACAAGGTTACACCTTACTACTACTATACATCAATACTGTCGGAAAGTCTAAACGGCCGTCGGATGTGGGTATCGTTCACTAAAGTGGGTGGTGCGGTATTGAGCTTAATGCTCTTAATACCATGATATACAAGCCTCGACTCTCCACCAAATACTAATACATCTCCAGACTTGAGGATGATCTTGCTTGCTAGATCCATCCTCTTCTGGTCTCCATAGATAAACTCAGCATCATCGCCGATGGAAATGATACAACTGGTATTCCTCTGGTGATGGACTCGGTCGTCTCATCACGGTCCTGGTACATTCCAAGCTTCCCTCCCTATTCATAGTAATTGATGATGCAAACGTCAGGTGTCATGTCGGGTAATGGATAAACCTCACAGTCTTGAGCAATATCCATTGCGTTTCTCACCAAGGTAAGGAACTCTCAGGTATACTAGGTATAGATACGTCACCTACCATCCTCACCTCTCGATAAACCCTAGCTTGTGGATCCCAATCTTTTCCTAAGCACATCATGGCAGTTTCATTCTAGAACCACTAGTAAATACAGGGGTATAAAACCTCCTATGCCCTACCCAAAGCTCTACCTCATTCACTATGGTGATTTGCTCATCTAGGGTTAGGAACACTAGTAGAAAACTTTTAATGACGACACTTAAACCACAGTTAATGAAAACGTGGTTTAAAGTTTAATAACCACGGTTTCTAGGGAAACCGTCATTTATAGTACACGCCGGAGAGAATAAACCACGGTTTTTTGAGAACCGTGGTATATAGTTTATTTATAAACCACGGTTTAGGGCAACCGTCATTTATAGTACATGTCCGAGAGAATAACCACGGATTTTGGAGAACCGTGGTATATAACCGTCACGCCGGAGAGAATAAACCACGGTTTTTGGAGAACCATTGTGGTATATACCGTCACCCGGAGAGAATAAACCACGGTTCTTTAAGAACCGTGTATATAGCCGTCACGCCGGAGAGAATAACCACGTTTTTGGAGAACCGTGGTATTAGTCTGAGCGGGAATTTTAATTTTTGGCCAAATTAACGTGGCTCTTCTCTTCGGCATGTACTATAATGACGGTTCCCTACAAACCGTGGGTTTTAAGTAAACAAAGAGAGCCGCGTTAATTTCGGCCGAAAATAAAATTCCCGCTCAGACTATATACCACGGTTTTTTATAGACCGTGGTATATAACCGTCATGCCGAGAGAATAACCACGGTTTTGAAAGAACCGTGGTATAATAACCGTCACGCTCGAGAGATAAACCACGGTTTTTGGAGACCGTGGGTATATAGTCTGAGCGGTAATTTTTAATTTTTGGCCCAAATTAACACGGCTCTCTTGTTCTCTTATATATTTCTCTTACTGTAATTGCAACCCACCTGGCGACAAGGATTGAACGCGCCTCTTCCTCTTCTCTTCACCTCCCGGTAATTTTACAACCCACGCCGGCGAACTGGACATGCTCTACGCCATCTCTTCACCTCCCGGTAATTTCGCAACCATACTAGTGAATAAGGAACATGCTCTATGCCATATCAACCGCACTGTAAATTTGCTACCCATACTGGCGAACAAGAAACATGCTCCTACCTCTCTCATTATCTTGTTTTCATGTAATTTTTGCAACCCCACTGGCGACAAGGAACGTGCTCTGCGTCTCATTCTCATGTTCCTCATTGTAATTTTTGCAACCCAGCCGGCGAACAACGAACATGCTCTACGCCGCATCATTCTCTTCAACCTCACAGTAATTTTGGAACCCACCGGCGAACAAGGAGCATACTGCGCCTCCATTCTTCACTCACGATTTCGCAACCTTAATTCACAACAGGAACATACATATCTGGCATCTTCATTGTCTTGTATATGCGCTCTGTTGAGATTTCCAGATTGAAGGCGAAGATTTGAAAAATTCATGGACTATAAACTGGGGTTTCATGTATAACCGTGTTTTTCGTTACTTTTTTCACCTTATATACCACGGTTTTTAGAATAACCGTGGTTTATCTCTCCGGCGTGACGGTTATATACCACGGTTCCCCAAAACCGTGGTTTTTCTCTCCGGCATGTACTATAAATGACGGTTGCCCTACAAACCGTGGTTTATAACCGTGTTTTTTTTACATTATATACACGGTTTTTAGAATAACCGTCATATTTACTCACTATAATGACGGTTTATAGAACCGTTGTTTTTATCTTCATTTAAACCACGGTTTTGAACCGTGGTATATAATATTTTGGCATTTACGACGGCAGCTAATACCACGGTTTTAACCGTGGTATTAAGCATAACCGTGGTAATAATGTTTTTTCTACTAGTGGAACTCTCTGAGAAGTATCATGCCCGGTCTGACTACATGACACAACTCACTAGGGTACTCCCGTCTTTCTTCCACGGGTCTAGGTGATCTCTGTCTTGTAAGTGTGGGATAGCAGATATCGAAGTCTCCTAAGAGGTAAAAGGTTTCCTAGGTAAGTTGTTTATCTAAAACGGTAATTTAAACACTCATTCATGGCAAGGTAAAACGTTTAACACTTAGTCATGCTTTCATACAATGGTTAAGGTTTCAAATGCTAACCTTCACCGCGCTGGGTACTAGTGCCAGCGCCTGAAGCTCCCGCTGCATTCAGCATACGGTTGCCCGGCGGGTTCCTCTGGCCCTGGTTCTGCTACTGCGGCTGCTGCTGCTGCTGCCCTCTCTGGGCTTGGGGCGCCGGCCCCCTCTGGCCACCTCGGGCTCCACCTCCTCCAGTAGGTGCGCCCTGAGTCCCCTTCGGTGGGCGGTACGCTCGGCTCTGGATTATTAAAGCACTCGAACGACCTGTGGCCCTTCTTTCCACAGTGGTGGCAGTCCACCGCTTGCCCGGTGCAGTCGACACCCGGGTGGTCTTTACCACAGCGCTTGCAGTGAAAGTGGCGCTGGGGTGCAGAACCTATTATCGTGTCACACTCAGGTTAGTACAAGGATGGTAATGGGTAGTGTAGTACACAATTTATTCACAAGGTTAGATCGCTTACCCTTAGGGGGTACAGATCTAAGAGGGCACGTCGTAGGTAGGCCCGGTCAGCAACGGGACCTTGTCTTTACCCTTTTGGCTGGCCTGCTCCTTCTTCTTCTCCCTCCAGGAGAACTTCTTCTTCCTGTGATCGTCAAAGTGTCAGGATTAGCAGGTATAAAAGCATGCAGTAAGTAAGTAATTTAAATGGATTAAATAACTTAAGGTGGTTCTTACTTCCAGCCCTTACTGCCTCCGCCTCCAGCCTCAGTCTCTGCCTCTTTCTCTGGGGCCTTACGCTTCTGCCCCTGGCTGTCCTCCCGGCTGTTCACCATCATCTCAGTCCGAGAAGCAGCGTCATAACACTCCTGAAACACATCTATAAGTTCCCTGAACTTGTAACAAATCAAACTGAGTTATAAGGTACAAACTGTCAATTAGTTTTACCTGAACCGTAGGGTACAAGGTAGCACCCATGGCGGCCTTAATAGCATATCTCAACCCGCCTCTAAACTTCTCTACTTTCACAGCATCAGAGTAAACAACTCCTGGGACGAAGTCCAAGAGCCCAATAAACAAGGCGTAGTACTGATCTACGGTCATATTACCCTGCCTCAAGGCCTCAAACTCCTCCCTCTTCCTCTGCTTCAGATGAGCAGGATAATACTTCTCTCTCAACAATTCCACGAAACCAGTCCACCCAAACCCTCTATAGCAAGATAATGTGCCTTCACGGACCTCCACCACGTGATGGCAGCGTCCTTCAGGAAAGGCTGTTATATCAACTCGGTGCTCAGCAGGCACATGTATGGCATCAACGCCTTCTCGTGCTCAACGATGTATCTCTCGAGGACAGTGGGGTCAGCAACTCCATCATAGGTAGGTACTCGCGTGTCAGCTACGCTCTTCAGCCAATTCGGCTCTCTAGGTGCGGGTACGGGTGGGACTACCGGTGGTGCAGGTGGTGCTCCTATGTGGATACCTCCCATCTGGGCTAGCTGAGCGAAGACGGCAGCTACCGTCTCAGCCACGCCCGCGGCTGGGGCCCCCGGAGGACCTGCTCCAGGCCCGCCGCCTCTTCCACCACTTCCTCTGCCTGCTGATCGCCTCCCAGAAGACATCTGAAGAATTCAGAATCAAGGTCAGCTCGTGGTATAAGTACTGTACTTGTCAACCATAACCTAACTCAAATCATTTACAACTATCTACTTGGTATTGGTGTGTGAATATCCTAGGCTCACGGTACTTAAACTACTATCTCTTGTAATCAGAGCGGTACCCGCTCTGATACCACTTTTGTAACACCCCTACTAATTCGGCTCCTAATAATCCTATAGATGTCGTGCACAATAAAATCTCGCAGCAGTAAAACAATAAACTATCGCCCTAATGGTGTCACTGTTATCACACCCCATACGGGTGATAACGATTTACCTGATAATCAACTTGCGAAACGTATTCCCGCAGTGACCACAAGATAGATAGCAGTACTTAAACAATTTAAAACAAATCTAACATCAACAATTATTACAGACCGTGAGCAACTAAACCAAATACACCTCGGTTAAACACCCGAGTCCGAAACAACCTGAGTATCACACCGTACCAAGTCTAAACCAACAGTAATATCACAGTAGTCACGCCTTGCTGCGACCCACCAGTTAGTCACCTGCATGAAAGTGGTTTGTGGTATGGAATCAGCCCCTGCTGAGTATGTCATCACATGCCCCGTCATGCCCCCAAAGACCCCTCAATTATTTGGTCGAGATCATGAGGTTCATTACATGCAATACCGTTTTAACATTTAAAACTGCAAATCAATTAAAAGTAGCATCCATACAATAAACACAACCATCAACATGTATAACATGACCACAAGTATAACCAATGAACAATCAAGCGAAACAACGAGGATAGTAACCAAGTATTAATTCTCGTCCATGGTATAGAAACCAATATCGTTCGCCACTATATAATTCTTAACTGTATTATTTGTTCAGTTACCTAGTGACAATGCCTCGTTAAAACGACATGTCTCTAGTTACCCATATTATGGCGGGTCACCCACGGCAGTAGCCACTCCAACGGTAGAGTCTCCGACCAACGAGCCATTCTAGCTCACGGGAAATTTTCTTGATACTTGCGGACCCGTACGCGGACATCCTGGTATCGTTTTTGTGATCACAGCGCGCACCAAGAGCCACATCCTCCTGGCTTTACTTTCCTTCCTTAGTTAATTATTTATTCCATCGCATCGCATTACCAAATTTTCCTAACACAGCAGACTAAGGTCATTAGTCCAATCCGGAGTCTGTAAACTCGGGATCCAGTGTTAGATACGAGAGCGGCGTATAGAAAGGCCAATGCTCCGTATAAAAGTTCTCGGATAATATGTATATCTTATTATCCTAGTGCTACAACGTTTTACTGACGTTACTTATACTTCATATAAGATAGCACCATAGCCGCTAGTTCGTTTTATATATATTGGTTCATATATACGAACCGGTACTGTTAACTCAACAACAGTAATATTAAGCAGCTATAAATATACAATTCATGCATATTAATTATCACATTCAGACAAACAATCTTATCATAGATCACACAGAAGTCTGAACTGAGAAAGCCCTCAGAGACAATCAGAGACACATAACAACATACCGTTCACCCTGATGTATTACGGTGGAGTATGAACCAGCAAGTTCCTATGCTCCTTGTGTCGCCTCTAACAGTCTAAACAATACATAATGCTACTGATTAGCATACTGTATAACAACACAATCCTACGGTACCCCGTACCGTCACTATTAACTCCCGGTTAACCCCCCGTTATTAACTGTCAATATTTGTCGGGCTTTTGGTTTAACTCGAGATTGGAAAAGTGTTTCATTATATGTGTAGTCTTATCTTGTATATTAATGGACTTATTATTGGACTTTGTTATCGCATGTAAACTAATGTATATTTGCAGATCGTATAGTTTGTTTCTTTATCGCATGTATGGTTCTTTGTCATGCACTATGCATCTCTCCTTAGTATTTATTTTTCTAAGGTTTGTCTCTTTTCTTTTCACCTTTTTTTTATTCAATGTGGTATAATTCATTTGTAAACTATACTTTTAATTATTTACAATCCTTATTATTCCATGTATACTTCTAACATTAGAATTTTGATAACTAATGTTTATAATTCTTTTCTCCTTAACTATTATCACTTTAATTATGATAATTTATAATTATTGAACCAAATCACATTTTCTACACCATTACACATATTTATTTATATATGTGTGTTATGGAACTTATTTATTATATGGTAAATCTTATAATCTATATTCATTCTTTAAATGAATATCTCTTATATTATAAGTGTTATAACTCTTATAACATTAAAAACCATATTATAAACTCCATTTAAAAATGTTATTATTTTCGAACAGCACTTATGTCCTTTAATATTTACAAAACCCACCACTTAATTAATGTAATGTTACATTATTGTTATATAACATATCTTATGACATTTAAGTTATTTAAAACAATTATAACCTATAACCATATTTTGTTTATAAAATACCCAATGGCCCTTAATATTTTCGGCTTTTACTTATAACCACTAAACTTCTATAAAACCACAATTCACTCTCAATTCCTAATACATAGTTTTTCTAATTCCCTTAAAACTATATTTATACACCCTTCTTAATAAAACCTTATATATAACTCCAAAAATTACCAAACCATACCAAAAGGTTATAAACATTATTCTTAACCTTATTTTTCCTCTAAATCTCGGTTTCTATACATTAGTCACCTATTTGTAACAATGTTATAAAATACCATATAATATACTTATATAGTTCATATGAACTCCAAATTTAACCAAATAAACTTCTAAAAATTTCTATTAACTTAAGGACTTTACTAAACTCTATTTAGCACCCTTAAGTTTTGGTAATTACATTACTACCCCAAATCTTATAATCTTTTACAATTTAATAAGTATCTTATTATAAGGTAGTATTTTAATTTCTTAAATTTCCCAAACTTGGTCAAAGTCTCTTATATAGTCAACTTTGACTTCTAATACCAAATGGGAACCAATTTTTCGGTAATCACTATTAATAACCTATACTTTTCTATTTTTACAATTTTGACCCAAAACTTTATAAAATGTTATAATTTTTATTAAATTCATTTAAAAACCCTAAATTGCTCTAAATTAAGCCCACGGCTTTCTAAATTCCTAGTAATTACGAATTGGCCCCAATTTTAATTATAAGCATAAATAAAACTAAATAAGCTTATAAACTTAAATTAGAATGGCCTAATGACATGGCCTTATTACAACCTTGAACTTGCAAAATAAATTACACAATAAATGTCTCAAAATATAGCATATATATTCGGCCTCGCCATGGTTTATTTACTTTTCCACATAATGTCATAATTTGACCATTATGTTAATTAAATCTCTTAAATGACTAGCTTAATTTATCTTAGCCATTTTTTTCCATTTTTAGGTCAATATGACCTATATATGTAAGTTCACTCTCGGCCATATATATATATGCTTAAAAATTACAAAAATCATAAGTTTAAGGTGTTTATACCTTGATTATGCCTTGTATGCTCTCGGCCACTTGTAGGAAAAATCACCACATGATTTAGACATGTTTAATACACAAAAACAAGATATGTTTACACTCCAAGCTTGAGCTTAACCATAAGGAATAATTAATGTAAGATTTAAGGCAAAAATCACCTTAAAAATGCAAGGGAAGTTCTAAGTGGTTTCGACCTGAACCAAACACACCACAAGGTGTTAGATCCACCATATTGACATAGGAAATTGTTAGATCTCGAAATGTTACCTTGTTATTAGGTTTTACCTTGGAAAATGCCTTAAAAGAGAGTATTTCTCTTGGATCTTGGTCACCCTTGCTCCAAATGACTAACCAACAGATTCAACATGAAAAGGAGAAGAAGATGAGGCTATGACCAAAGTTTCACAGCCAAACTCGAAGGGAATCAAAAGTTATGAGCTTAAAGCACATTTTTACCTTAAAATGTAGATTTGAACAACCTTGGTCCCTCTACTGGTCTCAACCGAGTTTAGCTCTTTTTCTAACCTTAGAACACTGAGAATAAGCCATAGGAATTGATGAGCCACGAAATCTAGGTGTTGGTGGTGAGAAGATGAAGAAAAAGAGCTAAAAATGACATTAAAACACTTACATTAGGAGCTTAGGAGCTATGCTTGCCTTCCATGCTCAAGAACAGACCTTGAGAGCTTCAAAGGAAGGGAGGAGCTCGGCTGGGCAAGAGGAAATCGGACAAGGAAGGAAGGAAAGAGTGGAAAGATTTGAAATAATGGAAAAAGTAAAGGTTACTATTGCAAATTGAAGTTAGGTATCAATTTGTCCAACAATTATTGCAAGCTGCCTCCTCTCTTATTGCCAGCCGGTTTCCTTGGTCCAAATGGGTCAATTAATTGACCATTGACCATGCTTGGTCAATATTGACTCATGCGGGCCCCACTTTAGGGTTTTATTAATATTTTAATATTAAATTTGTAAAAATCTGTAAAATTTGGAAATTAAATTCCTAATATGATATAATGTGATATAATATCATATTTAGAGGTATTTATAACCTTTTTGCCCATTAAAACTAATTTAGAAGACAAATTCACAAAAACGTGCTTTAAGGAGTTTTAGCGCACATTTTGTGTTGCCTGGTGTTTCTGGGCTTAGTTTCCTCTGAGAATAGTTTTGTTGTGTTCCTTACTTTATTATAATACTTAGGAATCCACTTTGGATCCTATTTGAGGTCACACAATCTTTATGGTGTCTTAAAGCACATTTTTGGCTTTACCGATCTTAAGGCGTGTTTTGCCTTGTTGAGATCTTTTAGATTGTTCCCCAATTTTATTTAGATGTTTAATAATCATCTTAGATCATTAATAGATCATTTAATTATATTTTAAAGATTAGGGGTATTTCACTAAAACTCATGTTATCCACCTAACTAGCAAGTAAACACGACTATGAACCCCATAATTGACAAACATAAGAGAACGGAGACACAAATAATACACAAATTAAAATAGTATCTAAACTAGAAAGTCATGACTATAGTGACAAGTAATTACATTCTTAAATAATACCAGTCAAATTTTCCAAACCTGCATCCTACACCAAAATTGAACGAAACAAACACCAGCCATGCACCATAGTAGACTTCAACTAAAGACTACCAGCTGTCCTGTTGAATAAGAGCCAAACCAACCATTGACCATGGAAAAAAACATGCCAACTTAAGACAGAAGTGGGCTTACCTAGTGTACTTCTCCTCCTCAAAGAAATAGACAGGTGGCTTTATCTTAAAGAGACAAGTTATGTTTGACTGAAAATGAAGAAACCGCCACACATGTTGAAAAATGCAGGGAGATGTTTCTTGGGGATCTGAAGTCACGACTTCTGTAGATTCAAGCATTTCCTTGTTTTTTTATAAAACCAAAGAACAAAAGTTAAGGTTGGGAAGAAAAAATATGAATAGCAACTAATTACCTTAAATTCTATTTTAGGTTTCCTTGTGGCCGTCCTTCAATCTAACTATCAAGGAAGTGAAAAGATTAATCATCGATTTTAAAGGCAGAGGAAGAACGAAATGGAAACTTGAGTTCGCTCCAAGCAGTTGAAAGAGCGTCGACAAATTTCTATATATAGATGGAGTGAAATCAAATTTTTCACCAAAACATAAACTTACTCTCAAACCGTCGAAGAGTTCTATTGATGGATGAACGGATCGACTGGAATTTTTCACCAGAAGGCAAGCTTCCTGAGAGTGTTGAATGATAATTGGGGGAGGAAGAGAGGAGTAAGGGGTTGCACACTTTTTCAATGGAATCTCGATAACAGTAACGTTTATAAGTATTCAATTTACTTTTCTTAATTTTACAATCTCAGTAATGGTGATATTGAGTTTTGAACCTGGTACTCATCGGCCAGATTAAGTTTTTCTGTTCCTTTTTTTGGCTTGAGAATGTCTAATGACAACATATATGTTCATCAGTTGTCTAACAGAAGCTTTTACACACCTAAGTTAGGTATTCAAGTCTATTATAATAACATTTAAATAATAGTACTCTTTAGTAAGTAGTTAAATGTAAAATCTGTAGTAGTGTAAAAGGGAATGTGAACAAAGATGATGGTTGAACTATCTTTAAGGCAAGAACAAAGATGACAACAGCAAAGCAGGAGAAGAGAAGATAAACACAGCCACATAAATCTAACCCCAAATGAGGAGAGAAGGTAGACTAGAACAAAGACACCGTAAGTACTCAAGATTCAAATATTACAAGACATGGATCAGGAGGCCGAATGAACAAGGACGTCGGGACAGAAATAAAACCTCGCCGGAAAGAAACGAATATGAAAACCAGCGAAGAAGAGGAATGAGCAAGGTATACTCAAGAGGCGGATCACAAAACAAGAGGTTTTGTCTATTGGAGAGTAGAAAGATGCAGTACCCCCCATACAACAGTTTTTATCGACAACATCCATAAAGAAGTCTCCAAGTATCAACTGGGTAGAATAATTAGAAGATTTGCCAACTGGAGAAGGCTTTTCATCAGTAGGAAAGTCGGGATGTCAAGTCGAAACGCATGTGCGTTTGTGGATGTTAACCATATTGACGACGCTAGGAGGCCGATAGAGGGAATTTGGGGTTGGAATGTGAATGGGAACAAATTCTGGGCAAGAATGGAATTTTAGGGAGTTAAGAAAGAAGGGTTAAACCTGATAAGGAAAGACCGGAACTCAGGCGCAGGAACAAAGTAAGGCCGCACCAATATAACTAGAAAGAAACATGGTGGAGTTGGAAGGAAAAGGCTCACCCGAAAACCAGGCTGTCATTGGACGTTCATTCGGACAAGGGAATGATAGAATGCCTGAATAAATGCGTAGTAATCTCACTCCCAGAAGAAAAGTCGCCAAAAGAAGCAATGGATTTTTTACATAATAGATGGCCAAAGTTGGGAGGATTACTTGTTTTCTCAAGGAAGAAGTTTCTCATGGTATTCAACTCGATTCGAGAAGCCGATCAAGTGGTTAATCAAGCGTAAGAAAAGGCTAAGGAGTAAGAAGGCATTGAAATCCGTAAATGGAATGTGGTAGATCAGGTGGAGAAACGTTGTACGTGGATTGTAATGAGAGGGATCCCATTGCATGCGTAGAATATACCGAATGTGCGCAAGATAGCCCAAACAGTGGGGGAGGTGATCAAAATTAAAGATGAAGATAGTCAATACGTGGAGAATGCTAAGATCGGCCCCCAAATTGAAACATCCACACTCCAATTAATCAACTGCATAATTATGGTAAAAGTTGACGGGCATAACTTTCCAGTTAGTATATTGAAGGTGCAGAACAATCATCCATGGCCATGGAGCTTGAGCGGTCGGAGAGCATAATTCAAATTGAACAAAACGACAAAAAAGATGAGTCAAGTTAACAACCGGGAAAAGTTGACCGGATCCTTAAAGAAGGAGAAGCTGAAACTAACGATCAAATGGACTCTCAAAATAATAAAGAGAGTCAGGGGGTGTCCTCGAACCACAGATCCTGGGTTCAAAACCTACCCCACTTATCAAAAAAAAATTAAGAGAGTCAGGGTGGTGAACCGTTGAGCTCGGAAAAGGGAAGAGATTTATAAGTGTCTGACTTAGTCAAAATAGTGGAGCCTCTCAGAATAATGAAGTGTTTAAACAAATCCCAAGGCTGCAGAGTAATAATAATATATGTGTAATTACTGGACCGTTGGGGGATTTAACTCCTGAGATCGCGATAGGGCGAGAGTAGAATATAAAAGTTAAAGATTCTCCTCGTGCGGACCACACGACTGAAGAAAACGACCTGTTAGATATTGAGGTGGAGGGAATAGCGGGACAATTCGGTCAATCAGGCATCGGTCCACATGCAAACAGGACGTGTGTTCAAAATTTTAATAAAGAGAGGTTAATAGATCAGTTGGAGCGACAGGGGAGTACCGACATTGTACACGTGCAGCCACAGTATAATATTGAGAGGGATGTTTGGAACGTTGTGGATACTGTGATTGGGATGCGTTCGTCAGAAGGAGATAGGAATGGCTCTGAAAATGGTGTACGACCAGTTCCCATGCAGAGTGATATACTGTAAACAACCCAAGATCTCGAATCGAAGTGGCTGCACTGCTCACGAGGTTTCTCAAGGAAAGCGAAGAACTCAGGGCAGAAACAAGAAAGAGAGAATAAGAAACGGAAGTCTTGTATTCGAGAGAGAACAGGAAAATGTGAGAGAGGAATTATTGATGTCCAATCTGAAAACAAAACAGACTGACTTAAACTAATTTATAAGACTAACTTAACACAAACTAACGGGACTGTCTTAACATAAGTTAACGGGGTATATGTAATGTTAACCATCTTAACAGCCCCTCTCAAAACAAACATCCTCAATGTTTGTTTTGCCTCTGATGGTTGAGTCTTTCTTAGATAACTCTTGCTGTTTCTGTGCAATTCCAACATTCAGCTGCTTCAAGACTAAGGGATAGGCCCGCCCTGGCAAGACTTTGGTGAACACGTCCGCCAACTGATGCTGAGACGGTATGAACTCCACTCGAACTAGCCCTTCTTGCAGCTTCTGCCGGACGAAGTGGCAGTCCACTTCAATATGCTTCGTTCTTTCGTGGAACACAGGGTTCCTGGCGATGTGTACCGCAGCCTGACTGTCTGATCTGAGGGGTATAGGTTGTATTCCTTCAATCCCAAGCTCATGCAACAGTCTCGTCAGCCAGCTTACTTCTGCAACGGTCTGTCTCAATGCTCTGTATTCTGCCTCTGCAGAAGAAAGAGCCACATTAGTCTGCTTTTTTGATTTCCAAGAAAGTGCACAGCCACCAAGTTCAATATAGAAACCACTTATTGACTTTCTCGTATTTGGGCATCCAGTCCAATCCGAGTCACAATAAGCAATCAGTTCAAAAAATTTAGAGCTGTTAAGCATGAGTCCATAATTGGAAGTTCCTTTAATATATCTAAGGGTATGCAATGCAGCCTTCATATGTACTTCTGTTGGTTTGTTTAAAAATTGACTTAATAGCTGCACACTAAAACACAGATCCGGTCTAGTGTGTGTTAGAAAGTTCATTTTCCCTATTAGCCTTCTGTATAACATAGGATCTGAAAGTGGTTTCCCATCTTCCAGCAACAACTTTTCATTCAGATCTAAAGGGGCTGCTGTATTTTTTTTGTTCACACCCAAATTGTCTAACAAGCTGTTCTGAATAGTTTTTCTGCAACAGAATCATACCCTCCTTTGTTCTAAAGAATTCTATCCCAAGGAAACTCCCCAAACTACCCAAATCTTTTATTTTAAACTTACGATCCAGATTCAGTTTCACATATTGTATCATTTCTGTATCATCTCCTGTCAGCAAAACATCATCAACGTAAACAGCAAGAATAATCACTTTTCCTGATAAATAATGAATAATCATTCAAAGATTGCACAAAACCTAAAGATAAGAGGAAGCCACTTAATTTTTCATGCCATTGTCTTGAGGCTTGTTTTAATCCATATAGAGATTTTCTTAATTTACACACCATTCCCTTACTGCCCATTTTGTATCCTAACGGGAGCTCCATGTAGACCTCCTCATGGAGGTCTCCATGGAGGAAAGCATTGTTAATATCTAGTTGATTAACATCCCATCCTTTCTTGACAGCAAGGATCACAATGGCTCTAATAGTGGTGAACTTAATAACGGGTGAGAAAGTTTCCAAGTAATCTATCCCATACTTCTGATTATACCCCTTGGCGACAAGCCTTGCCTTGTATCTTTCTAAAGTACCGTCAGCCTTGTATTTGATTTTAAAGACCCACTTTGAACCTATTGGTTTCTTCCCTTTTGGACACTCAACTATATCCCAAGTTTTGTTCCTTTCCAATGCCTCAATTTCCTCTTTCATAGCCTTTACCCAGCTCTCACTTTCCTTTGCTTCATGATAATCCTGTGGTTCTGTTTCTTTATCAGTTCTAGCACTACAACAGTTAGAATCTATGTCCCTTTCTGTCCTATTAGAGTACATGATAATCAGTTCACTGGGTTGCACTATAGCAGAAACATAGCCATCATTAGACAGATTGTTTTTATGCGCTATAACAGACAATCTATCATGAAGCAGTGCAGTAAAGGAGTCACAGATATCAATTTCACATTCAACTTTCTGTTTCTGTAAAGGTAATTGTTTGCTGTGCAAATCTAAAGGAGTTTTAGAGGACTTCCCTGTTTCTGAAGAGGGCAGAGCGCCCAGTACATAATCTTGCAGATAGCTTGGTGGATTTCTTTCCCTTGTTGACCTTCTCAAATTGGTTCCAATATGTCCACTCTGATCTTGTGAATCCTCATCCGCAGCATCTTCTCTCTGTTCTGCTCTTTCAGTTTCCTGTTCAACAATTTCTCCACAAACATCATTAGTAATAAAAGTAATTTCATTATCTTCGTCTTCTGTTACCAATGGGTGTTGCCCCACTTGATGTTTCTCACTTATTGTTTCTGTCACAGGTTTATCTGCAATGCAGTTTTGTGTGTGTTTCTCTGTGTCAAAGGCTGCAGTATGGTTGCCTTTAAATGGGAAGACATGTTCATAAAACTGCACATCTCTATTGATGATTACCTTACCATTGTCTAAATCAAATAGCTTAAATCCCTTTTTGTTCGGTGGGTATCCTAAAAACACACACTTTACTGATTTTGCAGCAAACTTATCATGTTGTGGGGAGTTTATGTGGGCAAAGCAAAGAGAACCAAAGCATTTTAAGGCTTGATAATCAGGTGTTTGTGTATACAGAATTTCATATGGACTTTTTCCTCCTAGTACTTCCAAGGGCATTCTGTTTATTAAATAAACAGAAGTTAGGATGCTTTCTCCCCAAAATTTAAGAGGCAAACCAGAATAGAACATTAAACTTCTAGCTGTTTCCAAGATGTGGCGATGTTTTCTTTCAACTATTCCGTTTTGTTGGGGAGTGTGTGCACAAGACGTTTGGTGTTGAATTCCCATTTCTTTATAGTATTCTATGCCTTCCTTTGAAGTTCCTAACTCATATGCGTTATCACTTCTAACTATTTTCACTTTCCTTTTAAACTGAACTCTAACCATCTCTACAAAATGCTTAATGACCGAGAAACTTGAGGATTTTTGAGAGACAAGGTGTACCCAGGTTGCACGTGACTTATCATCAACAAAAGTTAAGAAATATGCAAAGTTATCATAAGTCTTGGTCCCATATGGGCCCCACAGATCGACATGTAATATTTCAAAAATTTCCTTTGATTTTGTTGTACTAACAGCAAACGGTTGTCTATGACTCTTGGCTTTACAACAAGACTCACAAATAAAATGCTTCTTTCCCAAACTTTTCTCAAACAGGTTCATTCTCTTTAACTTTCCTATTGGCACATGGCCTAGTCTATGATGCCATAAACCCACAGTATCCTTAGAGTCATAGGATTCCACCACTGAATCTGTTGTGTTACAACTGACAAACAAAGGAAAAACTAGATCATGGTTACACAGAAAACTTTCATCCAGCAAATATAACCCATTTGAGACTCTCCCAATCTCTTGTTCATGATTTGAGTTACATTCCTGAAATAAACAGCAAGTGTCATCAAAATAAAACCTTCCTTTCAATTGTTTGGCTAGTTTACTTATAGAGATCAGATTAAATTTAAAGTTCGCCACAAACAATACATCCTTTAGAGTTAACACTTGGTTTATTTTGACATCTCCAATAATTTTAACATGTTGTGGGTGTCCATCTGGCATGCCCACGGTATGTGTCTGATTCATGTGTCTGTAACTAGTGAACCTTTTCAGGTCACAGCACATGTGCTCCGTTGCACCGCTGTCTAAAACCCACCTATTTGATAGAGTTCCGTTGTTACAGTTTGTGTGTGTTGTTTCATCATTTCTAAACCCAGTGGAATTATTTACAAAATAATGACTTGCATATTTCCTATCTCTATCATTCAAGCAACCAGACAGATTACTATCAGCAAAACTATTAGCAGAACTAGCCAAAGAAATATAATGCCGATTGTTATCTCTATTAGTCAAAGAATTCAATAAGGAAGCAGAGTCATTATTTATTTTGCTTCTTCCATTCAGGCAAACAATATTATTTGGGCGATTAAGCGAACAAGTAGAAGTTTTAGGGTTAGAAACGATACCGACGAAACTGCAGGAAGAAATCCCATGGTCAGTTTCTGTTTGTTGATTCTTGGAGTATTGCGAGAGGAGCTGATTTACTTGCTCAAGTGTGAAGGTTTTAGAATTTGCATTTTCTTCTTGACTCCCCCCACTTTGACCTCCATCTGTAACTGCCGCCGTGGATTTCTTTCCCTTCTTCCAGAACGCGGGATATCCATGTATTTGGTAGCACTTATCAACTGTGTGTCCACTTCGTCCGCAGTGGGAGCATTGGAGGTTTCGTTTCCCGTCTTTATTTTGGTAGGGTTTGGAGCCTCTCTTGAAGTTTTCCACCGCAAAGGATAACGCCCCGTTTCCTTGTTCCCCTTTTCCCGTTCCACAGACAATTTTTTGCCGTTCCTCCTGAACCAATAATGAGTACACTTGTTCTATAGAAGGAAGAGGACTCATCATAAGGACGTTCCCTCTCACTATCGCAAACCTTTCGTTCACTCCCATTAAGAACTGTATGACTCGTTGCTTTCTGAAAATTTCCTTGTACCCAGATGCTGCCTGACATGTGCAATTAGGGACTTCCTCTGTTGAATCGATTTCATCCCAGATCTCTTTGATGCGCGTATAATACGCACTGATGGTATCTCCTTCTTGTCTTGTCTGGCTCAATTGCTGGTGAAGGGAATAGATTTGTGCCGCGTTGTCTTCTTCAAATCTCATCCCGAGCTCTTTCCATAGCTCGGCTGCTGTTTTGCAGTAGAGAACGCTCTTGGCTGTCTCTTTATTCAGACTTGCCAAAATCCATGATGTAACCATCGAATTGCATCTTTTCCAGGTCTTGAATTTGGGGTCGTCTTCAGAGGGTCTCTCAATGGTTCCCTCCACAAACCCTAATTTATTTTTTGCATCTAAGGCGATTATCATCTCCCTTTTCCATGCCCTGAAACCTGTTCCGTCGAACTTCTCAGCCAAGAACATACCAGGCTGCTCCGAGTTCGAGAGGAAGAATGGATCTGAATTGTCCATTTTCTTGGTTTCGTTCACTGCGCTTCCCTCCACCTTTTCACCCGTTGGGATTTCTTTCTCCTTACCTTGATTTTCTGACATTGCGAGTCTCTTCACGGTCGAGAAAAACAACGAAGGTGGAATCCCTTTTCGGTCAAGAAGGTGGTCGCCAGCTTCAATTGAGTCTCACACCTTCGATTTGGAACTTGCGCCTTTGATTCGGTGGCTCTGATACCATGTAAACAACCCAAGATCTCGAATCGAAGTGGCTGCACTGCTCACGAGGTTTCTCAAGGAAAGCGAAGAACTCAGGGCAGAAACAAGAAAGAGAGAATAAGAAACGGAAGTCTTGTATTCGAGAGAGAACAGGAAAATGTGAGAGAGGAATTATTGATGTCCAATCTGAAAACAAAACAGACTGACTTAAACTAATTTATAAGACTAACTTAACACAAACTAACGGGACTGTCTTAACATAAGTTAACGGGGTATATGTAATGTTAACCATCTTAACATATACTCCCTAACCGCGTAGACCAGGGGCATGTTTTGAGAGGGCAGAATGACTGAATATTACAATCGGTTGAAGAGGAATTTGTGACAAGGGAATCGTTAAATAAGATAATTACTGGGAGTTGTCCAAAAAGGGCAGACAAGTCACCAGTCACATGTGCAGCAAATAAAAAGGGTATTAGCTTGTTTGTTGAACTCTTTCACAATACCCCACCATCAACTCTATCAAAAGAAGGAACACCGGTAAAAATGAACTAGTTAAAATTATTAATGCAGAAAAGGAAGCGGAGGAGTGTATTGTTCTCTTGATGCAATTAGGGTGCAAGGTGCCAAACCCTAGCCTATCCAAGGCTAATATCATTAATCAAATCCAGCCCCAGGCAAGGAAGTGAAGGGGAAGAATGGTAATCGTAGGACTTCAAACAATAAGAGGATTGGGCTCTAATGAAAAGAAAAGGAAGATGAGGAAAGAGGGTCGACAATTGAAATTATCTATCCTTGGCCCTGTTGAGACTCAACACAGTGGATCAGCAGCATTAAAAGTCCCACATTTCTGGGGGAAAAAGAAGACAAGCCTAGCATGGGATGAGGTCCCAAGTCAGGGAAGAGGAGGGATAATTGTTATGTGGGATGAGGAAGAAGTAGAAGTCCAAAGTGTATAGAAAGGGGGACGATGGATGATGATTGTAGTAAAGACGAGGGAAGAAGGAGTTACAAGTGCAATAACAGTGCTCTACGCTCCTTGCAACTTGAGAGAAAGAAGGGCGTTGTTCAAGAAATTCTCCAAGCTAAAGAAAATTAGAGACAAGAAAGTTTGCTTATTGGTGACTTCAATGAAGTATTAAGTCCTACTGAAAGAATGCTAGTACATGCTCCACGTCATACGCGAGGTATGAGGGACTTCCAATCTTGGGTGAATGAGATGTAGTTGGAAGAAATTCAGTTGCGAGATGCAAAATTCACTTGGAGAGGAGGTGGATCTCTTAGTAAGATTGATTGAATGTTTGCAACACTTGAATGGTTGAACCAGTATTCAGATGTTAGATTACGGTCTAGAAAATGGTCTATATCTGACCACTAACTATTAGTGCTGAGCACGGGAAGAATAAACTAGGGTCCGAAGCCGTTTAGATCCATGGATTCGTGGCTGGGGCGTCCAGGGTTTGAGAAGTTTGTGGCTAAATAATGGGAAGGCCTACATACAGGTTCCACTTTGAACAAACTGAAGAGGCTAAAAGGAGCTATGAAAAGATGGAATAAAGAGGTCTTTGGAGAAATGAAGCAGAAAATTCTTAAGTATAAGGATGACCTGAGAAAGGTAGAGAAGAAACTTGAAGAGGGTGACAGGTCGCACCAAGCTGTGCTTGAGAGAATCCGGTCAGTGGGAATGTGGAAGAGGCGGAAAGATACAAGGAGGTGCACTAGAAACAACTTTCAAGAGACGGGTGGATAAGGAAGGAAGATAAAAACACCAAATATTTTCATAGGAGAGCCACAATCAATTATCGGAAGAAGCTCATTACTTGCTTGCTTACTGAGAATGGAGTCATAGATAGCCCATCAGAGATTGTAGCGCACATTGTTGAATACTATCGGGGGCTCTATCAAGCGGTACCATCTTCAGGTATTGTCCCTTTCTTCTCTCCCCATCATACGCCTTCAGTAGAGCAAGTAGATTTGCTTGAGGCTGTTCCTACATTATTGGAAATCAAGCAAACAATATTGCAATGTGATGGCTCCAAGGCTCCAGGGTTTGATGGGAATAACATGAAATTCATTAAAAAGTTATGGCATGTTATTTGAGCTGGGTTTGGAGAGGATGTGAGGAGGTTCTTCATAACATCAAAGCTGGAAAGGGGAATAAATATCACCTAGATAACCCTGATCCCAAAAAACTCGGATGCAGCACGTATTGAGGATTACAGGCCAATAAGTATGGTGGGATGCATGTACAAGGTAGTTGCTAAGTTTCTTAGTAATCGCCTGATTCCCGTATTACCACAGCTTATTGGAGAGACTCAGACTGGGTTTGTCAAGGGTAGAAACATCCTTGAGGGACCTCTAGTTGCAAATGAGGCAATAGCGTGGTTGAAGAAGAGCAAACACAAAGGGATAGTGCTAAAAATCGATTTGAGAAAGGCTTATGACTCGGTTTCATGGGATTTCATTGATCAAATGATGGAGTGTATGGGATTTGGGGTTACTTGGAGGAAGTGGCTAAAGGAATGTATCACAACTTCAAGGATTTCCCTACTGTTAATGGCTCTCCTACAAGACCGTTCTATCCTAGTCGTGGTCTGAGACAAGGAGATCCGTTGTCACCCTCATTGTTTGTCATAGCAGCAGAAGTGTTAAACTGGTTGATCCAGGAGGCAGTGGAACAACAACATTTCTCTATATTAGAGGTAGGAACAAGGAGAGTGAGAGTCACCCATCTCTAATTTGCAGATGATATATTGCTATTTTGTGGAGCAAAGAGAAGAGAGATGGTGTACCTTCATAGAATCCTTATTGGGTTCGCAGAAATGAGCGGATTACGTTTGAACATGGAAAAATCAAAGGCGTATTGTTTTAATGTGAATGATGAAAAGGCTCAAATGGTAGGAGAAATCTTCGAGTGCCAAATGAGCACCTTGCAGGTTACATATTTGGGCTGCCCCTTGGGAGCAAACATGAGAAAATCAGTCACTTGGGAACCGATTATTCAGAAGATTAAAGATAAACTTGCAACATGGAAAGCTTCTAGTTTGTCCAAGGCTGGTCGTGCGGTTCTTCTTAGGTCAGTCCTTGAGGCCATCCCTCTTTATTATGCTAGTTTATATGTGATTCCGGTGAAGGTACGAAAGAAGCTAGTTTCCATCCAATGACAATTCTTTTGGGGCAAAAATTAGAAGAGATTCTTGACTACGGTCTGACCTGTAGGTTATAAATATAGCATTTTTATCTAATTGGAGGTATAACTTTGCAGCTAATAAATCCCCCCTTTGGAAGAGAGTGATTTCCTTGATATACAACATGAGAAAGGGTCTCTATATGGGGGAAGCGAATGAACGGGTAATGAAAGCAGAGGGCATATGGCCTTCCATCATTAAAGCTACTGATGCAAATGTCGCTCTCAAAAGCATTCTCGAAGAGTAAGTGCAAATTTTGGTAAGAAATGGTGAATCAATTCTGTTCTGGTATGATAGCTGGTCTTATACAGGATGTCTGCAGAGTAAGTTTCCACGCCTCTTTTACCTAAGCCTGTAGTAGGAGTGTATTATAGCTCAGATGGGATATTGGAAAAATGAAAGTTGGCGGTGGGATTCCCAGTGGAGGTGTGAGCTTTTCACTTACGAAGAGGAGCTTCTCATTCTATTGTTAGGTTCGTTGGATGTTGTTCCGTGCTCGTCTCAGCATCCGGATACGTGTACATGAAGGTCTGGTGGTAAATGCTCCATTGTCAAGGATATTTCGCTCTCCTTGAATAATGCAAATGCTGAGGCTCCTGGTGCTTCAGCGGATATTGATCTGAGGGCTATATGGAAAGGCTTGTGTGAGCCTAGGGTGGTGATTACTCTGTCGTTTACACTTCTGAGAAGATTGATGAGTTGAGAAATTCTTTTTGAGAGAAATGTTGTCCCGATTGGTGGGAGTATGTGTCATTGGTGTAACAGGGTTATGGAGAGTGTGGAGCACGTCTTGTTTTATTGCTCGAAGATAAATAAGACTTGGGAGCTCATTCTGAATTGGTGGAATGTATCGTTTGTCTTCAAAGAAGGGGTAAGTGATATATATAATGATTGGTTTTCGGTCCCCTTTTCGAGCAGAGCAAAGGGAATATGGAAATCTAATTTTTGCTATCACTAGTAGAAAAAATGTTTTTAATGACGGCGTTTAAACCACGGTTTTAAAAGAAACCGTCGTTTAAGGTGCATACCAGAGCGCATATACCACGGTTTTTCCGGAACCGTCGTATATAGGTTAGTTATATACCACGGTTCTCAGGGCAACCGTGGTATATAGTACATGCCGGAGTGAATATACCACGGTTCTTAGAGAACCATCGTATATAGGGTTTCTATATACCACGGTTTTGTCAAAACCGTCGTTTTTAGTCGTGGTCAAAAAACATTAAATGACGGTTCCTTGTTAGAACCGTGGTATATAGTCTAAGCGGGAATTCAAATTTTCGCCGAAAATTAACGCGGCTCTTTCTCTTTCTCTTATTATATATATTTTCTCCTCACTCTTTTACAACCTACACTGTCGAACAAGGATGCTCTGCAACTCTTCTCCTTCTTCTTCTTCTTCTGCGCCTCTATAATTTTTTTAACCCACCGGCGAACATGCATGCTCTTCGCCATACTGGAAAACAAGGAACACATGTTGCACCTCTGTAATTTTTGCAAACCTAACCGGCGAACAAGGACATACTTTGCGCCTCTGTAATTTTTGTAAATCGCCGGCGAACAATGACATGCTCTGCGCCTCTTGTTTTTCACGGTAATTTTGTGCAACCCTAACCGGCGCTTCGCCCTCTCTCATTCTCTTTCATGGTAATTTTGCAACCGACGAACAAGGAACATAATGTAACTTCACTCATTATTTAGCAACCCTAATACACAAACAAGTAACATACATGTTCTGGCATGTTCATTCTCTTCTGTTTGCGCTCTCTGTTGAGAAATTACATCGAAGGCGGCGGCGCTAAAGCGCCGGCGAACTGGGAAAAAATCGCTGACTATAAACCACGGTTCTACATATAATCGTGGTTTATTGTTGATTTCTATAGACTTTATACCACGGTTTTAAGTAAAACCGTCATATATAATGCACTATATACCACGGTTCAGACTCACAACCGTGGTATAAAGTCAGTGAATGTTCGCGGGAGAAGGGGTCTTAAACGACGGTTTCGACTGAAATACCCCAAACCTTGGTATGTTGTGTAAATGTTAAACTATGGTATTTAAAGGCTAAAAAGTGCCTTAGAAACATAAATGAACCATTTAAACCATGGTAAAACACAATAAAACACTAAGACACGGTTTGAGCAGAAACATGCTCTAAGCTTGGAGTGAACTTGGCTAGGACCCAAAGAGCCTACCAAGACTTGATAATGTTTAATTATGACTTTATAAGGCTAATTAAGTCCTTAGGAAACTTTGGTAGACAATGAAACCAAACAAAACACAAATAAATACCTTAAGGTCAATATGGGCTAAAATGTGCTCTAAGCTTGGGATAAATGTGTATAAGACCTAATGGTCATACCTATGCCTTATTTATATGTTAAGGAACATATTAAATCAATTACTAAAGAAAACCAAGCTTGAAAACAAGTTAAAACGCAAAATGTGCTTTAAGGAGTCTTAAAGCACGTTTTTGAAAAATTGTCTTGTAAATGAGTTTTGAATGGCTAAATGTCCATCATTACTCTTTAATTAACATGTGTACTATATAGTATCACATTTGGGTGGCTATATCAATGGGAAATCAAAAATTTCACTTCTATGTGCCTTGTTTTTGTGAATAGTGATTTTTATAAGCTAGTTTGTAACATATGTTACTATAAGTGAGACAATTGATTAATAAAGTCTAAAATACCCCTAGGTACTATTTGGGGCCGGTTTTTAAGGTGTGGTGACTCACCACCCTTGTTAGATTACTAAGAAAAGGAAGAATGACTAATTAATGTACTATTTGCTTTATAAGGATAAATATCTTAACAAAAGCAAACTTATCACCTCATTCTCTTATTTCCTTTCATTTCCCACGGTGGCCACCTTCTTCCTCCTCTCTCCATCGGTTTCCAACAGAACCATACCATTCTTCATCCTTCTTCACTTGTAACTTATGACTCCACGCTCCGAATTTAATTCCGAGACTACCGTTCTCTTAGTTGGAGCAAGCTCTACAACATTGTCCTTTCAAATCATCAAAACCACCATTTCGGTGCCAAGGAGAACTTCCATGGAAGGAGCTTGAGCTAATATTTTTATGCCTTGTTGATCACCTTTGCTTCAAGGTAAGGAAAAACCAAAGAAAACTCCATTTCCTTCATTTTTGGTGTTGACCGAAAATGCACCTTGTAATGGTGTCTTCTCTTGTCTTGTTTTAGCTTCATTTAAATCTTCCAAGGGCTAGGAGGAGTCCTCTCTTGATACTCATTCAAGCTCTCTTTCCATTCAAAGGTAAAACAATTACCTTGATGTGTTAAAACAATATATGTAATTAGGGTTTACAATGAGATGGAGCTTAAAGCTTGAAAACTCATTATGATGTTTGTAAATTGTTAAGTAGTTGACAAGGAGTGAAATGCCTTACCGGTTTTAAGAGGAAGCAAGAAAGAAGTTTGTGTGGAAAAGAGGTAAACATGCTATCTCAATGTGGTTTAATGCCTTAGGAGAAATGAGCTTATAATGCTTGCTAAAACTACCTAAAGAGCAAATGGTGAATGACTTAGTAAGGTGTTTCTCAAGGAGACTTGTAAAGGAACATATGTCTTGGTGTGTGTAATTGCAGGTCAAAGGCTTATATATTGTGGAGATTCAGTGTTTAAGGATTATGCAATTTAAGGGCCTAAGAGCCATGTTATTTAAGGGCCTAAGTGCCAAGCAAGTTTAATTATGCACTATATTGTGATGTAGTGTAAAATTGGTGAAGTTTTGTGAGTGATAGTGTCCTTGATGGAATTAGGTGTTCTTGAGTGTTTAATGGTGAAAACCATGAGTTTTGGAATGATGATGTGCTAAGAGAACCCATGGCGAAATTTGTAAAATGTATAAGGAGTTCTAAGTGCTTAAATGAACTTGGGTGAACTAGGAATTGTTAGGAATGGATACATGCTTCACTAAGGAAGAACACATGCATTAAGGTGTTCTAAGGTGCTATAAGGATTTAGGCATTGTCTTGGAAGTTCTAGGAATTCAATATGTGTTTTGAGAATGTATTAAAGTCTTGAAGAAGTTTGTTTAAGGTTTAGGTTATGTGATGTGCAAGGTGGGAATAATGTATAGATAAGGTTTTGAGAAAGGAACTTTAAGGAGTTGTGAAAGAGAAGATTTGGTTAGTAAGAGAAGATGCTTGGGAGATGATGTTATGATGGTGAGGAAACACTTTGGTAAAGGTTATTAAGGATGAAACACCACTTGAAAAACTAGGAGAAAACATTGTAAGTGTTAGAAATTTTGTGAAGATATAAGTAAAGGTTTAAGGAATTAGAGAAAGAGTTTTGTGAGTGTTTAAGGATATCTTAAGGTGTGTTTGAAGTGCCCAAATGAGGTTAGGGTATACTAGGATATATGGGGTGAAGTTTGGAGTAGAATGTAAAAAGGAAAACAAAGATCTGGGGCAGACCGGACTTGCGACCGGACTTGCAAGTTCGGTCGGGCCCAGTTTACCCTGCGAGAATTAGCTTCTGGAATGGACCGGACATAGGACCGGACTTACAAGTCCGGTCGGAGTAGAAAATTTTGACGGAAATATGTTCTGGAATCGACCGGACATGGACAAGTCCGGTCGGCAAGTCCGGTCGGACCAAAAATATGGTTTAAGGTTATGAAATGATATGTAATGATGGGGATTGATAGGTAATGATGTTATAAGGTTGTTAAGGACATGTTAGGTGAGTTTAAATGGCAATTAAGTGGGTGAAAAGTTGTATCAAAATGTAAAAGTAAAACAAGTTAAAATGTAAAGTTATGTAACTAAGTTAACGGGGAAAGTTAAGCATTAGACATTAAATAATCAAGCAAACCCCGATGTTAATAAAAACACATGTGATGTTAACAGTTGTTCGAGAATCGCTCGAGGAACATAAGTGGACGTGGTAAAGTGGACTCCGGTGACAGGTATGGTTTTCTTGCAACCTGTGTCCTACCGGATTACACCGGCTTGTATGCCAATATGTTTTCTTGAG
The DNA here is from genome assembly GCA_023374045.1 of Limonium bicolor. Taxonomy (NCBI): domain Eukaryota; kingdom Viridiplantae; phylum Streptophyta; class Magnoliopsida; order Caryophyllales; family Plumbaginaceae; genus Limonium; species Limonium bicolor. The sequence goes on from CM041776.1 coordinate 355,901,695, forward strand.
TGTTTGCCACCTTGTAAGATTAAAACATGTAATGAGTTTATAGTAATTCATTTATGTGGCGAATTTGGCCTCCGATACCATTTAACCTCAAGTATGTGTTACACCTTAGCTAACCAAAACTAGGAACACATGAGTGATCGGTATACGGAGTTGACGGCCCAAACCTTGGGAACGTGCTAACCACGGCTATGTGTGAGTTAGTTGGATATTGTTGTTGTATGCAAGTGTGTGAACCTCCCTTGTGTGCTTAACTCGGTTATGATACCGTATGGTGTGTGGATGTGGTAGGCTCCATAATGGATCTCTAACTACTTATTATTAAGTGTATGTGTACTAATGGGGGGTGAGGAGTCCGGTTGTTCCGGCCACGCGTGTGATGGATGGGGGTCAATATCATATCCGGTTCGGCCCTCTTGGTGTATGTATAGGTGGTATTCCAATTTGGTTTCTACCTTCCCTTAGCTTATCCAAAGCTAGTTACTGACTCACGTCGGGCCATAGGGGCATACGTATGTTATTTCGGTGTGCTTGGGATTACTATATCCGACACCTTGGGTATAAGTTAACCGTTCTATATAACCGGACGGTAACGAGGTTGGTAACGAGCTTAACATGGGATTGGTAATAATCTCTAGGCTCACTGGTATACTAACTATGGTGGAAGGTTCCTTGTGAGAACCGATTTTATGGTGTTATGTAATGTTATGGTGCTATGCAAATTCCCTTGTCGTGCTATGGTATATATATATATATTGGATGTTTAAAATGAATGCGATGTCATATGTGCGTCGAAACAAGAAAGGTGTTGTTGTGTTTTATTATGTGAGAAATGAGATATGTTGTAGGATATGGAGTGAGTGGATCATGGAAATGAATCCCAGTTTGTGACAAGAGGCGTTTAAGGATAACCCGATTAATGGGTACATGTCATTCGTTAAGGAAGTAGCTCCGTTTTAGAGGAGAGCCACTCTAGGGTTTAAGGAATCATTGGATGGTTGGTTAAGTGTGGATGTGTTGGTTATAGATTGAGCCCATTGAGGCGTAATGTTATGTGTTGTATGTTATGGCTTGTATGCATGATTTAATATAATCAACTGCATGCTAAGACGACAATTAGTTGTGCGTGGCCCGGTAGCATGTGGGCTGCGGGATTACCATACCAGCAAAGGTGCTGAGCCCCTTGGGGGCCACCCTTTCTCTCCTTTTCTATTTCAGGTACAAGGAGCTGGAAGCCGTTCGAGAGTAGGACGGGGTAGATGTTTATACATGGGTAGCCATTTAAATGGCGTAAGCATTGTAAGCGTAGTAAGACCGAAATTGTTATCGGCATTAGTTTTAAATACTCGGTACAGTGGGAATGTATGTATAATAAATGTTGAAAACGGAATGAGGATTGTATTTTGTAGTTGCTCGGGAATCTAGTCCATCAGACCGATACAAATGTATGTGTATTAGCCTTGTTAGCCACGTGGGTGGTTAACGGCGTGTAACACCATTGAATTAAGTAATGTGAGTGAGTTGAGGTTTCCGCTGCAGTTTGATGTTAAGTGTACGGTGGTGGTTGGGTGTTACAAAAAGTGGTATCAGAGCGAAGTATCGCTCTGATGACTGATTACCGAGCTTAGGAAGTACCGAGTTAGGATTTAAGTACTTTGGGTTAAGGGTTGAGTGATAGCGTGAGAGGTACGCTAGAAAGGAACTACCAGTGAATACTGGAAACTACGATATCCTTCCCGCCCTCCAACACCCTGTATATAACTTATGGGAAACAACGCCAGAGAGATGGAAGTCCACTCTTACTCGGGAATACCCGATCGGCTGCTATTAAATACCTTTAAAGTACGGAAGACCTGTCATACGGTAGATCCCGAAAACTGGGAATCCCGGAGATGGTCCCCATCTAAACAGTGTTAACCGCATTTCATAGCGAAGAGCGAAGAATCAGTGTACAAGAAGAATAGAATTTCCGGCAACCTGGGTCGACATGCCGAGCGTCGAGAATAACCAGCTTGCAACGCACCACCGTGCAACAGGCAAGAAGTGGATTAATAAAACCCGAGACGAGTGTCTACGGGACCACAATGATAAAAATACACCAACGGATAACCAACCGACAAAGGAACTACAACGTAGTGCCCAAACAAGAGACCAGTCTCAGTAACCACAACAAATGGGTGGAACGGGCTACAAAGTGAAAATATGCTAAGTAAAAAGGGGACTCCAAGAATGGGAGACACCCCAGTTGATAATTATGATGGAATACAGTGAGAAGTCACCTAGAGAGTTATTATCAAGACAGTAACATCAGTGAGGGCCAACAGGCACACTGATGAAAGTGCGGATAAAAACAATACCACAACCGGTAGTGGTTGATCGATAGCCAGTTAGCATGGCGCACTTGCCATAGCAAGTGCTGCTATAACAGGGCTATTCGGAAAATTTATAACCACTACAAAGTACTTGGTGAAGTACATAAAGTTACTGTAATCGTCATAACAGTGGAAAGGCTTGTTAGCCTAACCCCCGTAATTGTAATACACCAGTCAGCACGAAGCTAGACTTGGTTAAGGTAAGAAGATGTTGTGAACCATGGAAATTTTTTCTTTCAAACTCAGATTTATTCAAACCCTTCTTTTCAAAACCAGATTTTCTTTCAAACCAACACTTCTTTCCAACCTTCTTTTAAACCAAACCAGTGAAACCAGGGGCAATTGACAAGGATACACAGTGGATAAACCTTCCCTCGATTAAGTTCGGGAAGCAAGGAATGAATATTGTCACGGGACAATATATAGGGTAGTTGACAACAGAATATCTTCACCTAGGCGTGTGACGGACACTACAGTGTACCAACTGTGTGTGGGGACGACCGCACTCCGATAGGAGCATGTGGGCCTGACAGACCTACTTATAGAGTTAGTTGGGTAAGTAGTAATGTATCAGTATGATACCCCATAATGTATACGAGTAGAGTCCAGAACACGGAAGTAGTCGACTCCGTCTACGGTCAGCAGTATAATCAAACAAGAGCTAGAGATTACAAGGAATAGTTGAAGTTAAGGAACTCAGTTAAGTTAACGAGACTAACGAGTTAGTGAATTCCCTTTCAAGGAAATTTAAGAGTCAGGAGGTGCGAAGTGCACTAACTGAATGTAAAGACATCTTTATATGACTTAAGGATCCTCAAGGGATAAACGTGATAGCGGAATGATGACAAGCCTAATGTGAACACAATAATGTGCAATGAACGGGATGAAACTCCCAAAATGAGTACCTACACTATCAGGAAATGTTGATCTTCACAGAAGAAGATATAACCGGTTAAGAACGCAAACGGCGTGGCTAACTGAATATACCAGTAGCAACACCCAGGAGCAATCCTTAAAGGGTGTTCGCATCAATAATTGTTGCACAAAATGACATGACAGAAACACAAGGGTTGAAATTAACACCCAGTTTAGACATAAGTTGTCAGGAGACGGACTGACAAACCTAAGGGGCATCCCATGAAAGGAAACGGAATGCAACGACCTTGTCATGGAGCCCACTACAACCTCTAAACATGTAATGTTGTACAGAGAAGTACATATGTGTGGATAGCCTACAATGAGCCCAGCTCAAGGCAAATAAGGCTTATAAGCCATAAGCAAGATATGTTATATAAATTTGATTGATTGTAGAAGTTTATGTTGTATAAGTGGATAAAGTGGTAAGCGAACCACTGCATTAAGAGTGGGGATACCTCTCGATATTGTGAGACCGCAGAAGCGGTAGTTATGTGAATCAAGTTCAAGAAATATGTGGAGGATGGACCACGTTGTTATTACCCCAGGATGATTTGAATAAAATAATACGAAAAGAAGTGCTCATACCAGTTGTGTACACAGGAAGAGTAATAAGTCTGATAGCAATCACCATAGGTGTGTGAAGCTAAATGTGTAGCGAACAACGCTCAAGAAACATAAAGGCTCAAGAAAAATAGTAATATATTCAATAATCAGCCAAATAAGTGGCCAGATAAACCCAGTGTAATGGCGGAAGCTAATATAATAGCGGATGCAGTATAAGTTGATGTTGTATATTAAGTAAGGATACGGTGCGCAATAAGCGACCGTTGTCTGAGTATTGTTAGATGATAAAATGGGGAGTGAGCAGAGTTATGAGTTAAACCCAGTGGAGGCACAACAGTAAATGATAGCAAATGAACCGAGCAGTAAGCCGGTGGCAAGTGTTAGATGATAAGGATTTCAGTGAAAATTCCTATCGCAATCGCATGAGAGATTTACTGTCAAGAGTTTACGCCTCTGCACTCTGTATGACTGAGTGTTTTGGTATTGCTCTTGCGCAGTAATGATCAAGTGGGATAGCTAGGAATCAGAAGCATGGAAATTGTGGAGGAATAATATTATAATGGCCGATGCATAGGTAATGCAAGGCCGCAGGAATGAAAGAATACATGTACAAAACCAAAGGCAGAGACATGATTAACAGTAAATAACTACAGTGACACTAAATACTAAATGTCGGTATGAGATATACCCCAGGTGTGGGAAATAGCTGAGAGAGCACTACACATTAGGTAGTAGCTCAATCTCAACCGACAGTAAGTCGGTAGAAGCAAGTCAATCATTGTGAATTACATACTAGTTTACGCTGTAAGCTATTGGAGAAGTGGATGGAAAGTTTTGAAACTCACCGAATTCGCTCAGGGTAAGAGATACCATGCGTCGTTGAGAAACCATTCTTCCCAAGATAAGGGTAATACGTTGGAGATGTACAATACAACAGTAACGAGGGGCAAACTAGCTCTACAACTATCAGAGTTGCGCAACAGAGGCCAGAGAGCCCATGCGCCAGATACTGAATACACATGGTGAATATGAATAAATGGCTAGTTATCAATGCCTAAAAGCCTCACAGGCCAGGACCGAAACCGGTTATGAGTTAGAACTCCAATGCGAATTCTTGGTTTAGGGACTAAACCGCCAATATGGTTAAGATCCCTAATCAGAATCCATTGTCTAATAGACCGCGTGGAAGTCAAAACACTTCACGACGGCAGAACATTTTAAGCCAAGGTTTAGTGATTGATTACGTGGGCGTAATCCCTTTTAAGGGGGGTAGAGCGCAAAACCACTTAGTGTGTTTTACCGTACAAGTGTACGTGAACTGGGTTGTGCATAGCACAAAATGATTTGTTATGATGGTTGGCGCGTGTGTTATATAAACATACGCATTTATTTGGGTTAAATTGTGGTAATTGCGCACAGAAGATGCGAATACCATTGTGGGAAGTGTGTTTATCTTGTTAACAGTGGTGTGTGAGAGTACAAGTGGAAGGGAGTAAAGAAACTCCCGGGGAACTAAAACCCCGACGGTGCATAAATGTAAACCATGTATTGTATTTTGATAAAAAAATATATGTATATATATACAATGTGGTGATTTATGAAGGGTTATAAGACCGACATAGAACCTAGTGAGAATTAAATTCCCTAGGTAACTTGAATTAAGTTGGATTTGGGCGATGATTGATAGACGGAGTTCTATCCCTTGGAGATGTAATGATTATGACTAGAAGGATTTAAAGATAGAAAGTGGGATACGCTTGAATTAGTTGTTGGTTGAAAAGGAAGTGGGAGGTGAAACTTGATTATCATGAGATCAAGGGAAGCCGAACACAAATTGGGGTGGAAAGATAGTTCAACACTGATGCTGATCACATCAGGGTTGGATGACTCTTGAAGCTCCCTGTAAGTGGTCACAAACAACCATGTTAAGAAAAATACAAGGAGCATAAACTGGACTTGGAGTTGTGTTGCGTTTTCAAAAGAATTTCAATTGGTACTTCCAAAACAGTCAATTAATATTTTGAATAAAGGATTCTCTTATACTTAACCTAGTAAAGAATATTTTGTAGTACTTGCTCACGAGCTGAGGACGTATGAGCCTTTGTCTTCGGACCGGTGACATGAGAAGTATATATGTTAAAAATTAAGTGAATGTTTTGATCTCCCAAAGGAACGGGGACCAGAAGGTGTCCATCGCGACCGGGTTCTGCGGGATCACAGTGTATATGTACTCAACGTGGGATTCGAACCCATGGAGAGATGAAAAGGTATTTCTGTTTGATATACATGCTAAGACATGTTGTGTGGAATAAGTAATAAATATTATGTTAGACCTTGAGTTCTAATGTGAGTGGGTTCTGAATTGATTGTGTTACCCGGGCCTACGAGTCCAAATGTGGTTATGTCACCCAGACCTAAGAGTCTGAGGGATATTGTATAGGTGCAAGTGTGGTGAAGGTACCCGGACCATTAAGTCCGAGGTTACCATGTGAGTATGATATTTTATGTATAATGTGGATATGTTGCCCGGACCATTAAGTCCGAGGTTGGATGTAAAGGGTGGTTGGTAATGGAAGTTTTATGGCTATAAGTAATTCCCGTATTCTAACCCAATGATGCGAGGAAATGTGAACTTCGAGGACGAAGTTCTTTTAAGGGGGGTAGATTGAAATACCCCAAACCTTGGTATGTTGTGTAAATGTTAAACTATGGTATTTAAAGGCTAAAAAGTGCCTTAGAAACATAAATGAACCATTTAAACCATGGTAAAACACAATAAAACACTAAGACACGGTTTGAGCAGAAACATGCTCTAAGCTTGGAGTGAACTTGGCTAGGACCCAAAGAGCCTACCAAGACTTGATAATGTTTAATTATGACTTTATAAGGCTAATTAAGTCCTTAGGAAACTTTGGTAGACAATGAAACCAAACAAAACACAAATAAATACCTTAAGGTCAATATGGGCTAAAATGTGCTCTAAGCTTGGGATAAATGTGTATAAGACCTAATGGTCATACCTATGCCTTATTTATATGTTAAGGAACATATTAAATCAATTACTAAAGAAAACCAAGCTTGAAAACAAGTTAAAACGCAAAATGTGCTTTAAGGAGTCTTAAAGCACGTTTTTGAAAAATTGTCTTGTAAATGAGTTTTGAATGGCTAAATGTCCATCATTACTCTTTAATTAACATGTGTACTATATAGTATCACATTTGGGTGGCTATATCAATGGGAAATCAAAAATTTCACTTCTATGTGCCTTGTTTTTGTGAATAGTGATTTTTATAAGCTAGTTTGTAACATATGTTACTATAAGTGAGACAATTGATTAATAAAGTCTAAAATACCCCTAGGTACTATTTGGGGCCGGTTTTTAAGGTGTGGTGACTCACCACCCTTGTTAGATTACTAAGAAAAGAAGAATGACTAATTAATGTACTATTTGCTTTATAAGGATAAATATCTTAACAAAAGCAAACTTATCACCTCATTCTCTTATTTCCTTTCATTTCCCACGGTGGCCACCTTCTTCCTCCTCTCTCCATCGGTTTCCAACAGAACCATACCATTCTTCATCCTTCTTCACTTGTAACTTATGACTCCATGCTCCGAATTTAATTCCGAGACTACCGTTCTCTTAGTTGGAGCAAGCTCTACAACATTGTCCTTTCAAATCATCAAAACCACCATTTCGGTGCCAAGGAGAACTTCCATGGAAGGAGCTTGAGCTAATATTTTTATGCCTTGTTGATCACCTTTGCTTCAAGGTAAGGAAAAACCAAAGAAAACTCCATTTCCTTCATTTTTGGTGTTGACCGAAAATGCACCTTGTAATGGTGTCTTCTCTTGTCTTGTTTTAGCTTCATTTAAATCTTCCAAGGGCTAGGAGGAGTCCTCTCTTGATACTCATTCAAGCTCTCTTTCCATTCAAAGGTAAAACAATTACCTTGATGTGTTAAAACAATATATGTAATTAGGGTTTACAATGAGATGGAGCTTAAAGCTTGAAAACTCATTATGATGTTTGTAAATTGTTAAGTAGTTGACAAGGAGTGAAATGCCTTACCGGTTTTAAGAGGAAGCAAGAAAGAAGTTTGTGTGGAAAAGAGGTAAACATGCTATCTCAATGTGGTTTAATGCCTTAGGAGAAATGAGCTTATAATGCTTGCTAAAACTACCTAAAGAGCAAATGGTGAATGACTTAGTAAGGTGTTTCTCAAGGAGACTAGTAAAGGAACATATGTCTTGGTGTGTGTAATTGCAGGTCAAAGGCTTATATATTGTGGAGATTCAGTGTTTAAGGATTATGCAATTTAAGGGCCTAAGAGCCATGTTATTTAAGGGCCTAAGTGCCAAGCAAGTTTAATTATGCACTATATTGTGATGTAGTGTAAAATTGGTGAAGTTTGTGAGTGATAGTGTCCTTGATGGAATTAGGTGTTCTTGAGTGTTTAATGGTGAAAACCATGAGTTTTGGAATGATGATGTGCTAAGAGAACCCATGGCGAAATTTGTAAAATGTATAAGGAGTTCTAAGTGCTTAAATGAACTTGGGTGAACTAGGAATTGTTAGGAATGGATACATGCTTCACTAAGGAAGAACACATGCATTAAGGTGTTCTAAGGTGCTATAAGGATTTAGGCATTGTCTTGGAAGTTCTAGGAATTCAATATGTGTTTTGAGAATGTATTAAAGTCTTGAAGAAGTTTGTTTAAGGTTTAGGTTATGTGATGTGCAAGGTGGGAATAATGTATAGATAAGGTTTTGAGAAAGGAACTTTAAGGAGTTGTGAAAGAGAAGATTTGGTTAGTAAGAGAAGATGCTTGGGAGATGATGTTATGATGGTGAGGAAACACTTTGGTATAAAGGTTATTAAGGATGAAACACCACTTGAAAAACTAGGAGAAAACATTGTAAGTGTTAGAAATTTTGTGAAGATATAAGTAAAGGTTTAAGGAATTAAGAAAGAGTTTTGTGAGTGTTTAAGGATATCTTAAGGTGTGTTTGAAGTGCCCAAATGAGGTTAGGGTATACTAGGATATATGGGGTGAAGTTTGGAGTAGAATGTAAAAAGGAAAACAAAGATCTGGGGCAGACCGGACTTGCGACCGGACTTGCAAGTTCGGTCGGGCCCAGTTTACCCTGCGAGAATTAGCTTCTGGAATGGACCGGACATAGGACCGGACTTACAAGTCCGGTCGGAGTAGAAAAATTTTGACGGAAATATGTTCTGGAATCGACCGGACATGGACAAGTCCGGTCGGCAAGTCCGGTCGGACCAAAAATATGGTTTAAGGTTATGAAATGATATGTAATGATGGGGATTGATAGGTAATGATGTTATAAGGTTGTTAAGGACATGTTAGGTGAGTTTAAATGGCAATTAAGTGGGTGAAAAGTTGTATCAAAATGTAAAAGTAAAACAAGTTAAAATGTAAAGTTATGTAACTAAGTTAACGGGGAAAGTTAAGCATTAGACATTAAATAATCAAGCAAACCCCGATGTTAATAAAAACACATGTGATGTTAACAGTTGTTCGAGAATCGCTCGAGGAACATAAGTGGACGTGGTAAAGTGGACTCCGGTGACAGGTATGGTTTTCTTGCAACCTGTGTCCTACCGGATTACACCGGCTTGTATGCCAATATGTTTTCTTGAGTGTTTGCCACCTTGTAAGATTAAAACATGTAATGAGTTTATAGTAATTCATTTATGTGGCGAATTTGGCCTCCGATACCATTTAACCTCAAGTATGTGTTACACCTTAGCTAACCAAAACTAGGAACACATGAGTGATCGGTATACGGAGTTGACGGCCCAAACCTTGGGAACGTGCTAACCACGGCTATGTGTGAGTTAGTTGGATATTGTTGTTGTATGCAAGTGTGTGAACCTCCCTTGTGTGCTTAACTCGGTTATGATACCGTATGGTGTGTGGATGTGGTAGGCACCATAATGGATCTCTAACTACTTATTATTAAGTGTATGTGTACTAATGGGGGGGTGAGGAGTCCGGTTGTTCCGGCCACGCGTGTGATGGATGGGGGTCAATATCATATCCGGTTCGGCCCTCTTGGTGTATGTATAGGTGGTATTCCAATTTGGTTTCTACCTTCCCTTAGCTTATCCAAAGCTAGTTACTGACTCACGTCGGGCCATAGGGGCATACGTATGTTATTTCGGTGTGCTTGGGATTACTATATCCGACACACCTTGGGTATAAGTTAACCGTTCTATATAACCGGACGGTAACGAGGTTGGTAACGAGCTTAACATGGGATTGGTAATAATCTCTAGGCTCACTGGTATACTAACTATGGTGGAAGGTTCCTTGTGAGAACCGATTTTATGGTGTTATGTAATGTTATGGTGCTATGCAAATTCCCTTGTCGTGCTATGGTATATATATATATATATTGGATGTTTAAAATGAATGCGATGTCATCATATGTGCGTCGAAACAAGAAAGGTGTTGTTGTGTTTTATTATGTGAGAAATGAGATATGTTGTAGGATATGGAGTGAGTGGATCATGGAAATGAATCCCAGTTTGTGACAAGAGGCGTTTAAGGATAACCCGATTAATGGGTACATGTCATTCGTTAAGGAAGTAGCTCCGTTTTAGAGGAGAGCCACTCTAGGGTTTAAGGAATCATTGGATGGTTGGTTAAGTGTGGATGTGTTGGTTATAGATTGAGCCCATTGAGGCGTAATGTTATGTGTTGTATGTTATGGCTTGTATGCATGATTTAAATATAATCAACTGCATGCTAAGACGACAATTAGTTGTGCGTGGCCCGGTAGCATGTGGGCTGCGGGATTACCATACCAGCAAAGGTGCTGAGCCCCTTGGGGGCCACCCTTTCTCTCCTTTTCTATTTCAGGTACAAGGAGCTGGAAGCCGTTCGAGAGTAGGACGGGGTAGATGTTTATACATGGGTAGCCATTTAAATGGCGTAAGCATTGTAAGCGTAGTAAGACCGAAATTGTTATCGGCATTAGTTTTAAATACTCGGTACAGTGGGAATGTATGTATATAATAAATGTTGAAAACGGAATGAGGATTGTATTTTGTAGTTGCTCGGGAATCTAGTCCATCAGACCGATACAAATGTATGTGTATTAGCCTTGTTAGCCACGTGGGTGGTTAACGGCGTGTAACACCATTGAATTAAGTAATGTGATGAGTTGAGGTTTCCGCTGCAGTTTGATGTTAAGTGTACGGTGGTGGTTGGGGTGTTACATCGACAAACCGTGGTTTTTTCGCTCACTTTAAACCACGGTTATGAACCGTCGTTTATCTCAATTTGTGAATATACGACGCGAGCATAAACCACGGTTCCTAACCGTGGTATATAGGCAAAATAACCGTGGTTAAAAACATTTTTTCCACTAGTGTATGGAGTGTATTATATGTGGCTGCACCGTAATGATGTGATTTTTCGAGGAGAGGCTTGCAATGTCGAGTGTATCGTGCTACAGACTAAGCTTGGGGTATGGCGCTGGACAAGAGTTGGTGGAAAGATTTTCCTTTGACATGTAGTGAGTTCGTAGGAATTGTATCCTTACGACAGTACTTGTAATAAATCGTGTGAGTCATATCTGTTATGACTATAGGAGAGTCGTGGGTCTGTAGCATGGTTGCTCGGACTGTTGTGAGCAAGCTGTTGTTTCTTATTTTTACCTAAGTGGACTGTAGATTGTAATCGGATGTGGTGGGTACTCTTTTCCCCCCTAGAATTTTTTCCACTGAGTTTTTTCTAAAGAGGTTTTAATGAGACCCGTGCATAACCCAGCCACCTGGTTCTCTAGGATTATTTAATAAATGGCTTATGCCCAATTATAAAAAAAAGAGAAGATAAACACAAGATGAAATGATGAAACAGAGAAGGTACAGAAACAACAACGGAAGGGGCCAAAGTCGCATCGTTTAAAAAGAAGTGAGACACTAGGATTGCAAACGGGCAACTCAAATTTTAAGATAAAACGTGGCCCTAAATGTTGTTACAAACGTGAGCCACAAACTGACACATAGCAGCCTTTCTCTTAAACAACGTGAGTAGTTCCCACAGAATTAGAAACATCAAGAGGAAACGCGCTTATCATTCACACAACAGAGAGCACTCATCTTTTTTAAAAGAAAAGCAAAACGGATCGGGTTCTCACTTTTCCTGAATTGTGGGACGTCGAGCTAATATGTGCAGTGTTGCTGGGTACGTAGCTTTCAAGTTAAGATTACTCAGTAGAGATATTAGTTACTGAAGGAAACAAAGGATTTCACTTAATTTGTTGGTAGTATTTGCTTGAATTTTATTCTTTTCATTGAAGTAAATTGTACAGTACCAATTCACTATATGTCCGCTATGTATAATAACTGTATCAGTAAACCATACAAGGCCAGACCAGGCTATATACTTGCGCTACATCTTTGAGTACATTAGGCTGGCCTACATCAAACATACTACCACTACTACTACTCCAAACTTGTCATTGTGCGCCCACCTCACTCTCCCCGCCCAAAAGTATCAAAACAACAATAATAACAACAATACAAATTAGCGGACCACCAGCTAGTCATCACAGCTCAGTATGAATGGTCGATTCTTCTTCTTCTTCTTCTTCTGGTTGTAGAGTAATATTGTTTCCATTCTCGGAAATATGATCAGAGGACTTGGTGGTAGAGCTAAGACAATCAGCAGAAGGATGAATTTGACCAGAGTAAATCCCAGTGGCAGCATGGCAATACGTCTCCACTGATCCATCAGTCCTCTCTAAGTTAACATTGTTTAAGATAATGTCCTTGCATGGTACGTTATCACTGCATGCAAATTTCATTGCATCTTTGCTCTTTGTGGTCCCGGTTATGTTCCGATACATCACTTGGCTTATTTCCACCGCTGATGTCTAATCCTCATTACAGTGTAAGACAACAAAACGATCAATCAGTTTCTTTGTTTTACTTGTAGTACTATAGTATATATAATGTCTTGGCAGAAAAAGTTACCTGGTTTTGGCAGCTAGTTGGTGAATCACAGTAGAATTGATCAATGATGATTGGGTTTGACACTTGCTCCATTCTCACATTCTCAAAACGCACTCCTTTAACATACCCAGAACCACCCTGCCAAGTCTTGATCCTGACACCATTCATTGTGCTCTTAATGAATGCACCACTCAAAACCACATTTGAAACTATACCAGTCGAATTGTCCTTCCCATGGCTTCCAATACTGCACACATAACATAACATTACATTACAATAACATACCAAACCCTAGCTAGATTCACAATTTTCATAACACATATACCTACCTGATCCCATGTCCTGGACCACAGAGTATATTCTTCATCTTAATATTTGAACTAGCATTCACTATCGAAACACAATCATCTCCCGTCCCAATCTTACAATTCTGAAGCACAACATTAGTTGATTCTGTAATATGAATTCCATCTGTGTTTGGACTGTCTTCTGGTGCTGACACTTCTACATTCATTACTCGAACTGAATCTGAATGTGATATAATGAAATGCATTTGTTGACTGTTCTGTATCTTTATGCCTTTTACTCGGACTGATGAGCTTGAAGATATGGTTAATGCCTAATTCAACACATCACCAAATTAATTACTAGTTCATTTGCATGTACCAGATTAAAAACAAAAAGAATATTGTTGTTTTAATCAACTTACAGTTGGAGCTCCTTTGCAAGGCTGGCATGGATAAAGAAGCAATCAAGAGAAATTCAATTAAATTAGTAATCATAAAAGTATTACCATCAAAAACTAATTTAATTTATAGCAAAAAAAAATATACTATTACATTTGACTTGTTCTTCTTGCAAGAAGCTGCCCACCATTTACTACCTGACCCATCAACAACACCACTACCTTGAAATCGTACACCGGTTAGGTTATGAAACTCCAACCATATCCTTGATAACTTTGGATCCCACTCTTTCGGCTCATCTGGTGCTACTATACTCCCATCAATCTAATTATAAAATTAAGCCAGGCATCCACCAATCATAATTAGTACTTAATATCATGTAAGTATAATTCCCATTATCAATTAATCATGCAATATTAATTCAATTATATGTACCTGTACAATCAGTTGTCTTCGACATGGCCCTTCAAACCGTGTTGCATTCACAACATACCGACGTCCATGAGGAACTAACAACACTGATTTTGGAGAAGAGCAGGCTTGGTTCCATGCACTTCTAAACGCCTAAATGATTAATGTAAACTATTTATATATAAATGGAAAGGTCCGGATCATCTTACTAATAAAAATGAAATTAGTACCTTGGTGTCATCTGATACTCCATCTCCAACTGCACCAAAGCTCTCGACATTCACAAGTACCTTACCACTTCCTTTACTCATCCAAGCCGGCGCTATGTCTATCTCCTCATCTCCTTCATCAATATCAAACCTCCCTAGTTCTTCAATCATTAAAGTTTTGTCTTCTGTGATTCCATGGACTGTTACCATCAACAGTAGGCAAAGAAGAACTAAAAAGTAGTTGAAAATTCCCATGGTTTTAATTATAGCTAGCTAGCTGTAAAAATACGAGCTATTGGTTTCTAATCCATAAGTTAAATATAAGTCAGATCGATATGTGAATGTAGACGAAGACCATTGACATATCGTAACATAATTATCTTCGCTTGAAAGTCAGTAGATGAATCAATGATCTATCGACCGTCCCATTATTTCTCTTGTTTATGCCTACACTTGAAGTATAAGGAAATCGATCTCAACTTTTAGAGATGTTTACTTTACTCTTAAACTATAGGATTAAAAATTTGACAAGTCGGGGAGTAAGCCACTAAAGTCTGAGATATATATTACTGCAGAAAACTTGAAACGCATTTGATTTGTATGTATATTTGCCAACGGAATCGAACATTATCAACGTTACAATGTGATATAGAACTACCAAATTCACCACACCTATACAATTAATGTTGTTTTTGCGTCTTTGAAACCCAAGTACTAACTACCGAGGTCGGGGGTAAATTTTGAAAATTTGTTAATACTAAATGTTCTAAGTTTTTATAGGGTAATTTTTACCTAATAATAAGTGTGTTAGTATCACATGCTCACCCTCGTATAAATTCAGAACATTTAATCCAAATACTCACCCTTATTCCACGTTAAGCTCTCCCGAACCGGTTGTCCCTCTTTTCTCTCGTTTGGCCTTAGACTACAATCATAGCACCCCACCATATGTCCGTCTCCTCGTCTTCCTCAACAATCACGGCCTACTGCATGCTGTGCTTGGATATATTTTTCTCATCATTGATCTTAGGAAGCTGGGCAGTCTTCTATTTACCCTCACATGCCAAACCACCTTTCTCCTCTTCCTCTTAGCTGCCCACCCCCATCTTCTCCCGACAAACTCTCCCATCATGCATGTTTTCTTTCCTTTCGGAATTTCCACCGCCATCCCACTACAACACACAAAATTCTCTTGTTCCACCACGCACCCCTCCCTTTTCTATTCTCTTAATCTCAACCTTTTTATTTGCTCTGGTTTTGCATCGACCACTTCACTCTTCCAACACTTCCTAGAGCTTACATTACTCTGTTTTTCCTCAAACTTCCATCTTCTCCTTCCATCGAAAATGTCCCTTCGACTTGTTAATGGCTCCTTCGTTTGTCTGGACCAAGCAGCCCTGGCTCGCTTTTACTCCCCAACCGATGTTTCGTCCGCCTCACTGGTCATCACCCTTCGCAGTCTCTAGAAAAGTCAGGCGGCTTTAGGGTTTGCAAAATCAGCTTTATAAACCTCTTCTTGATAGAGTACGAGTTACTGAGGTTATGAACGCAGCCCTCGTTCGAGCCCCTTGGTGCATCAAGGGTTATCTATTGGCGCTTAAAACTCTTGAACCTGATATTCCCCTTGATAAACATGCGTTTCAATGGGTACATTTTGGGTCAACTTTACAAAGAGTCGAGAATGCACAGAACGCTACGGTGCTGGCATCTAAGCTTAGACATTTCACAGGCATTTTGGAGGATCCTAAACCCTTTTATCGTCAGTTTATGTGATTCAAAGTTCTTCTTGACTTGAACGAGCCAATCCATTGTTTTTTAAGCTCTATCTGGACGGTAATATTTCAATTTTGGTCTCTTTTATGACAATATGCCTCTGGTTTGTGCTTGTTGTGATCGTTTTATACATATGATGGACCGTTGTCTCTCCCTATCAATGCTTGTGCCCCCTTTTTGGGATGTGGCTGAGAACGGAAGTCTTTCAAGACCATGCTCGATCCCTTCACCTCTATTAAGTCCCTCCAACTGATCAAGCTCGGGAAGGCATAGCTTTTGATCTTCTGACTCAGCGTCAAAATCGCATATAGAGGGTGAAGTGAAATACCCCTAAATTAATCTAAATTAATTTAGTGGATTTCTTTTATTAAATCCTAAATAATACAATTAAAACTAAATGTAACACCCCTACCGCTAATACCGTCATTACCGTACCATGCTTACCTTCGCAGCGGATATTACTTACTCAACGGCGGGTGTACAATGCCGTTAGTCACCCACGTGACTAACAAGGCGAGTTACAATTCTACATACTATCGGTCTGATGAATATGAACATACCGAGTACTCTACATAATACATTACTTCCCATTGCTTACTCCTCCATAATTCAATTACAACTTCAATTCATCCCTATACCGAGTATACTACAATCCTTAAATTACTGATACAGTTTGGACTTCCACATTTCCCAATACATTACAAGTTCAATCCCTTTTTATGCAACTACCCATGCTTACATAGCAGTCCCCGTCCTACTCTCTCGAACGATGGCCAGCTTCGAGTACCTGCACACTAAAAACGGTCCCCCTAGGGGGTCAGCTTACGCTGCATATGAAATTCGCATATACCACGTGCTAACTGCGGTACGCCGACTACTTTGGGTCGGATACACATGGAGTTCATTTTACATGCATACATACATTCTATCACTACACAATACAATCATCAATACTTACATACACATGCAAGGTACAATACTTACCGAGGAAGACAAATATATAGTCAAGCGTTCGTATTAGTTACTTATTCCATACTCTTTTGTTACTTTACACATTACTCTACTCATACTCACTCCTTACTCTTGTATACTCATCACTCCATATCCGGTATCCTACTCGTACACGGTCCTTACTCTGTACTCGTTACTATACTAGTGTATACTTACTTCTCAATACTCCATACCTACCCATACGTACTCAATACTTGATACTCATTACATACTCGTACTCCATTCTTACACCGTACTCATTACTTTACTCATACATACACAATACTCATTACTCATTACTTTGGCCTCTGGGCGGAGCCATACACAAGACTCGCCACCGGACCTACAATACGAAGGCTATACGCTTAGCTCCTCAAATACACAATGTCCGTTTACACCGGACTACTCAAATTCCCAACACTCTTCTATCAGAGTATATTACAATCTCATGGATTAGCCTAGAAGTATCTCTCTCGATCACCTCAGCTAACTTAGGGAATTACCACCGTCTAGTATCCTCAGATTTAAGGGTTTCCCCAACATATCGAATACTCTCTCGTTCGAGGCATACTTACATCAGTCGGGTCCTCTCATAATGGGTCGACTAATTACTAAGGGGTTTGGAGATCCCTCATCATTCTTTACTACTCTCATGGTTCATGTTTTGCACCAAGATTTATTTCCTCTAATAGAGGTTACTTATATACTTCCACTACTTATTGTTTGTGGATTATTCATTTCGGTTCTCCTACCGTTATCGGAAGGTTATTACTCCCGTACACTCACTCGCATTCTAGTGAGTTCGTCGATCCGCGTTATCGTTATTGATTCGTTGGTTAGTGCATTGCTATGGTTCCGTTAGTTCACAACATGACTCTTACTACGAGTCACTACTCGATAAGACTCATCTATGAGTCGATCTACGCACTGAGTAAGCCACACAATCAATTCAAGAAAGGTTAGCTCATACAACATATAGCAAGACATACAATGAAAGGCAATAAACCGTTTTCATGCTTTAGTCTTGATTAGCCGGCATACAGCATACAAATCAACGTAACTCGGTTAGCATACGGGGCATGAGAAAATCATACCTTTCACCGGAGTTAGCTCTACCATGTGTTCCCTTGTTCCTTGGTTCACACTTGTTCCACTGATAATGTTTCCAACATTGTTATTAATACTATGCTCATACGATATACAAGTAATTAATACTCCTGTACTTACCCCGTTATCCCGGTACACTTAATGTTCTTATACTTACAACCTCCTTAACTTGTTTCCTTACTCACATGTGCATTTCCTCATCCTTTCTTTCCATTAATGATGTATTACTACATTTACATATGCCTATGTGTATAGGCATATACTTATACACATATGATAACTCTAATCAAATATTTTTTTTTGTTTTGACTCAACCGACCTTACCCAGGGTCGGTCCCATGGTCGGTCGAAGTCAGTAAGGAATTACGCTGGAAAATTATAGGGCCGACCGACCTTGCAAGTCCGGTCCCAAGGTCGGTCCATTCCAGTGAGTTACTTGACGGAAAATTTTAGCCCGACCGACCTTGCAAGTCCGGTCGCAAGGTCGGTCCATTCCAGTAGCTTACAAGACGGAAAATTTTTTAGTCGACCGACCTTGCAAGTCCGGTCGTAAGGTCGGTCCATTCCAGTAGGTTGCATTACGGGAAATTCTTCTGGCCGACCGACCTTGCATGTCCGGTCCCAAGGTCGGTCCATTCCAGAAGGTTTCCGTCCTTTGTAAATCTGGGCTCGACCGACCTTGCAAGTTCGGTCCCAAGGTCGGTCCGGCCCAGTATTTCAGTTTTCATTTCTGTTTTCAGTCCTCTCCTTTACCCATTACTTCCCCATTGTTCCTACACTTAATCCCACATGTTTTCACACTACTTAGGCCCTCAAAATTGCCTTGGTTCATTCCCCAAATACCTTACTCATTTCCAAATCCATGTACACAATTTTTCCTCACTTCCTTCAACACTCGTAACAGTTTTTTTTCTCGTTACACTTATGCTACAGATTTTATAACTCAATCCTCACATCCATTACTTCTACTACCAATACCATTACTAGCATCCCAAATACAATTCCAAGCAATCACCATGTCTATACCCAAGTCCAACATTATTTTTACAAAATCTTGCACACTAGTTTTTTCTCTAGTTTCTACAATGTTTCACTACACTTCTTGCTACAGATTTTATATCATTTCCTTCTTATATTACAACCACTACTCCATGGTCATTAAACATCTCCATTATCCCCAATACATACCTTGGTTCTCCCATTCACCAAGTCATCCACAAATGTACATATTCCTACCAAAATTTTGCCATAGTTCACCTACAATTCTCACTTATCCACACATACCCATTACCACCAAAATCATTCCTATTCTAGCCACACCCATATAAGGGTCCTACCAGCAATACAAGTGATCTTAATACATCATTAATTCCTCAAAACACCATATCAATACACATACACAATTCCTTGGCTCTAAGGCCTACAATCCACATACTTGTTCACAAATACCCAACTTTCACAATTACAATTCTAACACAATGGTTTATGTTCTTTTATTTGTTTACACATTCCCATTACACTAATGCATTAAATTAAGCATTAAGAAGGAGCTCTTACCTTGAGCTTTTGATTCCTTCATTTCTTTTCCATTTCTCCTCCTTCTCTCTTTCTTGTCCAAATCGGTTTTGTGGGGAATGGAGTTGCCAAACTCCATTCCCATCACCCAATTACACAAAGACAAGTATAATCAATACACTAACCCTTAGATTCATACTAATCCATTGAGATATTCAAAACAAGATTTCTAGGGTTTACCTTTGGAGTGTTTTAGGAGGGGTTTTAGCCCTTGGTTCAAGAAGATGTTCTCACCACCATTGGAGGGTTGAGGCAAAGCTCCAAAACAAGAGGAAAAACAAGGTAAGAGAGAGAGACAAAAATCGGCCACCAAGGAGATGGAGAAAAAGAGGTCTTTCATGGAGATTTTTTACCTTGTTTGAAAGAGGAGACTCCAAGCTTCACAATGGTGTGCTTTTCTCTTCAAATGGGGAAAACCCATGGAGATGAAGTTGCTCATTTCCAGATTTTGAAAAGATAGAAATGTAGAGGAGGATGAGGGGAGTTCAAATATGTGTTTTATTTTACATTTCGAGCTCAAATGGAGCTAGAGCATGAGGAAGAATGAAGAGAAGCCATGGGAGGTGTGGAGCTTCTCAAAAATCGCCCAGCTCAAAGGAGGGAGGAGGGAGACAGTAAGAGAGGGAGAAATGGGAGAGAGAGAAGAGGGAAAAGTGAGAATGAGAGGTGAGAGAGGGTTATTTCACTTTTGTACTTTTTTTCTACTTTTTGATTTACTTATTTGTTACTTGTGTGTGTGTGAGAGGGAGGGTTGTTTACACTAGTAAAAACCGGCCCCCACTGTCATACTAGCTGGAGCGTTTTTGTCTTTTACAGAAAACGCTCATTATTTTACCCGGTTTTAATACTATTCACTAACCGGGCCCGTTTTCCGGAATTTTTTCGTTTCTTTATTTTTATTGGTTATTAAGCTTCCATAAAGGCTCAATAATTATTATTTAATGATTTATAATTTTTACGGGTTCGTTTGACCACTTAAAATCACGTTTTCGGGTTTCCTCGAAAAACGTGCGCTAAAGCTCTTTTAGCGTTTTAATACATTTCTTGGATCCGTTTTCTTCGGGAATCGTTCCCGTATACTAATTAGGCATGAATAAGCCTTAGGAATCCTTACGATACTATAACCGAGGTCTCGTACCTCCTATGGTTATTTAACGCTTGTTTTAGCGTTTTCTGCTTTCTAAGCGTTTTTCTCATTTCTTTTGGATTTATTTTCCTTACCAAAATTACTTAGGCACTATTAGGCCCTTAAATACTATATTAAAATATTCTAATCACCATATTTAAGTTCGGGGTATTTCAATCTACCCCCCTTAAAGAACATTGCCCTCAAAGTTGGTGAATCTAATACTGTTACTCGTACATATACTCTATGCTAAGGTTATGACCTCTACATATAACTTGTCAAACTCCAAATGTCTGACATGATGCATACTACGCATCCAAACAGCATGTCACTGCATGCATAGCAATCAAAAATATCTGTTTTACTTCTCTCCAAGGGGGTCCATCCGCAGACAATTAGGTACAATCCTCCCCCAATGGCGAGTGATCCCTCAGGTACCGGTCACGTTTGAACACTTACGCTTTCTGGTTCACGGCCGTCATGACTTGAGCACTTACACTTTCTGGCTCCACGGTCCTTTGGTTCTGATCAAATTCATTTGCACATATAGAGATCCTCGGGCACTTACTCATACTTACTTACTCATACTTTACTCATACTTACTCATACTTACTCGGGACTACGCTGCCCCAGTGCCCTTGGAAAAATACAAAACACACACTGTTACCGTACAACCGGTGTAGTGGTTTCAAAACTAATCAACACTCCCACCGACTCACAACTAGCTTCTCCTCCTATGGTTTCGACCAGATACCCGTGCCTAGGCATGGAAGATCCACTAGCGCCCGTGGGAGCGGTTTCAAAACCGATCCTCATTCTCAAGTTTGAAGAAAACATTGTACCAAATTAGTTTTGGAAATTGATGGAGAAATATGTGACTACTTCTACCACATAGGCAGTGTACCTATCGTTTTGCGGATATAGTGAATGAGTGGGTTGTCGATCTCAGGGACCTCGTACAATTAATTGACAAATATTTGATTAAATGGAATTTTTAGTTAAACTAAGGAAAACAGGAAATATCACTTTTTCGGTTTTGATTGATTGATTAAAAAGAAACTAAACTACAAGGAAAAATAAAACAACTTAAATAAACACAGAGGGATTTAAAGAGTGGTGAATGTGATAAATAGAAAAGCGCACCCCAGGTTGTTTGCTTACCTATTCCTTTTATATCTGTTACTAAATTCTTCCTTTAATTTTACTGCAATAACTCAGAAACTTTAATTAATTCATTAACGACTAAGTATAATGAATCCTAACCAATTGTTAGACCTAGCAGCAGGCTAATGCTCTAGACCGGACACAATTAATCGCATAAAGAGCAGTTTCTATTGGAGTCTAATTAACCTATAGGCCGGATCAGGCTTCTAGCTGTTAATTAGGTTCAACTTCCTTCGTTAGTTATTTATCTCAGCGCTCGCATTTTATAAAAATAACTACAAGGGTTGTTTTACTACGGCCACATAATTAAAACACTTGAAGGACAGGAATTGAACTGTTGCAGTTAACTAAATTTATTTAAAGAAATACTTAACAGAATTTAGGAAATAGGTTCGCTTCCCAACCCGGGAAGCTAAAATACTTACTCGCTCATCGTTACAGAAACAACGATAACAGAAAAGGAATGCATTAAATAAATTAAAGTAAGGGTAAGAGATAACTCCAGTTTAGAAGTTCACTCCGGATCCTTGCTTCAACTTCGTCTTGCGCTGTCCCGTCTGCTAATTTATTTCTGTAGAGCTGGTGCGTAATAGTGGAAATAAAATAAAGAGTGGGATGTATGTGTGTTTACGTGGAAATTTAATGGAGTGGATGGGTGATTATTTTTGATTGAGGGAAATGAAATGAATGGAGCGTGAGCGTGAGCGAGGGAGTGTGGTAAATGACTCAGTCGATGGATGATGGATGCGTGGGTGAATGGATTAATTCATCGACTGATAAATGAATGGATTGATAAATGGGTGTGTGGATGACTGGATGGATGGATTGATTCCATTTTTTAGCTTCCAGTAGTGTGGGTTTATATAGGCAGAGGACATGGGAAACAGACAAAGGAGAAGTGACAGGGTGAATCAAGATAGTCGGTGGAGTTGGTGCAGATCCGTGAAGATTGAGATTTCATCGGGCAGTGCAATTGATTTGAGACAGATTTAATTGATGATCCGCAGCAGCCATTGATTGAAGAGCCGGCGTCACGCTCGCGCAAATTAAGGTGGGCGACCGTCTGCAATTAATGAAGGTAGTTCGACTGCGGCGCCGTGGAAGAAGAAAACTGTGTCGAAATTCTGTTCTGGCGTGCGCTGAGATCTCTTGTCCGCCTCGCGCCTGTCCGCGACCGAACCAGGCGGTCGTCTCTACCTAGTCCGCGAGATAACAGGCGGACGACTCTACCTTGTCCGCGAGATAAGAGGCGGACGCCTCTGTTGTGTCTGCGCCTCTCTAGTCCGCCTGTTAAGCCGATGTTCAAGTATATATATACGAGTGTAGTCCAATCTTGAATCGGCTCCAGATTCTTCGTTATAAGTCCGTTTGACTCGCCGTTTGTTGCGTTGGAAAGCTTGTGAAGTAAACTACTTGATTCCAACACTTTTTCCTACATTTAACACATAAAATATACCAATTCATATCAAAACATAAACCTAGGAAAATCGTCAGATAAGTGAGAAATAGTACTTAAAATACTGCAAATTATAAGGTAATTAAACGCTTAAAAGTCTATATATTTCGCACTTATCAGAAATTCATTTTGAAAACTTGCATACATCTCCCAATTTCAATTTATGATGATTATTCCTATTACTAGTATTATTATTGTGGCCACTTAAGGGAGCTTCCAGAGTCCTTCAACCCCAATGTGATCAGCATTGGTGTTGAATTATCCTTCCACTCCAATTTGTGTTCGGCTTCCCTTGATCGCTAGCAAATCAAGTTCCACTTCCCACCTCAATACAAATAGACAGCTCGTCAAACATCATTTCGTTTTCTATCTTTTTAATCTTGCTACTCATAATCATACACATACATTTTCCAATTTATATGATTCACTTACTTACTTACTAATCATCTCATCAACTATTACTACATCATCTCCAACTACTATACTCAAGAAATTCATGGGTGTAATTTCCCATTAATTTGCTATACCAAATTTATACTCATAAAATACATCGGTTGTATACCGATTTATACTCATTACATACATCGGTTCCAAACCGATTTATACTCCTCAAGTCTCCCATACATACTCATTCCTTATACTATTACCAATCGGGGTTCTCATTCCCCTGGAGTTTCACTACTCCTTTTCCTATACTTGCTTCTCAAATTACCACAATTACACGATGAGTGAATACAAATGTTTATGTAACATAAGTATCAACCATCAAAATGAATTTTCTTGCGCTATGCGCATTGTAGTTTACGCACCTATCACGTAAAACATACATTTCGCGGTTTTCTCTACCCCCCTTAAAAGGGATTACGCCCACGTAATCTACCATATGTCAATATTGAACATTGGTCGAAAGCATTCAGCCGTCATGGAGTGGTTCAGTTTCCATGCGGTCTATTATACAATGTTCCTTGATCAACGGGTCTTAACCGTACTATCGGTTAGTCCCTGAATCAAGAATTTTCATCGGAGTTTATTTAACTCTTAACCGGGTTCGGTTCTAGGTGTATGTCACTTAGAATTCTGGGCCCACTAGCTTCTGCTGCGCGACCCTGATAACTTGGGTTATTCGCCCTTCTTGTTATCCTTAACGTGCTACCCATCACCTTTTTATCCCTCTTATTGTGGGAATAAGGTTTATTGACCAAGTGTGGTGTTCTTTTACCGTGCTCGAACTCGATGGGTTTTAGATTTATAACCAGCTCTCTGGCAATCTATATACCTACTGTTGTGTTTGTAGTGATCATTCACTTGGTTCCTCCGACTTATGGTCGGTTGAGATTGAGCCACTACTTAGTTGTAGTGCTTCCTTTATTGTTAGTAACTTCTGGATTATACCAGTTTCTCTGGTTCAGTACAAGTGTCTTTACTTGTATGACCTGCATTTTCAATGTGTCGGTCCTTGTGACTTTCTTAAGTCTCCTTTCACTTTTATTCCAATGGAATTCACATCTTGTGATTGTTGGTGTGTTTCACCCTCTTTGTGCTTCTTTGGCCTTAGGCCGCACGGTTTGTTTCTAAGCTTTTGCTTGTCTGGCTTATGCCATGTTTGCTGGTGAAAGGAAGGTTTTACCACGATTTACATTTTCTCATATTCCTAGCTATCCCACTCGATCATTAACTGCACAAGTGCAATACCAAAACACTCAGTCCTACAGAGTGCAGAGGTGTAAACTCTTGGCAGTAACTCTCTTATGAGGTCGCAATAGGACTGATCGTTACTCTTTCAGGTGGTGCTTCATCACTTGGTGCAAACTTCTGGCTTGTTGCCCGGTCTGTCTACCATCTCGTGTTAACAACCCCATAGTATTGGGTCATTATTCATATACATTGGTCGCCTGCTGCGCACCATGTTCTTACTGATTCCACAGTATTGGTCTACATGGCATCCACTGTTGTTAGCTTCAGCTCATGCGTCTCTATCATTTATACAATGATTATGTTCCTTCTGAACCGATTACTCCTTTTTTGTCAACAATCACTGTTGACGCTTATTTTACATTGCTTGACAATATTTGTATGCTCAAGCTTCACTACATTAGTAGTTCTGAAAGGGATATATTCCCTGGCAGTTACTGATGGTATCCCCTTCCTGGGATTCATGTGTTCGCCGCTCTTGCGGTCTCACATCTATGAGGGGCATCCTCATTCATTGGTTGTTACTCTTTTATCGGTGTCATCCTTGACCACTTTCCATATAATTCACATTGGTTTTGCAACCGTTGGGTTGTTTGTGGTAATAGTTCCACGGCCTACTAGCTATATTGCCTAGAGCTCTGCTCATCATAGGTCGTTCCCCAGTGGTTACTTCTCCGTAAGCTATCGCTGAGTTGGAGGTGATACTGGGCTCTATGATAAGATCGTCGCATCACGCTTCCGTTCCTTGGAGACCCTTTTGTATCTTGGTATTAATCCATACTATTTATTAAGTTGGGATATCCCTTAACAAGTGGGATCCCTTCGGTGTTCTAACCGGATGTTCGTTCCGATTGTGGTGTTTTTACCACGACATCTCGTTCAACTGTGTTGACTTGATACCCTTTATGGATTGCTACTGGGTAGTACCGATTATACGGTAGCATCTGACACTTATGAGTATGTTCAGTTTGTTGTCCTACCTTGCGGTTCTGGATCTGAGTTATCCGTTGAGGGTTGTAACGTCTCCCGTTCTTAGGGTAGACCATTGGTGTTTTTCCTTGTGTTATAACGGATTTGATATCCCTTCCGGGGATGAATGGTATTTCTGGTACCTTATAACATCACCCTGTGTGTTTGTGGTAGTTGATCTGGGAATTCTATCCCGTTCATTGAACACTGATGTGTTAATGTTAGGCATTTGCCTTACTGTGTTTAGACTGGGTGTTCCTTCCAGTCATCATGTTTTCCTTTAATATATTCAAGACATGTCCAATGTCTTTATTCAGTTGTTAGTGCTTCTCGCACTTTTAACTCTTAATCATCTCCCTGTAGTAGGTTCTTGACTCCTTAGCTTGTAAGCTTATCTGAGTTCCCTTTGCTCGTTTGAGGTATCCAACTGTTCTGTTTTGAATTTGCTTATGGTCCGTAGAATAGAGTTGACTACTTCCCGTGTTTTGTACACTACATGTATACATACGTGGGGTACCGTCTTGGCACGTTACCACTTACCTAACCATATGTCAGGCCCGCAAGCTCCTTCGGAGTGCGGTCATCCCACATCCCGTATTTGGGTACACTCGTAGTGCTCGTCACACGCCTAGGTGAAGTATTCTATCGTCAACTCTTCTTGTATCATTCTATGATACTCACCGTAACTCCGTTTGTTTGGTTTTAAAAATCCAAGGTTTAAAAGGAGAGTTTGTGATTTTGAAGAAAAATTTTGGTTTTGAAATAACAGTTCGGTGTTAAAAGGAATTCTTCATGGCGTTGCCATGATCGAGGTCTTGACCAAGTTCAACTTCTCGCTGACCGGTATACTCTTAATTCAATGGTCGGGCCGTTAGGCCTTCCCGAGGTCTCATTATTTAATCCTTAGGATCGGTATTCCTATATTTGCTCCATTCGTCATAGCGGTACTTATCAAGTATTTGCGAGTTGTTAAAAGTCTCCCAACCGTCTTGTTTTTGCTGCTCTTGCCCAGGGCAAGTGCGCGGGTAGGTTGTTTTTCGGTTAACGTATACCGATTGCGGTATCGTTTCCATCCATAATTGATGGTTTTGTCGGATCTTCCTTTGATCTTTTGATCTTGGTGATCCATCTTCTGAGTCGTTTCCCAGGTACTTGACATGGTTGTCGTCCATCCGGGTACCTCACACCTTCGGTGTGGTTAACGAGACTTGACTTATCCTTAGGAACCATGTTGCGGTCCTATATGTGTCTGTGTTATGATTTCTTCCATAGTTATCTGAACTATGTTGTTTGGTTATTACAGCCTCTTGGCATGTAGGTTTGTATTAATCCAACCTCGACTAATTCCTTAGTCGGTTTGTATACCGTTGTTGGTATCATCAAAGATTACAGTCCGTAGACTCTCTTGTCTCGGCTTGTTACTCCATCTTCCTTGCTTCATTGCACGATTGTGCTTCTCTTCTTGCTGGCTACACATGGTTCTCGCGACTGCGAAGCATGTCGCCCCATGGTGCCAAAAATTCCATTATCCTTGTGTTTAGGATCTTCATTTCTCCGCCACTAAGTGCGGTCCTTGTCATTCAACGGGAACCGTCTTTGGGACTTCCAGTTCTTGGACTCTACCGTATGACAGGTTCTCTTCTAATAAGGTTTGTCTTTGCAACTACCAGATCGGGTTTTACCCGAGTGTGAGAGGTCTTTCCATCTCTCTGGCGTTCTTCTCCCAACTTAATACCGTGGGTTGCGGAGGGCGGGGTATGGTTGTTGTAGGTTTCCGGTTCACGCGGAAGTTCCTAACTAGCGTACCTCACACGCTAACACTCAACCCTTAGCCTTAAGTCTCCAATTCCTAACTCGGAATTTTCCTAAACTCGGTATTTCATCCATCAGAGCGATACTTCGCTCTGATACCACTTTTTGTAACACCTCTACCGCTAATACCGTCATTACCGTACCATGCTTACCTTCGCATCGGATATTACTTACTCAACGGCGGGTGTACAATGCCGTTAGTCACCCACGTGACTAACAAGGCGAGTTACAATTCTATATACTATCGGTCTGATGAATATGAACATACCGAGTACTCTACATAATACAATACTTCCCATTGCTTACTCCTCCATAATTCAATTACAACTTCAATTCATCACTATACCGAGTATACTACAATCCTTAAATTACTGATACAGTTTGGACTTCCACATTTCCCAATACATTACAAGTTCAATCCCTTTTTATGCAACTACCCATGCTTACATAGCAGTCCCCGTCCTACTCTCTCGAACGATGGCCAGCTTCGAGTACCTGCACACTAAAAACGGTCCCCCTAGGGCGTCAGCTTACGCTGCATATGAAATTCGCATATACCGCGTGCTAACCGCGGTACGCCGACTACTTTGGGTTGGATACACATGGAGTTCATTTTACATGCATACATACATTCTATCACTACACAATACAATCATCAATACTTACATACACATGCAAGGTACAATACTTACCGAGGAAGACAAATATATAGTCAACCGTTCGTATTAGTTACTTATTCCATACTCTTTTGTTACTTTACACATTACTCTACTCATACTCACTCCTTACTCTTGTATACTCATCAGTCCATATCCGGTATCCTACTCGTACACGGTCCTTACTCTGTACTTGTTACTATACTAGTGTATACTTACTTCTCAATACTCCATACCTACCCATACGTACTCAATACTTGATACTCATTACATACTCGTACTCCATTCTTACTCCGTACTCATTACTTTACTCATACATACACAATACTCATTACTCATTACTTTGGCCTCTGGGCGGAGCCATACACAAGACTCGCCACCAGACCTACAATACGAGGGCTATACGCTTAGCTCCTCAAATACACAATGTCCGTTTACACCGGACTACTCAAATTCCCAACACTCTTCTCTCAGAGTATATTACAATCTCATGGATTAGCCTAGAAGTATCTCTCTCGATCACCTCAGCTAACTTAGGGAATTACCACCGTCTAGTATCCTCAAATTTAAGGGTTTCCCCAACATATCGAATACTCTCTCGTTCAGGGCATACTTACATCAGTCGGGTCCTCTCATAATGGGTCGACTAATTACTAAGGGGTTTGGAGATTGCTCATCATTCTTTACTATTATCATGGTTCATGTTTAGCACCAAGATTTATTTCCTCTAATAGAGGTTACTTACATACTTCCACTACTTATTGTTTGTGGATTATTCATTTCGGTTCTCCTACCGTTATCGGAAGGTTATTACTCCCGTACACTCACTCGCATTCTAGTGAGTTCGTCGATCCGCGTTATCGTTATTGATTCGTTGGTTAGTGCGTTGCTATACCCAAGTCCAACATTATTTTTACAAAATCTTGCACACTAGTTTTTTCTCTAGTTTCTACAATGTTTCACTACACTTCTTGCTACCAATTTTATATCCTTTCCTTCTTATATTACAACCACTACTCCATGGTCATTAAACATCTCCATTATCCCCAATACATACCTTGGTTCTCCCATTCACCAAGTCATCCACAAATGTACATATTCCTACCAAAATTTTGCCATAGTTCACCTACAATTCTCACTTATCCACACATACCCATTACCACCAAAATCATTCCTATTCTAGCCACACCCATACAAGGGTCCTACCAGCAATACAAGCGATCTTAATACATCATTAATTCCTCAAAACACCATATCAATACACATACACAATTCCTTGGGTCTAAGGCCTACAATCCACATACTTGTTCACAAATACCCAACTTTCACAATTACAATTCTAACACAATGGTTTATGTTCTTTTATTTGTTTACCCATTCCCATTACACTAATGCATTAAATTAAGCATTAAGAAGGAGCTCTTACCTTGAGCTTTTGATTCCTTCATTTCTTTTCCATTTCTCCTCCTTCTCTCTTTCTTGTCCAAATCGGTTTTGTGGGGAATGGAGTTGCCAAACTCCATTCCCATCACCCAATTACCCAAAGATAAGTATAATCAATACACTAACCCTTAGATTCATACTAATCCATTGAGATATTCAAAACAAGATTTCTAGGGTTTACCTTTAGTGTTTTAGGAGGGGTTTTAGCCCTTGGTTCAAGAAGGTGTTCTCACCACCATTGGAGGGTTGAAGCAAAGCTCCAAAACAAGAGGAAAAACAAGGTAAGAGAGAGAGACAAAAATCGGCCACCAAGGAGATGGAGAAAAGTGAGGTCTTTCATGGAGATTTTTTACCTTGTTTGAAAGAGGAGACTCCAAGCTTCACAATGGTGTGCTTTTCTCTTCAAATGGGGAAAACCCATGGAGATGAAGTTGCTCATTTCCAGATTTTGAAAAGATAGAAATGTAGAGGAGGATGAGGGGAGTTCAAATATGTGTTTTATTTTACATTTCGAGCTCAAATGGAGCTAGAGCATGAGGAAGAATGAAGAGAAGCCATGGGAGGTGTGGAGCTTCTCAAAAATCGCCCAGCTCAAAGGAGGGAAGAAGGAGACGGTAAGAGAGGGAGAAATGGGAGAGAGAGAAGAGGGAAAAGTGAGAATGAGAGGTGAGAGAGTGTTATTTCACTTTTGTACTTTTTTTCTACTTTTTGATTTACTTATTTGTTACTTGTGTGTGTGAGAGGGAGGGTTGTTTACACTAGTAAAAACCGGCCCCCACTGTCATACTAGCTGGAGCGTTTTTGTCTTTTACAGAAAACGCTCGTTATTTTACACGGTTTTAATACTATTCACTAACCGGGCCCGTTTTCCGGAATTTTCTCGTTTCTTTATTTTTATTGGTTATTAAGCTTCCATAAAGGCTTAATAATTATTATTTAATGATTTATAATTTTTACGGGTTCGTTTGACCACTTAAAATCACGTTTTCGGGTTTCCTCGAAAACGTGCGCTAAAGCTCTTTTAGCGTTTTAATACATTTATTGGATCCGTTTTCTTCGGGAATCGTTCCCGTATACTAATTTGGCATGAATAAGCCTTAGGAATCCTTACGATACTATAACCGAGGTCTCGTACCTCCTATGGTTATTTAACGCTTGTTTTAGCGTTTTCCGCTTTCTAAGCGTTTTTCTCATTTCTTTTGGATTTATTTTCCTTACCAAAATTACTTAGGCACTATTAGGCCCTTAAATACTATATTAAAATATTCTAATCTCCATATTTAAGTTCAAGGTATTTCACTAAATTATTATATGGTATTCTGAATTTAATAATAAGATTTATGAGTCAATAAATCTTGGAAATTTTTGAGACACTCCAATTATATTATAAAGATTTTAGAATTATTTGGAGCATTGATTTGAATCATAAAAGTCAATATAAAATCATAGAAACCTTAAAGCTTCTTAAGCCTTGCTAGGGTTGACTTTTTGAGAATGGTTAAACCAGCCCATGAAACCTATACCAATAAAAAGGTTATGGAAAACCAAGAAGATTGATAATAAGAACGTTAAAAACAGATCATCCTTGCCAAAGATATGATATAATGAAGTTTAGAACCAAAATTTAGAGGGTTGCTGACGTGGCTAGGATTTCCTGACTCAGCCACGCGCCTCGGTTTCTGTGCCACGCCTTATTTCCTATTTTTCCCCAAAAATCGCCTAAGTGTTTGCAGCAAACTACCTTATGTTGGGCAACTTTAGACTTCGATATCTCAGTTAATACTTCGTATTTTTGAGTGTCGTCTTCTTCATTTTAGTCTCCTACAACTCTACTTTCTAACCATTACTCACACTTGACCTAACTCTCCCCACATTAATCACAAAATCGATCTGAAGTTGGCTCCCTGAGAATCTGCAACCCAGAATTTCCAGAATCCATTTGATAAGGTAAACTTCGTCTTATCATATCTTCTTCACCGTGAATGAAAATTCGAGTTCTGTAGCTCATTTTGTAGATCTTTAACTCCTCTACAACTTTGATTTTAACAACCAAGGCTGATTCTCATTCGTATGGAAGAGCGTCTAAAGTCCCCAACTCGATCACGGCAGTGTTCTTGCCCAGAATTTTTCTAGAAACGAAATGGTAAACTCAGATCTTTTGGGATCTATAACTTTCTCCCTAGTTCTTCATTTTCAATGATTCCTCCACCCATGTTTAGAGTTACATACCTAGTTTAAAATTTGGTAGGTTTCGTGGATCGAATCCTTCTCAGTTAGCACGAGTTGATCCGCGAAGTAGCCTGAATGAAATCATTCTCTAGGCTCTATAAAATTGACTAACTCTTACTTCGGTTCGATTCCTCACGTTACTCATTCCTGATTTATGTTGTATGTATGTTGTTATGCGATGAATGTTGTTATGTTTATGAATGTTGAATGTTAAAATCAATTCCATGTTTATTATGAGAATTAGTTGCGTGTATCCTGGTAGCCGGTGGGCTGCACGTTAATCCTACCAACCAAGGGTTGCTGAGCCCTTCGGGGCACCACCATTTTATTTCAGGATGAGGATCGAAGAAGCGGAGTCGCTCTAGCATGTAGTAAAAAGAATTCTTTTGAATATTTTTTAGATAGTGAACCCGAGAGGTGCCTGTACACTCGCGGTTGTATACTATAGTGAAACTAGACTATAAATGTGATCTTTTGTACATTATCACTCGGTTTAGTGTAAACATGGAAGTTTGTAGAACTGTTGTTTCTTATGCTCGGGAATCTTGTCCATTATACCTGTACATTTTGTAAGTAATATCTTTGTTAGCCACGTGGGTGGCTAACGGCGTGTAACACCGCCCTTTTTAGTTAGTGTTTATGTTATACTTTCCGCTGCGATTGTAATACCCCAACCCGAAATCCAATAAACTGAACGGCGATCACTCCCAAATAAAATACAACTGCAGCGGAAATAAATACAGCAACCGGGCGGTATTACAATGCCGTTGGCCACCCTTGTGACCAACAAGGCTAAGTCCAAATACAATCCTCAAATGTCACGGTCTGGAATACAGATACAACCCGAGATACTAGGAATCAAACTCAAAGTAAAATACTGAAATAAAATAATTAACTAATAGTAGACTCCCAAAGCTTGGTCTACCCCACCTACACTCAGTGCGGTGATCTCCTCAACTTCAGGTACCTGAAAAATGGGGGTGCCCCCAAAGGGGCTCAGCAAACAATGCTGGTATGGAAAACGTGCAGCCCATCGTCTACCGGGCCACACCAACTACTTTGTCGAATACATGCAGATCATTTTTATAAAGCTGTAAACAAGCATAGTCTGATAATAACAAGTATCCATACAAGGACAATAATGTCACATAGAACAAGACACAGAAGGTCAAGTTAGCTGAACTGAAATTCTTTAATGATAGTCGGTCCACATAATGGGACTGACAGGTATAACTGAATATCTTAAATAGTGGAGGTATAGTGACCTCGTTAAGATTGAAAGGTTGGGTATAAAAACCCCAGGAGATAACGTAGTTAAACCCTGAACTGAGAGGCGTGGGAAATAGAATCCCACTAGAGGAATGAAGTCTTCCTCAAACTGAAGGGCATTAGAAACCCGGGAGGAATAGAGTCTTCCTCCCAACTGAAAGTTCCGTCGCGACGTAGATAGGAGACGACCTGAGACAGGTACAGCTCCTGTAGCATGCATGGCCAGATCCAACTGGGCTCCTCGTTCTCGTAGTATAGAATTGTTAATGTCATATAAAGACGTTAAACAAGAACACAATGTGTATTGTCAATTATCACGTTTAGGATAATGACGTTTGTTATAAGTGAAGTTAGTGAGAGACTCGAGTACAAGTCCTCGGTATACTGAAGCGCAGGTATTTAATCCACTGGTATAGTAGTGTTTGTATGCGTGGGACATACACGTAGTAGTCAGCATCATTCACGCACATAAAATAATACAACAGCGCACAAGAGTAAACAACATTTTACATTAATTATCTTGGTCGTTAATTCAAACAACAGATAGCACACAAGCCGGTGTAATCCGGTAGAAAACAGGTTGCAAGAATCCCATACCGTTCACCGTAGACTGTTACTTGTAAATTCCCGGTCAACGTCTGCTCAAACAAAGTCCTAGAATAGGATTAACTGAGAGGGTTAATTTATGTTACCCTTATATAATAATTCTTTTGGATCTTTTAACAAATCTCATATTGTTATTTCATGTGAGGTTTATTTCTTTTAATCACCTCATGATTTTATGTATAACTTATTTGTTATTCCTTTTGATTTATTTATAAATCCTTTAATGCACAGATATGTGTTTATTGCATTTGTTGTTTATTTTATTTGTCTAGGTGACATTACAATCTTATAATTCCTTAACTATATTTATATGTCATACATAGACATAAAATTCTTATAGTTTTATTATTCTCCTTTTTAACCATAAATAATATTTATTGTTTATCTTTTAATTCCTTATAACCATGTAAACCATAGTTTTAATTCCATAATTCCTTTAATCAAGATTCTTTCTTCTAAATTCCTCCAAATATCCATGTAGGACCTATATTTATTTTAATCTAAATTCTTACTCTTATATTTCGGTTATTTACAAAACAACCAAATAAATTCATAAACTTTATATTAAATTCTAATCTCTTTATATTATAGAGTTTTAATTTCTTATTGAGCTAAATTACAAAGCCATCCCTAATATTTTGGTATATAGCTTTTTAAATATTATAACTCTCAAAAATTACAACTTAGCCCCTTAAATCCTCGGCTTTAATAATTTATTTCTTATAATTACAATCTAACCACAAAATCTTATAACTTTTACATAATGACATGTAAACTATAGTTTTAATTTTAATTCTCCATAAATGCCGAATATATATATAAAAATTCTTAAATTACCAAACTAACCCCAAAGAATTCGGCTTTGGTCTTGAACTTTCCATTAATTACATTTTCACCCCAAAACTTTCCAATAGTTACTTAATAACTTATAAACTATAGTCTAAATATTTAATTCCTTAAAATTTCGAAAGTGAACCTAATAATTCTCTTAATTATGAATTCGCCCACTAATAAATTCTAAACTTTCATAAAAACTTTTATAAATTACATAATAGCCCAAAACTTAATAAAAAGTTATTTCAAAGCTTGTTTAAATTATCTAAAATTCTTAAACTTAATTCCTAACCTTATATTATATTATAATTACACCAAATAGCCCTTTAGCTCTCGGTTTTTAATATAAGTACACTAAACTTTGTAAAAATTACATTTAACCCACATAACTTAATTAATTAGTCATTTAGACACTAATAGAATATTCTTAACTCACCAAACTTTATGATATAAATTTATATACCTAAGTAGCTCATTAAAATCCATTTAACCCATAAACCATTCGGCCATATTTATTTGGTGACCATATAGTTATAAAAGTGGATTTATATGTCTAGATAATTATAAATAAATTCATAGGAGTTATATAACTCATGTATAAATTATTGTAATGTCTTATATAAATTCTAAGCTCAAATAAAGAACTTTTGCCCTTGATAATTCGGCATGAAATGATTATAACATAACTAAAATTTGTGACACAAAAATGTGTCTTAAGGTAAATATTTTCCTTATATGTTATAGGTTATATTTTTAGCATACAAAACCATATAGCTTCGGTATTATTTAACCTAAGAGGTGTACATAATTTTTGTACAATTTTTAGAAGCTTAACAAAGCTTATAATATAAGGATTTACTTAGTAAACTTACTTCTTAACAAAGGTGGTTAAGTGCTTGAACTTTCTTGAATCTCCAAGCTTTCTCCTAGGTAAACTTGATGCTCCTCTTCGGTTTTATGCAAGAGGTGAAGGTGTTTAGGAGTTAGATCTTCAACAAAGATCTTAAGTAGATTTGTAAGTAGTTTTTCAATACTTTACCTTAGACTTTTTCTCTTATAATTTCGGCTCACCAAAGGTAGATGAAGAGCAAGTTTTCCTTCATCAAATGAAGAAGAAAAGAGACTTAGAAGAGGTAGCTTGGTTACACACAAAAATGTGTTTTAAGGATTTTCAAGCTTTAAAACCTACTTAAGATAACTTGAGATGCTCCTTGGTTTAAAGTTGGTTTGGACAATCCCCTTGGGAGAACTAAATGTGGCCGAACCCAATTGATATGCTAGGAAGAGGTTTGCTTCAAGATTGCCAAGAAATGCTAGGAAATTACCTTAAGATGAAGATAGAAGTTAAAACTCCATTAATGGACTTAAGAGCTTCAAAGGAAGAAGATGAAGCTAGAAAGAGAGGAGGGAGCTTACCAAACCGTGCAAGAAGAGGGCAAGGAAGAAAGTGAAGCTCACTCACGTAAATGAAAGAAGGCATTTGGAAATTGATTTTGTTTTGTCAAATTTTTAATGTCATTTGACAATTCTTTTCCTTAGTTTAATTCATGGTTGATTGGCTCAATAAATGATCTCTTTTCCAGCCTAAAAACCGGCCATGTGGAGTGACTAAGCAAGAGTTGGCAAGGCAATTATTTTGGCTAGAAGACAAGGTGAGAAAAGGTGAGTTTATTCCTTTCATTTTTTCAATGTCAATTGACTTGTCTTCTTCTTCATGTAGGTGCACGAATTGGAGGCTTGAATGGAGCTCAAAAACCGGTGGAGAAGAGCTAAGAAACAAGCAAGGAAGGTTACTTGCTTAAGAAATCAAAAGGCAAAAAGAAAAGGAATCTACTTTTTGCTTTTAGCATTTGTTTTTGTCTAGCCAACTTGGCCATGTTCTCTAGCATAATTTCGACAGCTCTCTGGTCAAATGAGTCACACATTTCTTTGCCATTAAGTATTATAGCACATGGGATGATGAGTCATTATGTTTTAAAGCCTTTTATAAACTTTTAAGGCAAATTTTATACTAGTTTTTTCCCTTAAAATCGGCCCCTATAGAGAACCTTGTTGACTAGTCACACCCACTGATTTAGAAGGTCATTTTAACCCTTTTTAAGATTACCAATTCGTGGCATGTCAAAAACTACAAGGTAATTGCGTAAAACGCGTTTTCGTGACACCCGAAGGTGTGTTTTTGTGCTCTAAGGAAATTTTGGGAAACCAATTGTTCTTATGAGTTCCAAGTGTTTGTAAACACTTATTATAGTGAATAAAAATATACTAAGATGTTACATTGAGTTATATGGGGTTATATCAACCCGTGACATAATTTACGGGCCATCGGGACACTCCCGGGCCAAAAAGGAGCGCTAAGAAATCCTCCTTTGGTTTTTGCTGAATTTTGAGAAACCACTTCGTGGGTTCTCTTTATTATGGTTAATAATGATGTTAGGAACTCAAGGAATTAATTTTATAGGAGTTCGTGCCACCTCGGCACTCCTCCGGACTTTTCGTGCTTTAAGGAGCGGGCGTGAGCACTCCCGAGCGTTTTGCGTTTTTGACTGAATTTAGCTTAGGGAATATATTTGTATGTTCATATAATAATTGTATGACCATTTAGTTTGAATATTAGAGGGTCATACAAGGTCATGTTTGACCATATGCTTCTAAGGCGTTTTAGCGTTTATGGTGAAACGACTGTTTTTACGTAACGTTTTCATGCATGGGTTTGCATGCGTACGTGAAATGATTTATATTTGGATTATATTCCAATAAATAATGATTAAATAATATTATTTAGATTTGGGGTATTTCAATCTACCCCCCTTAAAAAGGGACTTCGCCCCGAAGTCTCATATCTAAATTATAAGGTTGTGGGGGAATCAAGTTCCACTAGGTATCCACAACTCAATCTAGTTTTTAGGGATCAAGTCCCAAGTCTCTATATCCCTAAGTTCACAGTGTACATCAAACACAACAGGAATACTTGGGACCATATAGTGTATATAATAACATAGTCACTTTTCATGTCTGATAGTGCAGAGTAGTGCACATAAACTTTTACTGTAGTGTAACAAGGTACACACCATCTAGTAGAAGTACAAGGTACATTCAAATGCAATGTCACAAAAGAACACATATAAGACAAAGTGTCACTGAATATACTGAACAGTGTTACACAAGAACACTTACAAGACAAAATGTCACTGAAATGCACAAAAGTGCAACAACTGAAATGCACAAAAGTGCAACAACTGAAATGCACAAAAGCACTAAGCAATGCACAAAGGTGCAACAAAATGCACACTAAACTCAAAAATGAAAAAGACACTAAACTCAAAAATGAAAAAGGCTCTACCCCCCAAAAAGAAGGGGTACGCCCCCGTACCCTAGACTAAAGTGCCTAGTCGGTAAATAATGAGGGAAACTTCGCTCGCATATCAGCTTCGAGTTCCCATGTGGCCTCTTCCACATCGTGGTTCGACCAAAGAACCTTCACGAGGCTCACAGACTTGTTTCGAGTCTCTCGTGTCTTTCTATCTAAGATTCGTTGCGGTGTTTCCACATACCGCATTGTTGGTTCTAAAGAGAGTGTCTCTGGTTGTAGAACATGAGAAGGATGAGGCATGTATTTCTTAAGCTGAGACACGTGAAAAACATTGTGTACTTTGCCCAACTCGGCTGGCAAATCAAGTCGATATGCCACTAGGCCCACCCGCTCTATGATAGCGTAGGGTCCTACAAATTTCGGGCTTAGCTTGCCCTTCTGACCAAATCTGAATACACCCTTCAT
The DNA here is from genome assembly GCA_023374045.1 of Limonium bicolor. Lineage (NCBI taxonomy): Eukaryota > Viridiplantae > Streptophyta > Magnoliopsida > Caryophyllales > Plumbaginaceae > Limonium > Limonium bicolor. The sequence continues at coordinate 355,940,321 of CM041776.1, forward strand.
GGGTGAAACTCGTAGAAATACCTGGTCGCCAACTGCGAACTCAAGGTCTCGTCGCCTCTCATCAGCATATGATTTCTGTCTGTCCTGTGCTGCTTTCATATTGTTTCTGATCTGCTGAACTTCTGCCTGGACTTGCTCCAAGTACTCAGGCCCAATGATGACGGTCTCACTAGACTCGTCCCAGCATAAAGGTGTGCGGCATGGTCTGCCATATAAAGCCTGAAAAGGTGACATCTGTATAGAGGCGTGATAGCTGTTATTGTAAGCAAACTCGATGAGATGTAATCTATCTATCCAGCTGCCCTGAAAATCCAAGGCACATGCTCGTAGCATGTCCTCTAAGGTCTGAATAGTCCTCTCTGACTGACCATCTGTCTGAGGATGAAATGCTGTGCTAAGCTTCAACTCAGTGCCAAGTGCCTCGCGAGTAGCTCGCCAGTATCGTGAGAGAAATCTAGTATCTCGATCTGAAACAATAGTCTTAGGTACTCCATGATGTCTGATGATCTCCTGCTCAAATAGTTCCGCCAACTTTGGCACTTTCCAAGTGTCTTTCATCGGAATAAACCTAGCAACCTTAGTCAGTCGATCAACAACAACCCAAATCATATTAAGGCCTCCTCTCGTAGGTGGTAGTCCTACCACGAAGTCCATAGAAATGTCATAAAACTTCCATTCTGGAACTGGCATAGACTGTACCATACCTCCTGGTCGTCTATGTTCGAATTTCACTTTCTGACAAGTGAGACATCGAATCACATACTCTGTCACGTTGCCCTTCATACCACTCCACCAGAAATACCTCTTTAGATCTCTGTACATCTTAGAAGCTCCTGGATGGACAGATGTGGTAGAAGTGTGGGACTCTCGAAGAATATGTTCCTTTATATCCGTGCTGTCTCTGGGAATACACAATCTTCCCTTCAATCTGATTAGTCCATCATCATGTAGCTGAAACTCATACTTTCCACCCTCAAATGTACCGTCAGACAACTTCTGACTGATCTCCATCATTCGCTGATCACTCTGCTGTGCTCTACGTATGTCGTCTATAAGACTCGAGCTAGCCACAATGGCATTTAGGGAATGTGCTCGTCGACTCAGTGCGTCTGCTACAACATTAGCTTTCCCTTCCTTGTACTGCAAATCAATATCATAATCCTTAAGAAATTCAACCCATCTTCTTTGTCTCATGTTTAACTCTTTCTGGGTGAATACATACTTCAAACTCTTGTGATCCGAATATACGGTCATCTGGACACCATACAGGTAGTGGCGCCAGATCTTCAATGCAAAAACAATAGCTCCAAGCTCCAAGTCATGTGTGGGATAATTTTCCTCATGTTTCTTCAACTATCGGGAAGCGTAGGCGACTACCTTCCCATTCTGCATGAGTACACACCCTAATCCTCTGCCTGATGCATCACAGTAAACTTCATAACCCTCTGTGCCTTCAGGTATAGTCAAAACTGGTGCTGATGTCAAAGCATTCTTCAAAAGCTCGAATGAGGTCTCACATTCAGTAGTCCATGTGAAAGGTGCGTCCTTCTTCATTAAGCTGGTCATAGGTTTGGCTATTTTGGAGAAGTCTCTGACAAACCTTCTGTAGTATCCTGCTAAACCAAGGAAGCTCCTGATGTCCGTAACTGTCTTTGGCCTAGGCCAAGTGCGAACTGCTTCTATCTTTGCTGGATCCACTGCGATCCCAGCATCAGAGATAACATGTCCTAAAAAGGAAACTCTGTCCAACCAAAACTCACATTTGGAGAACTTAGCATAGAGCTGGTTTTCCCTTAAGATCTCTAGTACACGTCGGAGGTGACTCTCATGCTCTTCCTTAGATTTTGAATAAATCAAGATGTCATCGATGAATACAACCACGGTCTTATCCAACTGCTCTCTGAATAATCTGTTCATCAAATCCATGAAGACTGCAGGTGCATTTGACAAGCCAAAAGGCATGACTGTAAACTCATAGTGGCCATACCGTGTTCTGAATGCTGTCTTTTCTATGTCTTGCTCCCTGATGGGTATCTGATGGTAGCCTGATCTCAAATCGATCTTTGAAAACACTTTTGCTCCTCTCAACTGATCAAACAAATCGTCAATCCGTGGTAGTGGATATTTGTTCTTCACCGACACTGCATTAAGCTCTCTGTAATCGATGCATAACGAAGGCTTCCATCCTTCTTTTTCACAAAAGCACTGGTGCTCCCCAAGGAGATACGCTAGGTCGTATGTATCCCTTGTCTAATAAATCTTTCAGCTGCTCTTTCAACTCAGCCATCTCTGCTGGTGCCATACGGTACGGCCTTAGCTATGGGACCGGTACCTGGTAGTAATTCGATGGAGAACTCTACCTCTCTGGATGGCGGTAAGCCTGGAAGTTCCTTTGGAAAAATATCTGGAAATTCCGACACCACTGGCATAGCTGGATCAAAATCAGGGTCATGCTCTACATTCTGAACATAACATAGATATACCTCCTTCTGCTTCCTGACGTGCTTGTACATGGACATAGCAGATATAACTTTTATCGATGGCCCTAGGGCTCTGACGGTAAGATACTGTCACTCCTGATGGGCTCTTAAGCAACAGTCTGCGCTCTGCACAAAGAATGCGGCCTCTGTGCCGCCCCAGCCAGTCCATCCCGGCTATAACATCGAATCCTAGACCTCTGAACTCAATAAGGTCAATAGGAAATTCCTCCTCCTTAATACTGATAGTGGCTCCTCTATAAAGACGAGTGCAACTGATCTTCTCCTTAGACGGGAGTGCCACCTTAAAATCAGGTAACTCTACTGCGTCTAGCCCCAACTTCCCCGCAAGCGTAGGCGAAACGAAAGTATGTGAGGCTCCGGAGTCGAACAGTACTAATGCATCCACTCCATTAACCGGAAAGGTACCAGTGAGAATCGAGCCGCCCTTGCTGGCCTCCTCCTCAGTAAGTATACTTAAGGCACCTTCCGTCTCCTTAGCACAACCTAATAACAGAATCTGAGTAAGTACTTTGATACATGATGGGGTCTAAAGACATTCACTTTCACAAACAACAATGCTTCATTGATGAGATGATCTCCTTTCTGAAGTCCAAAAACAATTACAACACTAGTACTTTCTAAAGTTAAACTTAATCTTCCTGGTCTCATGTGAGTGGTGTTTATCACTGTCGAAGGTGCTGTGTTTAGTTTAATCCTTTTAATTCCATGGTATAGCAACCTTGACTTTCCACCCATTATTAAAACATCTCCTGAACTCAATATGATTTTCTTGGCAAGGTCCACACGCTTCTGCTCGCCATAAAGAAACTCTGCGTCATCTCCAATTGACAAAGATAATACTGGTATTCCCTGTTCAAGGGACCCTTTTGTTTCATCATTGTCCTGGTGTAGTCCTAAACGGCCTCCTTCTTCATAGAAGTTGATGATGCATAGATCAGCCCTTAGATTGGGAACTGGATCTTCTTCTAGCTGTTGAGCTGTATTAACTGCTTGTTCCACAATTGGTAAAAATTCCTCTGGGATTTTTGGTACTTGTGCTCCATCTCCATTTCTTGTATCTCGGTAGGTTTTTGTGTAAGGATTCCAATCCTTTCCTAAGCACATCATTTTCAGCTTCATTTTTGATCCTCCTGGAAATTCTGGAGTGTAGAACCCTCCTGGTCCTGCTCCCAATTCTTGACACTTTCTGATGATTGCAATTTGTGTCTCCGGTGTTAGGTATCCTTTGAGTAGTATCAATCCTGGTTGGATAACCTTACATTGTTCGTTCCCTGGTTCTTGTATTTTGATAATGTTTTCTTCCAGGGAGGGCGGTGAGGGGATAGGAAAGCATATCTTATAGCTTCCTACGTGGTTTAAATTTTACTAATGAGTCTTACTAATTCTCTCCTACTCAATTAGACAATCAAGGCATGCAAGCACTCATTTACATCATCCATTGCTCAATAACAGGTTCACGTGGTTTAGAATTACCTGGGTTAGTAGAGGGACCAGCCTCATCTGAGCGGTCCATGACATGTAGGGCGGGTCCGATGCTGGGCCCTTGCCTTATACCCTTGAGCTGCGGGTTTGGTGGTGGAGGGCGAGTATCGCTAGCTCCATTCTTGGGCCGGTGTTTGGCTTTGCTCCCGGGCGGTAGTTCCTGCTCTCCGGGTTTCGGATACACTCGAAGGCACGATGCCCGAGTATCTGACAGTAGCGGCACATGACTTTCCCCCTGGCAGTCACGCCGGGGTGATCCTTCCGCACTGTTTACAGTTGAAACGGCGGACATACTTCTGGCCCGTGTTTGAGCCAGATCCAGAACCTAAACAATCAAGGTCAATTACATTCCAAAGGTACTGAAGTAATCACAAAAGTCTCAAATTTAACTTAGAGTCCTACCCTTAGTGGGTAGGTTTTCTGTGAAGTTGCTGCTCCGTAGGTTCCTGACTGGGGGTTCCCAGTAGTTTGGTTCCCTTCCCTTGATAGGACCCCTGTCCTTTCTGATAGGGTTTGTTCTTTGTTGGAGTTCCCCTGCTTGGCATCTTCGCCACCAGGTCCGTCCTTCCTCTTTTGGGAGCTCAAAGCATCCCTTCTCTTACAAGTGATCTCCACTACGGAAGCAGCATGGTAGCATTCCTGAAATCTCAAGATATTAATCTCCAAATCTCCCATGATGGGGTATAGTATGTAATAAGATTTCCAACTGATTTATGTCTTTCCTGTTTTACCTGCAAACTGGTGGGGATGATTGGTCCCATCCCAAACTGAAGTCGAGGGCTCAGTCCCCCGTAGAATCGGTCGACCAACACCTGGTCCGAGTATCCTATGCCGGGTAATAGTCTGAGTAGCGAAGTGAACTTCGCATAGTACTCATCCACTGACATCTTCCCCGTCTGCTCCAAGGCGTCAAACTCCCGAGTCTTCACCATCCTGGTGTGGGCCGGGTAGTATTTGCCCCTAAGTAATGCAGTGTAATGTCCCCAAGTAAAAGCTGGGTCATCCAGGTGGTCGGCTTTCACCATGTTCCACCAATCTCTAGCATCCTTCAGATAAAAGGCAGCAAGTCTTACTTTTTCCCTAGCTGGGACTGCAAGCGTCTCGAACGCTGTCTCCATCTCCATGATGTAGGTCTCCAAGTGAGCAGGGTCAGTCTGCCCCTTGAATGCAGTTGGCCTCAGATCAGCCAAACTCTTCACCCAATCTCTCTCTCTGGGTGGTGGTGGTGGAGGTAGCTGCTGCTGCTGTCCAACCCCCGCCTGTGCGAATGCCTGAGCGATTAAGGTGGCAATGTCTGCCAGCCTGACGTTTGGCTCCTCATCAGCCTGTCCACGTCGTCCTCCTCTTCCGACATCTGCAGGATGTTGAGGTATATTAGGCACTGTGGTCAAAATTGGTCTTGGGTGGTCTAAGTAAAACTAACTTAAACTCTTTCAATACTATCTCTCAACCCTTAACCTAAGTCTTAGATATCCTAATCTCGGTGTATCCTTGTATCCAGAGCGTAACTACGCTCTGATACCATTTTTGTAATACCCCAACCCGAAATCCAATAAACTGAACGGCGATCACTCCCAAATAAAATACAACTGCAGCGGAAATAAATACAAACCGGGCGGTATTACAATGCCGTTGGCCACCCTTGTGACCAACAAGGCTAAGTCCAAATACAATCCTCAAATGTCACGGTCTGGAATACAGATACAACCCGAGATACTAGGAATCAAACTCAAAGTAAATACTGAAATAAAATAATTAACTAATAGTAGACTCCCAAAGCTTGGTCTACCCCACCTACACTCAGTGTGGTGATCTCTCAACTTCAGGTACCTGAAAAATGGGGGTGCCCCCAAAGGGGCTCAGCAAACAATGCTGGTATGGAAAACGTGCAGCCCATCGTCTACCGGGCCACACCAACTACTTTGTCGAATACATGCAGTTCATTTTTATAAAGCTGTAAACAAGCATAGTCTGATAATAACAAGTATCCATACAAGGACAATAATGTCACATAGAACAAGACACAGAAGGTCGAGTTAGCTGAACTGAAATTCTTTACTGATAGTCGGTCCACACAATGGGACTGACGTTATAACTGAATATCTGAAATAGTGGAGGTATAGTGACCTCGTTAAAGAAAGGTTGGGTATAAAAACCCCAGGAGATAACGTAGTTAAACCCTGAACTGAATGGCGTGGGAAATAAGAACCCACTAGAGGAATAAAGTCTTCCTCGAACTGAAGGGCATTTGAATCCCGGAAGGAAAGTCTTCCTCCCAACTGAATGTTCCGTCGCGACGTAGTAGGAGACGACCTGAGACAGGTACAACTCCGTAGCATGCATGGCCAGATCCAACTGGGCTCCTCATTAAGTAGATAGAATTGTTAAGTGTCATATAAAGACGTTAAACAAGAACACAATGTGTATTGTCAATTATCACGTTTAGGATAATGACGTTTGTATAAAGTGAAGTTAGTGAGAGACTTGAGTACAAGTCCTCGGTATACTGAAACGCAGGTATTTAATCCACTGGTATAGTAGTGTTTGTATGCGTGGGACATACACGTAGTAGTCAGCAACATTCACGCACATAAAATAATACAACAGCGCACAAGAGAAAACAACATTTTACATTAATTATCTTGGTCGTTATTTCAAACAACAGATAGCACACAAGCCGGTGTAATCCGGTAGAAAACAGGTTGCAAGAATCCCATACCGTTCACCGTAGACTGTTACTTGTAAATTCCCGGTCAACGTCTGCTCAAACAAAGTCCTAGAATAGGATTAACTGAGAGGGTTAATTTATGTTACCCTTATATAATAATTTTTGGATCTTTTAACAAATCTCATATTGTTATTTCATGTGAGGTTTATTTCTTTTAATCACCTCATGATTTATGTATAACTTATTTGTTATTCCTTTTGATTTATTTATAAATCCTTTAATGCACATATGTGTTTATTGCATTTGTTGTTTATTTTATTGTCTAGGTGACATAACAACTTATAATTCCTTAACTATTTATATGTCATACATAGACAAAAATTCTTATAGTTTTATTATTCTCCTTTTAACCATAAATAATATTTATTGTTTATCTTTTAATTCCTTATAACCATGTAACCATAGTTTTAATTCCATAATTCCTTTAATCAAAATTCTTTCTTCTAAATTCCTCCAAATATCCATGTAGGACCTATATTTTTTAATCTAAATTCTTACTTATATTTCGGTTATTTACAAAACAACCATAATTCATAAACTTTATATTAAATTCTAATCTTTATATTATAGAGTTTTAATTCTTATTTAGCTAAATTACAAAGCCATCCCTAATATTTGGTATATAGCTTTTAAATATTATAACTCTCAAAAATTACAACTTAGCCCCTTAAATCTCGGCTTTAATAATTTTTCTTATAATTACAATCTAACCACAAAATCTTATAACTTTTACATAATGACATGTAAACTATAGTTTTAATTTTAATTCTCCATAAATGCGAATAATATATAAAATTCTAAATTACCAAACTAACCCCAAAGAATTCGGCTTTGGTCTTGAACTTTCCATTAATTACATTTTCACCCCAAAACTTTCAATAGTACTTAATAACTTATAAACTATAGTCTAAATATTTAATTCCTTAAAATTTCGAAAGTGAACCTAATAATTCTCTTAATTATGAATTCCCACTAAAAATTCTAAACTTTCATAAAACTTTTATAAATTACATAATAGCCCAAAACTTTATAAAAAGTTATTTCAAAGCTTGTTTAAATTATCTAAAATTCTTAAACTTAATTCCTAACCTTATATTTATATAATTACACCAAATAGCCCTTTAGCTCTCGGTTTTTAATATAAGTACACTAAACTTTGTAAAATTACATTTAACCCACATAACTTAATAATTAGTCATTTAGACACTAATAGAATATTCTTAACTCACCAAACTTTATGATATAAATTTATATACCTAAGTAGCATTAAAATCCATTTAACCATAAACCATTCGGCCATATTTATTTGGTGACCATATAGTATATAAAAGTGGATTTATATGTCTAATAATTAAATAAATTCATAGGAGTATATAACTCATGTATAAATTATTGTAATGTCTTATATAAATTCTAGCTCAAAATAAAGAACTTTTGCCCTTGATTTCGGCTAAATGATGTAACATAATAAATTTGTGACACAAAAATGTGTCTTAAGGTAAATATTTTCTTATATGTTATAGTTATATTTTTGGCATAAAAACCATATAGTTTCGGTATTATTTAACCTAGAGGTGTACATAATTTTTGTACAATTTTTAGAAGCTTAACAAAGCTTATAATATAAGGATTTACTTAGTAAACTTACTTCTTAACAAAGGTGGTTAAGTGCTTGAACTTCTTCTTGAATCTCCAAGCTTTCTCCTAGGTAAACTTGATGCTCCTCTTCGGTTTTATGCAAGAGGTGAAGGTGTTTAGGAGTTAGATCTTCAACAAAGATCTTAAGTAGATTTGTAAGTAGTTTTACAAGACTTTACCTTAGACTTTTCTCTTATAATTTCGGCTCACCTAAGGTAGATGAAGAGCAAGTTTTCCTTCATCAAAATGAAGAAGAAAAGAGACTTAGAAGAGGTAGAACTTGGTTACACAAAAATGTGTTTTAAGGATTTTCAAGCTTTAAAACCTACCTTAAGATAACCTTGAGATGCTCCTTGGTTTAATGTTGGTTTGGACAATCCCTTTGGAGAACTAAATGTGGCCGAACCCACCTTGATATGCTAGGAAGAGTTTTGCTTCAAGACTTGCCAAGAAATGCTAGGAAATTACCTTAAGATGAAGATAGAAGTTAAAACTCCATTAATGGACTTAAGAGCTTCAAAGGAAGAAGATGAAGCTAGAAGAGAGAGGAGGGAGCTTACCAAACCGTGCAAGAAGAGGGCAAGGAGAAAGTGAAGCTCACTCACGTAAATGAAAGAAGGCATTTGGAAATTGATTTTGTTTTGTCAAATTTTTAATGTCATTTGACAATTCTTTTCCTTAGTTTAATTCATGGTTGATTGGCTCAATAAATGATCCTTTTCCAGCCTAAAAACCGGCCATGTGGGTGACTAAGCAAGAGTTGGCAAGGCAATTATTTTGGCTAGAAGACAAGGTGAGAAAAGGTGAGTTTATTCCTTTCATTTTTCAATGTCAATTGACTTGTCTTCTTCTTCATGTAGGTGCACGAATTGGAGGCTTGAATGGAGCTCAAAAACCGGTGGAGAAGAGCTAAGAAACAAGCAAGGAAGGTTACTTGCTTAAGAAATCAAAAGGCAAAAAGAAAAGGAATCTACTTTTTGCTTTTAGCATTTGTTTTTGTCTAGCCACTTGGCCATGTTCATAGCATAATTTCGACAGCTCTCTGGTCAAATGAGTCACACATTTCTTTGCCATTAAGTATTATACACATGGGATGATGAGTCATTATGTTTTAAGCCTTTTATAAACTTTTAAGCAAATTTTATACTAGTTTTTGCCCTTAAAATCGGCCCCTATAGAGACCTTGTTGACTAGTCACACCAACTGATTTAGAAGGTCATTTTAACCCTTTTTAAGATTACCAATTCGTGGCATGTCAAAAACTACAAGGTAATTGCGTAAAACGCATTTTCGTGACACCCGAAGGTGTGTTTTTGTGCTCTAAGGAAATTTTGGGAAACCAATTGTTCTTATGAGTTCCAAGTGTTTGTAAACACTTATTATAGTAAATAAACATATACTAAGATGTTACATTGAGTTATATGGGGTTATATCAACCCGTGACATAATTTACGGGCCATCGGGACACTCCCGGGCCAAAAAGGAGCGCTAAGAAATCCTCCTTTGGTTTTTGCTGAATTTTGAGAAACCACTTCGTGGGTTCTCTTTAATGGTTAATAATGATGTTAGGAACTCAAGGAATTAATTTTATAGGAGTTCGTGCCACCTCGGCACTCCTCCGGACTTTTCGTGCTTTAAGGAGCGGGCGTGAGCACTCCCGAGCGTTTTGCGTTTTGACTGAATTAGCTTAGGGAATATATTTGTATTCATATAATAATTGTATGACCATTTAGTTTGAATATTAGAGGGTCATACAAGGTCATGTTTGACCATATGCTTCTAAGGCGTTTTAGCGTTTATGGTGAAACGACTGTTTTTACGTAACGTTTCATGCATGGGTTTGCATGCGTACGTGAAATGATTTATATTTGGATTATATTCCAATAATAATGATTAATAATATTATTTAGATTTGGGGTATTTCAATCTACCCCCCTTAAAAAGTGACTTCGCCCCGAAGTCTCATATCTAAATTATAAGGTTGTGGGGGAATCAAGTTCCACTAGGTATCCACAACTCAATCTAGTTTTAGGGATCAAGTCCCAAGTCTCTATATCCCTAATTCACAGTGTACATCAAACAAACAGGAATATTGGGACCATATAGTGTATATAATAACATAGTCACTTTTCATGTCTGATAGTGCAGAGAGTGCACATAAACTTTTACTGTAGTGTAACCAGGTACACACCATCTAGTAGAAGTACAAGGTACATTCAAATGCAATGTCACAAAAGAACACATTAAGACAAAGTGTCACTGAATATACTGAACAGTGTTACACAAGAACACTTACAAGACAAAATGTCACTGAAATGCACAAAAGTGCAACAACTGAAATGCACAAAAGTGCAACAACTGAAATGCACAAAAGCAACAAATGCAATGCACAAAGGTGCAACAAAATGCACACTAAACTCAAAAATGAAAAAGACACTAAACTCAAAAATGAAAAAGGCTCTACCCCCCAAAAAGAAGGGGTACGCCCCCGTACCCTAGACTAAAGTGCCTAGTCGGTAAATAATGAGGGAAACTTCGCTCGCATATCAGCTTCGAGTTCCCATGTGGCCTCTTCCACATCGTGGTTCGACCAAAGAACCTTCACGAGGCTCACAGACTTGTTTCGAGTCTCTCGTGTCTTTCTATCTAAGATTCGTTGCGGTGTTTCCACATACCGCATTGTTGGTTCTAAAGAGAGTGTCTCTGGTTGTAGAACATGAGAAGGAGAGAGATGTATTTCTTAAGCTGAGACACGTGAAAAACATTGTGTACTTTGCCCAACTCGGCTGGCAATCAAGTCGATATGCCACTAGGCCCACCCGCTCTATGATAGCGTAGGGTCCTACAAATTTCGGGCTTAGCTTGCCCTTCTGACCAAATCTGAATACACCCTTCATGGGTGAAACTCGTAGAAATACCTGGTCGCCAACTGCGAACTCAAGGTCTCGTCGCCTCTCATCAGCATATGATTTCTGTCTGTCCTGTGTGCTTTCATATTGTTTCTGATCTGCTGAACTTCTGCCTGGACTTGCTCCCAAGTACTCAGGCCCAATGATGACGGTCTCACTAGACTCGTCCAGCATAAAGGTGTGCGCGCATGGTCTGCCATATAAAGCCTGAAAAGGTGACATCTGTATAGAGGCGTGATAGCTGTTATTGTAAGCAAACTCGATGAGATGTAATCTATCTATCCAGCTGCCCTGAAAATCCAAGGCACAATGCTCGTAGCATGTCCTCTAAGGTCTGAATAGTCCTCTCTGACTGACCATCTGTCTGAGATGAAATGCTGTGCTAAGCTTCAACTCAGTGCCAAGTGCCTCGCGAGTAGCTCGCCAGTATCGTGAGAGAAATCTAGTATCTCGATCTGAAACAATAGTCTTAGGTACTCCATGATGTCTGATAATCTCCTGCTCAAATAGTTCCGCCAACTTTGGCACTTTCCAAGTGTCTTTCATCGGAATAAACCTAGCAACCTTAGTCAGTCGATCAACAACAACCCAAATCATATTAAGGCCTCCTCTCGTAGGTGGTAGTCCACCACGAAGTCCATAGAAATCATAAAACTTCCATTCTGGAACTGGCATAGACTGTACCATACCTCCTGGTCGTCTATGTTCGAATTTCACTTTCTGACAAGTGAGACATCGAATCACATACTCTGTCACGTCGCCCTTCATACCACTCCACCAGAAATACCTCTTTAGATCTGTACATCTTAGAAGCTCCTGGATGGACAGATGTGGTAGAAGTGTGGGACTCTCGAAGAATATGTTCCTTATATCCGTGCTGTCTCTGGGAATACACAATCTTCCCTTCAATCTGATGAGTCCATCATCATGTAGCTGAAACTCATACTTTCCCCCTCAAATGTACCGTCAGACAACTTCTGACTGATCTCCATCATTCGCTGATCACTCTGCTGTGCTCTACGTATGTCGTCTATAAGACTCGAGCTAGCCACAATGGCATTTAGGAATGTGCTCGTCGACTCAGTGCGTCTGCTAAACATTAGCTTTCCCTTCCTTGTACTGCAAATCAATATCATAATCCTTAAGAAATTCAACCCATCTTCTTTGTCTCATGTTTAACTCCTTCTGGGTGAATACATACTTCAAACTCTTGTGATCCGAATATACGGTCATCTGGACACCATACAGGTAGTGGCGCCAGATCTTCAATGCAAAAACAATAGCTCCAAGCTCCAAGTCATGTGTGGGTAATTTTCCTCATGTTTCTTCAACTGTCGGGAAGCGTAGGCGACTACCTTCCCATTCTGCATGAGTACACACCCTAATCCTCTGCCTGATGCATCACAGTAAACTTCATAACCCTCTGTGCCTTCAGGTATAGTCAAAACTGGTGCTGATGTCAAAGCATTCTTCAAAGCTCGAATGAGGTCTCACATTCAGTAGTCCATGTGAAAGGTGCGTCCTTCTTCATTAAGCTGGTCATAGGTTTGGCTATTTTGGAGAAGTCTCTGACAAACCTTCTGTAGTATCCTGCTAAACCAAGGAAACTCCTGATGTCCGTAACTGTCTTTGGCCTAGGCCAAGTGCGAACTGCTTCTATCTTTGCTGGATCCACTGCGATCCCAGCATGAGATAACATGTCCTAAAAAGGAAACTCTGTCAACCAAAACTCACATTTGGAGAACTTAGCATAAAGCTGGTTTCCCTTAAGATCTCTACACGTCGGAGGTGACTCTCATGCTCTTCCTTAGATTTTGTAAATAGGATGTCATCGATGAATACAACCACGGTCTTATCCAACTGCTCTCTGAATAATCTGTTCATCAAATCCATGAAGACTGCAGGTGCATTTGACAAGCCAAAAGGCATGACTGTAAACTCATAGTGGCCATACCGTGTTCTGAATGCTGTCTTTTCTATGTCTTGCTCCCTGATGGGTATCTGATGGTAGCCTGATCTCAAATCGATCTTCGAAAACACTTTTGCTCCTCTCAACTGATCAAACAAATCATCAATCCGTGGTAGTGGATATTTGTTCTTCACCGACACTGCATTAAGCTCTCTGTAATCGATGCATAAACGAAGGCTTCCATCCTTCTTTTCACAAAAAGCACTGGTGCTCCCCAAGGAGATACGCTAGGTCGTATGTATCCCTTGTCTAATAAATCTTTCAGCTGCTCTTTCAACTCAGCCATCTCTGCTGGTGCCATACGGTACGGTGCCTTAGCTATGGGACCGGTACCTGGTAGTAATTCGATGGAGAACTCTACCTCTCTGGATGGCGGTAAGCCTGGAAGTTCCTTTGGAAAAATATCTGGAAATTCCGACACCACTGGCATAGCTGGATCAAAATCAGGGTCATGCTCTACATTCTGAACATAACATAGATATACCTCCTTCTGCTTCCTGACGTGCTTGTACATGGACATAGCAGATAACTTTTATCGATGGCCCTAGGGCTCTGACGGTAAGATATTGTCACTCCTGATGGGCTCTTAAGCAACAGTCTGCGCTCTGCACAAAGAATGCGGCCTCTGTACCGCCCCAGCCAGTCCATCCCGGCTATAACATCGAATCCTAGACCTCTGAACTCAATAAGGTCATAGGAAATTCCTCCTCCTTAATACGGATAGTGGCTCCTCTATAAAGACGAGTGCAACTGATCTTCTCCTTAGACGGGAGTGCCACCTTAAAATCAGGTAACTCTACTGCGTCTAGCCCCAACTTCCCCGCAAGCGTAGGCGAAACGAAAGTATGTGAGGCTCCGGAGTCGAACAGTACTAATGCATCCACTCCATTAACCGGAAAGGTACCAGTGAGAATCGAGCCGCCCTTGCGGGCCTCCTCCTCAGTAAGTATACTTAAGGCACCTTCCGTCTCCTTAGCAAACCTAATAACAGAATCTGAGTAAGTACTTTGATACATGATGGGTCTAAAGACATTCACTTTCACAAACAATAATGCTTCATTGATGAGATGATCTCCTTTCTGAAGTCCAAAACAATTACAACACTAGTACTTTCTAAAGGTAAACTTAATCTTCCTGGTCTCATGTGAGTGGTTTATCACTGTCGAAGGTGCTGTGTTTAGTTTAATCCTTTTAATTCCATTATAGCAACCTTGACTTTCCACCCATTATTAAAACATCTCCTGAACTCAATATGATTTTCTTGGCAAGGTCCACACGCTTCTGCTCGCCATAAAAAACTCTGCGTCATCTCCAATTGACAAAGATAATACTGGTATTCCCTGTTCAAGGGACCCTTTTGTTTCATCATTGTCCTGGTGTAGTCCTAAACGGCCTCCTTCTTCATAGAAGTTGATGATGCATAGATCAGCCCTTAGATTGGGAACTGGATCTTTCTAGCTGTTGAGCTGTATTAACTGCTTGTTCCACAATTGGTAAAAATTCCTCTGGGATTTTTGGTACTTGTGCTCCATCTCCATTTCTTGTATCGGTAGTTTTTGTGTAAGGATTCCAATCCCTTCCTAAGCACATCATTTTCAGCTTCATTTTTGATCCTCCTGGAAATTCTGGAGTGTAGAACCCTCCTGGTCCTGCTCCCAATTCTTGACACTTTCTGATGATTGCAATTTGTGTCTCCGGTGTTAGGTATCCTTTGAGTAGTATCAATCCTGGTTGGATAACCTTACATTGTTCGTTCCCTGGTTCTTGTATTTGATAATGTTTTCTTCCAGGGAGGGCGGTGAGGGGATAGGAAAGCATATCTTATAGCTTCCTACGTGGTTTAAATTTTACTAATGAGTCTTACTAATTCTCTCCTACTCAATTAGACAATCAAGGCATGCAAGCACTCATTCACATCATCCATTGCTCAATAACAGGTTCACGTGGTTTAGAATACCTGGGTTAGTAGAGAGGACCAGCCTCATCTGAGCGGTCCATGACATGTAGGGCGGGTCCCGATGCTGGGCCCTTTGCCCTTATACCCTTGAGCCTGGTTGGTTGGTGGAGGGCGAGTATCGCTAGCTCCATTCTTGGGCCGGTGTTTGGCTTTGCTCCCGGGCGGTAGTTCCTGCTCTCCGGGTTTCGGATGCACTCGAAGGCACGATGCCCGAGTATCTGACAGTAGCGGCACATGACTTTCTCCCCCTGGCAGTCACACCGGGGTGATCCTTTTGCACTGCTTACAGTTGAAACGGCGGACATACTTCTGGCCCGTGTTTGAGCCATGTCCGAACCTAACAATCAAGGTCAATTATAATCCCAAAGGTACTGAAGTAATCACAAAAGTCTCAAATTTAACTTAGAGTCCTACCCTTAGTGGGTAGGTTTTCTGTGTAGTTGCTGCTCCGTGGGTTCCTGACTGGGGGTTCCCAGTAGTTTGGTTCCCTTTCCCTTGTAGGACCCCTGTCCTTTCTGATAGGGTTTGTTCCTTCTGTTGGAGTTCCCCTGCTTGGCATCTTCGCCACCAGGTCCGTCCTTCCTCTTTTGGGAGCTCAAAGCATCCCTTCTCTTACAAGTGATCTCCACTACGGAAGCAGCATGGTAGCATTCCTGAAATCTCAAGATATTAATCTCCAAATCTCCCATGATGGGGTATAGTATGTAATAAGATTTCCAACTGATTTATGCTTTCCTGTTTTACCTGCAAACTGGTGGGGATGATTGGTCCCATCCCAAACTGAAGTCGAGGGCTCAGTCCCCCGTAGAATCGGTCGACCAACACCTGGTCCGAGTATCCTATGCCGGGTAATAGTCTGAGTAGCGAGTGAACTTCGCATAGTACTCATCCACTGACATCTTCCCCGTCTGCTCCAAGGCGTCAAACTCCCGAGTCTTCACCATCCTGTGTGGGCCGGGTAGTATTTGCCCCTAAGTAATGCAGTGTAATGTCCCCAAGTAAAAGCTGGGTCATCCAGGTGGTCGGCTTTCACCATGTTCCACCAATCTCTAGCTGCATCCTTCAGATAAAAGGCAGCAAGTCTTACTTTTTCCCTAGCTGGGACTGCAAGCGTCTCGAACGCTGTCTCCATCTCCATGATGTAGGTCTCCAAGTGAGCAGGGTCGTCTGCCCCTTGAATGCAGTTGGCCTCAGATCAGCCAAACTCTTCACCCAATCTCTCTCTCTGGGTGGTGGTGGTGGAGGTAGCTGCTGCTGCTGTCCAACCCCCGCCTGTGCGAATGCCTGAGCGATTAAGGTGGCAATGTCTGCCAGCCTGACGTTTGGCTCCTCATCAGCCTGTCCACGTCGTCCTCCTCTTCCCGACATCTGCAGGATGTTGAGGTATATTAGGCACTGTGGTCAAAATCTTGGTCTTGGATAGTGGTCTAAGTAAAACTAACTTAAACTCTTTCAATACTATCTCTCAACCCTTAACCTAAGTCTTAGATATCCTAATCTCGGTGTATCCTTGTATCCAGAGCGTAACTACGCTCTGATACCATTTTTGTAATACCCCAACCCGAAATCCAATAAACTGAACGGCGATCACTCCCAAATAAAATACAACTGCAGCGGAAATAAATACAACAACCGGGCGGTATTACAATGCCGTTGGCCACCCTTGTGACCAACAAGGCTAAGTCCAAATACAATCCTCAAATGTCACGGTCTGGAATACAGATACAACCCGAGATACTAGGAATCAAACTCAAAGTAAATACTGAAAAAAATAATTAACTAATAGTAGACTCCCAAAGCTTGGTCCCCCACCTACACTCAGTGCGGTGATCTCCTCAACTTCAGGTACCTGAAAAATGGGGGTGCCCCCAAAGGGGCTCAGCAAACAATGCTGGTATGGAAAACGTGCAGCCCATCGTCTACCGGGCCACACCAACTACTTTGTCGAATACATGCAGTTCATTTTTATAAAGCTGTAAACAAGCATAGTCTGATAATAACAAGTATCCATACAAGGACAATAATGTCACATAGAACAAGACACAGAAGGTCAAGTTAGCTGAACTGAAATTCTTTATGATAGTCGGTCCACATAATGGGACTGACAGTTATAACTGAATATCTGAAATAGTGGAGGTATAGTGACCTCGTTAAGAGAAAGGTTGGGTATAAAAACCCCAGGAGATAACGTAGTAGTTAAACCCTGAACTGAATGGCGTGGGAAATAAGAACCCACTAGAGGAATAAGTCTTCCTCGAACTGAAGGGCATTGAACCCGGAAGGAATAGAGTCTTCCTCCCAACTGAAGTTCCGTCGCGACGTAGATAGGAGACGACCTGAGACAGGTACAACTCCTGTAGCATGCATGGCCAGATCCAACTGGGCTCCTCATTCTCGTAGTATAGAATTGTTAAGTGTCATAAAGACGTTAAACAAGAACACAATGTGTATTGTCAATTATCACGTTTAGGATAATGACGTTTGTTATAAGTGAAGTTAGTGAGAGACTTGAGTACAAGTCCTCGGTATACTGAACGCAGGTATTTAATCCACTGGTATAGTAGTGTTTGTATGCGTGGGACATACACGTAGTAGTCAGCACATTCACGCACAAAATAATACAACAGTGCACAAGAGTAAACAACATTTTACATTAATTATCTTGGTCGTTATTTCAAACAACAGATAGCACACAAGCCGGTGTAATCCGTAGAAAACAGGTTGCAAGAATCCCATACCGTTCACCGTAGACTGTACTTGTAAATTCCCGGTCAACGTCTGGTCAAACAAAGTCCTAGAATAGGATTAACTGAGAGGGTTAATTTATGTTACCCTTATATAATAATTCTATTGGATTTTAACAAATCTCATATTGTTATTTCATGTGAGGTTTATTTCTTTTAATCACCTCATGATTTTATGTATAACTTATTTGTTATTCCTTTTGATTTATTTATAATCCTTTAATGCACATATTGTGTTTATTGCATTTGTTGTTTATTTTATTTGTCTAGGTGACATACAACTTATAATTCCTTAACTATATTTATATGTCATACATAGACATAAAATTCTTATAGTTTTTATATCTCCTTTTAACCATAAATAATATTTATTGTTTATCTTTTAATTCCTTATAACCATGTAACCATAGTTTTAATTCCATAATTCCTTTAATCAAATTCTTTCTTCTAAATTCCTCCAAATATCCATGTAGGACCTATATTTATTTTAATCTAAATTCTTACTCTTATATTTCGGTTATTTACAAAACAACCATAAATTCATAAACTTTATATTAAATTCTAATCTCTTTATATTATAGAGTTTTAATTCTTATTAGCTAAATTACAAAGCCATCCCTAATATTTTGGATATAGCTTTTTAAATATTAAAACTCTCAAAATTACAACTTGAGCCCCTTAAATCCTCGGCTTTAATAATTTATTTCTTATAATTACAATCTAACCACAAAATCTTATAACTTTTACATAATGACATGTAAACTATAGTTTTAATTTTAATTCTCCATAAATGCCGAATATATATATAAATTCTTAAATTACCAAACTAACCCCAAAAATTCGGCTTTGGTCTTGAACTTTCCATTAATTACATTTTCACCACCCCAAACTTCTAATAGTTACTTAATAACTTATAAACTATAGTCTAAATATTTAATTCCTTAAAATTTCGAAAGTGAACCTAATAATTCTCTTAATTATGAATTCGCCCACTAATAAATTCTAAACTTTCATAAAAACTTTTATAAATTACATAATAGCCCAAAACTTAATAAAAAGTTATTTCAAAGCTTGTTTAAATTATCTAAAATTCTTAAACTTAATTCCTAACCTTATATTATATTATAATTACACCAAATAGCCCTTTAGCTCTCGGTTTTTAATATAAGTACACTAAACTTTGTAAAAATTACATTTAACCCACATAACTTAATTAATTAGTCATTTAGACACTAATAGAATATTCTTAACTCACCAAACTTTATGATATAAATTTATATACCTAAGTAGCTCATTAAAATCCATTTAACATAAACCATTCGGCCATATTTATTTGGTGACCATATAGTATATAAAAGTGGATTTATATGTCTAGATAATTATAAATAAATTCATAGGAGTTATATAACTCATGTATAAATTATTGTAATGTCTTATATAAATTCTAAGCTCAAAATAAAGAACTTTTGCCCTTGATAATTCGGCATAAAATGATATATAACATAACTAAAATTTGTGACACAAAAATGTGTCTTAAGGTAAATATTTTCCTTATATGTTATAGGTTATATTTTTGGCATATAAAACCATATAGCTTCGGTAATTTAACCTAAGAGGTGTACATAATTTTTGTACAATTTTTAGAAGCTTAACAAAGCTTATAATATAAGGATTTACTTAGTAAACTTACTTCTTAACAAAGGTGGTTAAGTGCTTGAACTTCTTCTTGAATCTCCAAGCTTTCTCCTAGGTAAACTTGATGCTCCTCTTCGGTTTTATGCAAGAGGTGAAGGTGTTTAGGAGTTAGATCTTCAACAAAGATCTTAAGTAGATTTGTAAGTAGTTTTTCAATACTTTACCTTAGACTTTTCTCTTATAATTTCGGCTCACCAAAGGTAGATGAAGAGCAAGTTTTCCTTCATCAAAATGAAGAAGAAAAGAGACTTAGAAGAGGTAGAACTTGGTTACACACAAAAATGTGTTTTAAGGATTTTCAAGCTTTAAAACCTACCTTAAGATAACCTTGAGATGCTCCTTGGTTTAATGTTGGTTTGGACAATCCCTTGGAGAACTAAATGTGGCCGAACCCACCTTGATATGCTAGGAAGAGTTTTGCTTCAAGACTTGCCAAGAAATGCTAGGAAATTACCTTAAGATGAAGATAGAAGTTAAAACTCCATTAATGGACTTAAGAGCTTCAAAGGAAGAAGATGAAGCTAGAAGAGAGAGGAGGGAGCTTACCAAACCGTGCAAGAAGAGGGAAGGAGAAGAAAGTGAAGCTCACTCACGTAAATGAAAGAAGGCATTTGGAAATTGATTTTGTTTTGTCAAATTTTTAATGTCATTTGACAATTCTTTTCCTTAGTTTAATTCATGGTTGATTGGCTCAATAAATGATCTCTTTTCCAGCTAAAAACCGGCCATGTGGAGTGACTAAGCAAGAGTTGGAAGGCAATTATTTTGGCTAGAAGACAAGGTGAGAAAAGGTGAGTTATTCCTTTCATTTTTCAATGTCAATTGACTTGTCTTCTTCTTCATGTAGGTCACGAATTGGAGGCTGAATGGAGCTCAAAAACCGGAGAAGAGCTAAGAACAAGCAAGGAAGGTTACTTGCTTAAGAAATCAAAAGGCAAAAAGAAAAGGAATCTACTTTTTGCTTTTAGCATTTGTTTTTGTTCTAGCCAATGGCCATGTTCTCTGCATAATTTCGACAGCTCTCTGGTCAAATGAGACACATCTTTGCATTAAGTATATACACATGGGATGATGAGTCATATGTTTTAAGCCTTTTATAAACTTTTAAGCAAATTTTATACTAGTTTTTGCCCTTAAAATCGGCCCCTATAGACACCTTGTTGACTAGTCACACCAACTGATTTAGAAGGTCATTTTAACCCTTTTTAAGATTACCAATTCGTGGCATGTCAAAAACTACAAGGTAATTGCGTAAAACGCATTTTCGTGACACCCGAAGGTGTGTTTTTGTGCTCTAAGGAAATTTTGGGAAACCAATTGTTCTTATGAGTTCCAAGTGTTTGTAAACACTTATTATAGTAAATAAACATATACTAAGATGTTACATTGAGTTATATGGGGTTATATCAACCCGTGACATAATTTACGGGCCATCGGGACACTCCCGGGCCAAAAAGGAGCGCTAAGAAATCCTTTGGTTTTTGCTGAATTTTGAGAAACCACTTCGTGGGTTCTCTTTAGAATGGTAAATAATGATGTTAGGAACTCTAGGAATTAATTTTATAGGAGTTCGTGCCACCTCGGCACTCCTCCGGACTTTTCGTGCTTTAAGGAGGGGCGTGAGCACTCCCGAGCGTTTTGCGTTTTGACTGAATATAGCTTAGGGAATATATTTGTATATTCATATAATAATTGTATGACCATTTAGTTTGAATATTAGAGGGTCATACAAGGTCATGTTTGACCATATGCTTCTAAGGCGTTTTAGCGTTTATGGTGAAACGACTGTTTTTACGTAACGTTTTCATGCATGGGTTTGCATGCGTACGTGAAATGATTTATATTTGGATTATATTCCAATAAATAATGATTAAATAATATTATTTAGATTTGGGGTATTTCAATCTACCCCCCTTAAAAAGGGACTTCGCCCCGAAGTCTCATATCTAAATTGTAAGGTTGTAGGGGAATCAAGTTCCACTAGTATCCACAACTCAATCTAGTTTTTAGGGATCAAGTCCCAAGTCTCTATATCCCTAAGTTCACAGTGTACATCAAACACAACAGGAATATGGGACATATAGTGTATATAATAACATAGTCACTTTTCATGTCTGATAGTGCAAGTAGTGCACATATAAACTTTTACTGTAGTGTAACAAGGTACACACCATCTAGTAGAAGTACAAGGTACATTCAAATGCAATGTACAAAGAACACATATAAGACAAGTGTCACTGAATATATGAACAGTGTACACAAGAAACTACAAGACAATGCACTGAAATGCACAAAAGTGCAACAACTGAAATGCACAAAAGTGCAACAACTGAAATGCACAAAAGCAACAATGCAATGCACAAAGGTGCAACAAAATGCACAAACTCAAAATGAAAAGACACTAAACTCAAAAATGAAAAAGGCTCTACCCCCCAAAAAGAAGGGGTACGCCCCCGTACCCTAGACTAAAGTGCCTAGTCGGTAAATAATGAGGGAAACTTCGCTCGCATATCAGCTTCGAGTTCCCATGTGGCCTCTTCCACATCGTGGTTCGACCAAAGAACCTTCACGAGGCTCACAGACTTGTTTCGAGTCTCTCGTGTCTTTCTATCTAAGATTCGTTGCGGTGTTTCCACATACCGCATTGTTGGTTCTAAAGAGAGTGTCTCTGGTTGTAGAACATGAGAAGGATGAGGCATGTATTTCTTAAGCTGAGACACGTGAAAAACATTGTGTACTTTGCCCAACTCGGGGCAAATCAAGTCGATATGCCACTAGGCCCACCCGCTCTATGATAGCGTAGGGTCCTACAAATTTCGGGCTTAGCTTGCCCTTCTGACCAAATCTGAATACACCCTTCATGGGTGAAACTCGTAGAAATACCTGGTCGCCAACTGCGAACTCAAGGTCTCGTCGCCTCTCATCAGCATATGATTTCTGTCTGTCCTGTGCTGCTTTCATATTGTTTCTGATCTGCTGAACTTCTGCCTGGACTTGCTCAAGTACTCAGGCCCAATGATGACGGTCTCACTAGACTCGTCCCAGCATAAAGGTGTGCGGCATGGTCTGCCATATAAAGCCTGAAAAGGTGACATCTGTATAGAGGCGTGATAGCTGTTATTGTAAGCAAACTCGATGAGATGTAATCTATCTATCCAGCTGCCCTGAAAATCCAAGGCACATGCTCGTAGCATGTCCTCTAAGGTCTGAATAGTCCTCTCTGACTGACCATCTGTCTGAGGATGAAATGCTGTGCTAAGCTTCAACTCAGTGCCAAGTGCCTCGCGAGTAGCTCGCCAGTATCGTGAGAGAAATCTAGTATCTCGATCTGAAACAATAGTCTTAGGTACTCCATGATGTCTGATAATCTCTGCTCAAATAGTTCCTGCCAACTTTGGCACTTTCCAAGTGTCTTTCATCGGAATAAACCTAGCAACCTTAGTCAGTCGATCAACAACAACCCAAATCATATTAAGGCCTCCTCTCGTAGGTGGTAGTCCCACCACGAAGTCCATAGAAATTCATAAAACTTCCACTCTGGAACTGGCATAGACTGTACCATACCTCCTGGTCGTCTATGTTCGAATTTCACTTTCTGACAAGTGAGACATCGAATCACATACTCTGTCACGTCGCCCTTCATACCACTCCACCAGAAATACCTCTTTAGATCTTGTACATCTTAGAAGCTCCTGGATGGACAGATGTGGTAGAAGTGTGGGACTCTCGAAGAATATGCTCCTTTATATCTGTGCTGTCTCTGGGAATACACAATCTTCCCTTCAATCTGATTAGTCCATCATCATGTAGCTGAAACTCATACTTTCCACCCTCAAATGTACCGTCAGACAACTTCTGACTGATCTCCATCATTCGCTGATCACTCTGCTGTGCTCTACGTATGTCGTCTATAAGACTCGAGCTAGCCACAATGGCATTTAGGGAATGTGCTCGTCGACTCAGTGCGTCTGCTACAACATTAGCTTTCCCTTCCTTGTACTGCAAATCAATATCATAATCCTTAAGAAATTCAACCCATCTTCTTTGTCTCATGTTTAACTCTTCTGGGTGAATACATACTTCAAACTCTTGTGATCCGAATATACGGTCATCTGGACACCATACAGGTAGTGGCGCCAGATCTTAATGCAAAAACAATAGCTCCAAGCTCCAAGTCATGTGTGGGATAATTTCCTCATGTTTCTTCAACTGTCGGGAAGCGTAGGCGACTACCTTCCCATTCTGCATGAGTACACACCCTAATCCTCTGCCTGATGCATCACAGTAAACTTCATAACCCTCTGTGCCTTCAGGTATAGTCAAAACTGGTGCTGATGTCAAAGCATTCTTCAAAAGCTCGAATGAGGTCTCACATTCAGTAGTCCATGTGAAAGGTGCGTCCTTCTTCATTAAGCTGGTCATAGGTTTGGCTATTTTGGAGAAGTCTCTGACAAACCTTCTGTAGTATCCTGCTAAACCAAGGAACTCCTGATGTCCGTAACTGTCTTTGGCCTAGGCCAAGTGCGAACTGCTCTATCTTTGCTGGATCCACGCGATCCCAGCATCAGAGATAACATGTCCTAAAAAGGAAACTCTGTCCAACCAAAACTCACATTTGGAGAACTTAGCATAAGCTGGTTCTCCCTTAAGATCTAAGTACACGTCGGAGGTGACTCTCATGCTCTTCCTTAGATTTTGAATATAATAGGATGTCATCGATGAATACAACCACGGTCTTATCCAACTGCTCTCTGAATAATCTGTTCATCAAATCCATGAAGACTGCAGGTGCATTTGACAAGCCAAAAGGCATGACTGTAAACTCATAGTGGCCATACCGTGTTCTGAATGCTGTCTTTTCTATGTCTTGCTCCCTGATGGGTATCTGATGGTAGCCTGATCTCAAATCGATCTTGAAAACACTTTTGCTCCTCTCAACTGATCAAACAAATCATCAATCCGTGGTAGTGGATATTTGTTCTTCACCGACACTGCATTAAGCTCTCTGTAATCGATGCATAACCGAAGGCTTCCATCTTTCTTTTT
Organism: Limonium bicolor; assembly: GCA_023374045.1. Classification (NCBI taxonomy): domain Eukaryota; kingdom Viridiplantae; phylum Streptophyta; class Magnoliopsida; order Caryophyllales; family Plumbaginaceae; genus Limonium; species Limonium bicolor. The sequence goes on from CM041776.1 coordinate 355,964,990, forward strand.
CACAAAAAGCACTGGTGCTCCCCAAGGAGATACGCTAGGTCGTATGTATCCCTTGTCTAATAAATCTTTCAGCTGCTCTTTCAACTCAGCCATCTCTGCTGGTGCCATACGGTACGGTGCCTTAGCTATGGGACCGGTACCTGGTAGTAATTCGATGGAGAACTCTACCTCTCTGGATGGCGGTAAGCCTGGAAGTTCCTTTGGAAAAATATCTGGAAATTCCGACACCACTGGCATAGCTGGATCAAAATCAGGGTCATGCTCTACATTCTGAACATAACATAGATATACCTCCTCCTGCTTCCTGACGTGCTTGTACATGGACATAGCAGATATAACTTTTATCGATGGCGCCTAGGGCTCTGACGGTAAGATTGTCACTCCTGATGGGCTCTTAAGCAACAGTCTGCGCTCTGCACAAAGAATGCGGCCTCTGTACCGCCCCAGCCAGTCCATCCCGGCTATAACGTCGAATCCTAGACCTCTGAACTCAATAAGGTCAGGAAATTCTTCCTCCTTAATACTGATAGTGGCTCCTCTATAAAGACGAGTGCAACTGATCTTCTCCTTAGACGGGAGTGCCACCTTAAAATCAGGTAACTCTACTGCGTCTAGCCCCAACTTCCCCGCAAGCGTAGGCGAAACGAAAGTATGTGAGGCTCCGGAGTCGAACAGTACTAATGCATCCACTCCATTAACCGGAAAGGTACCAGTGAGAATCGAGCCGCCCTTGCGGCCTCCTCCTCAGTAAGTATACTTAAGGCACCTTCCGTCTCCTTAGCACAACCTAAAACAGAATCTGAGTAAGTACTTTGATACATGATGGGGTCTAAAGACATTCACTTTCACAAACAATAATGCTTCATTGATGAGATGATCTCCTTTCTGAGTCCAAAACAATTACAACACTAGTACTTTCTAAAGGTTAAACTTAATCTTCCTGGTCTCATGTGAGTGGTGTTTATCACTGTCGAAGGTGCTGTGTTTAGTTTAATCCTTTTAATTCCATGGTATAGCAACCTTGACTTTCCACCCATATTAAAACATCTCCTGAACTCAACATGATTTTCTTGGCAAGGTCCACACGCTTCTGCTCGCCATAAAGAAACTCTGCGTCATCTCCAATTGACAAAGATAATACTGGTATTCCCTGTTCAAGGGACCCTTTTGTTTCATCATTGTCCTGGTGTAGTCCTAAACGGCCTCCTTCTTCATAGAAGTTGATGATGCATAGATCAGCCCTTAGATTGGGAACTGGATCTTCTTCTAGCTGTTGAGCTGTATTAACTGCTTGTTCCACAATTGGTAAAAATTCCTCTGGGATTTTTGGTACTTGTGCCATCTCCATTCTTGTATCTCGGTAGGTTTTTGTGTAAGGATTCCAATCCTTCCTAAGCACATCTTTTCAGCTTCATTTTTGATCCTCCTGGAAATTCTGGAGTGTAGAACCCTCTGGTCCTGCTCCCAATTCTTGACACTTCTGATGATTGCATTTGTGTCTCCGGTGTTAGGTATCCTTTGAGTATATCAACCTGGTTGGATAACCTTACATTGTTCGTTCCCTGGTTCTTGTATTTTGATAATGTTTTCTTCCAGGGAGGGCGGTGAGGGGATAGGAAAGCATATCTTATAGCTTCCTACGTGGTTTAAATTTTACTAGTGAGTCTTACTAATTCTCCTACTCAATTAGGCAATCAAGGCATGCAAGCACTCATTCACATCATCCATTGCTCAATAACAGGTTCACGGTTTAGAATACCTGGGTTAGTAGAAGGACCAGCCTCATCTGAGCGGTCCATGACATGCAGGGCGGGTCCCGATGCTGGGCCTTTGCCCTTATACCCTGAGCTGGTTGGTTGGTGGAGGGCGAGTATCGCTAGCTCCATTCTTAGGGCCGGTGTTGGCTTTGCTCCCGGGCGGTAGTTCCTGCTCTCCGGGTTTCGGATACACTCGAAGGCACGATGCCCGAGTATCTGACAGTAGCGGCACATGACTTTCTCCCCCTGGCAGTCACGCCGGGGTGATCCTTCCGCACTGTTTACAGTTGAAACGGCGGATACTTCTGGCCCGTGTTTGAGCCAGATCCAGAACCTAATACAATCAAGGTCAATTACATTCAAAGGTACTGAAGTAATCACAAAAGTCTCAAATTTAACTTAGAGTGCCTACCCTTAGTGGGTAGGTTTTCTGTAGTTGCTGCTCCGTAGGTTCCTGACTGGGGGTTCCCAGTAGTTTGGTTCCCTTCCCTTGATAGGACCCCTGTCCTTTCTGATAGGGTTTGTTCTTTGTTGGAGTTCCCCTGCTTGGCATCTTCGCCACCAGGTCCGTCCTTCCTCTTTTGGGAGCTCAAAGCATCCCTTCTCTTACAAGTGATCTCCACTACGGAAGCAGCATGGTAGCATTCCTGAAATCTCAAGATATTAATCTCCAAATCTCCCATGATGGGGTATAGTATGTAATAAGATTTCCAACTGATTTATGTCTTCCTGTTTTACCTGCAAACTGGTGGGGATGATTGGTCCCATCCCAAACTGAAGTCGAGGGCTCAGTCCCCCGTAGAATCGGTCGACCAACACCTGGTCCGAGTATCCTATGCCGGGTAATAGTCTGAGTAGCGAAGTGAACTTCGCATAGTACTCATCCACTGACATCTTCCCCGTCTGCTCCAAGGCGTCAAACTCCCGAGTCTTCACCATCCTGGTGTGGGCCGGGTAGTATTTGCCCCTAAGTAATGCAGTGTAATGTCCCCAAGTAAAAGCTGGGTCATCCAGGTGGTCGGCTTTCACCATGTTCCACCAATCTCTAGCTGCATCCTTCAGATAAAAGGCAGCAAGTCTTACTTTTTCCCTAGCTGGGACTGCAAGCGTCTCGAACGCTGTCTCCATCTCCATGATGTAGGTCTCCAAGTGAGCAGGGTCAGTCTGCCCCTTGAATGCAGTTGGCCTCAGATCAGCCAAACTCTTCACCCAATCTCTCTCTCTGGGTGGTGGTGGTGGAGGTAGCTGCTGCTGCTGTCCAACCCCCGCCTGTGCGAATGCCTGAGCGATTAAGGTGGCAATGTCTGCCAGCCTGACGTTTGGCTCCTCATCAGCCTGTCCACGTCGTCCTCCTCTTCCGACATCTGCAGGATGTTGAGGTATATTAGGCACTGTGGTCAAAATCTTGGTCTTGGATAGTGGTCTAAGTAAAACTAACTTAAACTCTTTCAATACTATCTCTCAACCCTTAACCTAAGTCTTAGATATCCTAATCTCGGTGTATCCTTGTATCCAGAGCGTAACTACGCTCTGATACCATTTTGTAATACCCCAACCCGAAATCCAATAAACTGAACGGCGATCACTCCCAAATAAAATACAACTGCAGCGGAAATAAATACAACAACCGGGCGGTATTACAATGCCGTTGGCCACCCTTGTGACCAACAAGGCTAAGTCCAAATACAATCCTCAAATGTCACGGTCTGGAATACAGATACAACCCGAGATACTAGGAATCAAACTCAAAGTAAATACTGAAATAAAAAATTAACTAATAGTAGACTCCCAAAGCTTGGTCTACCCCACCTACACTCAGTGGGTGATCTCCTCAACTTCAGGTACCTGAAAAATGGGGGTGCCCCCAAAGGGGCTCAGCAAACAATGCTGGTATGGAAAACGTGCAGCCCATCGTCTACCGGGCCACACCAACTACTTTGTCGAACACATGCAGTTCATTTTTATAAAGCTGTAAACAAGCATAGTCTGATAATAACAAGTATCCATACAAGGACAATAATGTCACATAGAACAAGACACAGAAGGTCGAGTTAGCTGAACTGAAATTCTTTACTGATAGTCGGTCCACACAATGGGACTGACGTTATAACTGAATATCTGAAATAGTGGAGGTATAGTGACCTCGTTAAGAGAAAGGTTGGGTATAAAAACCCCAGGAGATAACGTAGTTAAACCCTGAACTGAATGGCGTGGGAAATAAGAACCCACTAGAGGAATAAAGTCTTCCTCGAACTGAAGGGCATTTGAATCCCGGAAGGAATAGAGTCTTCCTCCCAACTGAATGTTCCGTCGCGACGTAGTAGGAGACGACCTGAGACAGGTACAACTCCTGTAGCATGCATGGCCAGATCCAACTGGGCTCCTCATTCTCGTAGTATAGATTGTTAAGTGTCATATAAAGACGTTAAACAAGAACACAATGTGTATTGTCAATTATCACGTTTAGGATAATGACGTTTGTTATAAAGTGAAGTTAGTGAGAGACTTGAGTACAAGTCCTCGGTATACTGAAACGCAGGTATTTAATCCACTGGTATAGTAGTGTTTGTATGCGTGGGACATACACGTTGTAGTCAGCAACATTCACGCACATAAATAATACACAGTGCACAAGAGTAAAACAACATTTACATTAATTATCTTGGTCGTTATTTCAAACAACAGATAGCACACAAGCCGGTGTAATCCGTTAGAAAACAGGTTGCAAGAATCCCATACCGTTCACCGTAGACTGTACTTGTAAATTCCCGGTCAACGTCTGGTCAAACAAAGTCCTAGAATAGGATTAACTGAGAGGGTTAATTTATGTTACCCTTATATAATAATTCTATTGGATTTTAACAAATCTCTATTGTTATTTCATGTGAGGTTTATTTCTTTTAATACCTCATGATTTATGTATAACTTATTTGTTATTCCTTTTGATTTATTTATAAATCCTTTAATGCACATATATGTGTTTATTGCATTTGTTGTTTATTTTATTTGTCTAGGTGACATAACAACTTATAATTCTTAACTATATTTATATGTCATACATAGACATAAAATTCTTATAGTTTTATTATTCTCCTTTTAACCATAAATAATATTTATTGTTTATCTTTTAATTCCTTATAACCATGTAAGCCATAGTTTTAATTCCATAATTCCTTTAATCAAAATTCTTTCTTCTAAATTCCTCCAAATATCCATGTAGGACCTATATTTATTTAATCTAAATTCTTACTCTATATTTCGGTTATTTACAAAACAAATAATTCATAAACTTTATATTAAATTCTAATCTCTTTATATTATAGAGTTTTAATTCTTATTTAGCTAAATTACAAAGCCATCCCTAATATTTTGGTATATAGCTTTTAAATATTATAACTCTCAAAAATTACAACTTAGCCCCTTAATTCTCGGCTTTAATAATTTATTCTTATAATTACAATCTAACCACAAAATCTTATAATTACATAATGACATGTAAACTATAGTTTTAATTTTAATTCTCCATAAATGCCGAATATATATATTAAATTTAAATTACCAAACTAACCCCAAAGAATTCGGCTTTGGTCTTGAACTTTCCATTAATTACATTTTCACCCCAAAACTTTAATAGTTACTTAATAACTTATAAACTATAGTCTAAATATTTAATTCCTTAAAATTTCGAAAGTGAACCTAATAATTCTCTTAATTATGAATTCGCCCACTAATAAATTCTAAACTTTCATAACAACTTTTATAAATTACATAATAGCCCAAAACTTTATAAAAAGTTATTTCAAAGCTTGTTTAAATTATCTAAAATTCTTAAACTTAATTCCTAACCTTATATATTATAATTACACCAAACAGCCCTTTAGCTCTCGGTTTTTAATATAAGTACACTAAACTTTGTAAAAATTACATTTAACCCACATAACTTAATTAATTAGTCATTTAGACACTAATAGAATATTTAACTCACCAAACTTTATGATATAAATTTATATACCTAAGTAGCTCATTAAAATCCATTTAACAAACCATTCGGCCATATTTATTTGGTGACCATATAGTATATAAAAGTGGATTTATATGTCTAGATAATATAAATAAATTCATAGGAGTATATAACTCATGTATAAATTATTGTAATGTCTTATATAAATTCTAAGCTCAAAATAAAGAACTTTTGCCCTTGATAATTCGGCATAAATGATATATAACATAACTAAAATTTGTGACACAAAAATGTGTCTTAAGGTAAATATTTTCTTATATGTTATAGTTATATTTTTGGCATAAAAACCATATAGCTTCGGTATTATTTAACCTAAGAGGTGTACATAATTTTTGTACAATTTTTAGAAGCTTAACAAAGCTTATAATATAAGGATTTACTTAGTAAACTTACTTCTTAACAAAGGTGGTTAAGTGCTTGAACTTCTTCTTGAATCTCCAAGCTTTCTCCTAGGTAAACTTGATGCTCCTCTTCGGTTTTATGCAAGAGGTGAAGGTGTTTAGGAGTTAGATCTTCAACAAAGATCTTAAGTAGATTTGTAAGTAGTTTTCAATACTTTACCTTAGACTTTTCTCTTATAATTTCGGCTCACCAAAGGTAGATGAAGAGCAAGTTTTCCTTCATCAAAATGAAGAAGAAAAGAGACTTAGAAGAGGTAGAACTTGGTTACACAAAAATGTGTTTTAAGGATTTTCAAGCTTTAAAACCTTAAGATAACCTTGAGATGCTCCTTGGTTTAATGTTGGTTTGGACAATCCCTTGGAGAACTAATGTGGCCGAACCACCTTGATATGCTAGGAAGAGTTTTGCTTCAAGACTTGCCAAGAAATGCTAGGAAATTACCTTAAGATGAAGATAGAAGTTAAAACTCCATTAATGGACTTAAGAGCTTCAAAGGAAGAAGATGAAGCTAGAAGAGGAGGAGGGAGCTTACCAAACCGTGCAAGAAGAGGGCAAGGAAGAAAGTGAAGCTCACTCACGTAAATGAAAGAAGGCATTTGGAAATTGATTTTGTTTTGTCAAATTTTTAATGTCATTTGACAATTCTTTTCCTTAGTTTAATTCATGGTTGATTGGCTCAATAAATGATCTCTTTTCCAGCCTAAAAACCGGCCATGTGGTGTGACTAAGCAAGAGTTGGCAAGGCAATTATTTTGGCTAGAAGACAAGGTGAGAAAAGGTGAGTTTATTCCTTTCATTTTTCAATGTCAATTGACTTGTCTTCTTCTTCATGTAGGTGCACGAATTGGAGGCTTGAATGGAGCTCAAAAACCGGGAGAAGAGCTAAGAACAAGCAAGGAAGGTTACTTGCTTAAGAAATCAAAAGGCAAAAAGAAAAGGAATCTACTTTTTGCTTTTAGCATTTGTTTTTGTCTAGCCAACTTGGCCATGTTCTCAGCATAATTTCGACAGCTCTCTGGTCAAATGAGTCACACATTTCTTTGCCATTAAGTATTATAGCACATGGGATGATGAGTCATATGTTTTAAGCCTTTTATAAACTTTTAAGGCAAATTTTATACTAGTTTTTGCCCTTAAAATCGGCCCCTATAGAGCACCTTGTTGACTAGTCACACCAACTGATTTAGAAGGTCATTTTAACCCTTTTTAAGATTACCAATTCGTGGCATGTCAAAAACTACAAGGTAATTGCGTAAAACGCATTTTCGTGACACCCGAAGGTGTGTTTTGTGCTCTAAGGAAATTTTGGGAAACCAATTGTTCTTATGAGTTCCAAGTGTTTGTAAACACTTATTATAGTAATAAACATATACTAAGATGTTACATTGAGTTATATGGGGTTATATCAACCCGTGACATAATTTACGGGCCATCGGGACACTCCCGGGCCAAAAAGGAGCGCTAAGAAATCCTCCTTTGGTTTTTGCTGAATTTTGAGAAACCACTTCGTGGGTTCTCTTATTGGTTAATAATGATGTTAGGAACTCAAGGAATTAATTTTATAGGAGTTCGTGCCACCTCGGCACTCCCGGACTTTTCGTGCTTTAAGGAGCGGGCGTGAGCACTCCCGAGATGTTTGACTGAATTTGAGGGAATATTAGCTTAGGGAATATTTGTATGTTCATATAATAATTGTATGACCATTTAGTTTGAATATTAGAGGGTCATACAAGGTCATGTTTGACCATATGCTTCTAAGGCGTTTTAGCGTTTATGTGTGAAACGACTGTTTTTACGTAACGTTTTCATGCATGGGTTTGCATGCGTACGTGAAATGATTTATATTTGGATTATATTCCAATAAATAATGATTAAATAATATTATTTAGATTTGGGGTATTTCAGCGATTAATTGTTAAGTGTGAAGTTTAAGGTTGGGGTGTTACACATTTTAATCACATTAATACTATATAATTGTTATAACATTTATAACATTGTAGACCATATCTAAAATTCATTTTCAAACACTTATATTTGCACTACAGCACTATACTTTCCATTTATTAATTGACCACCTAAAATATTATAATGTTATAATTATATACTATATCATATAATATAAATTTCTATCTCATAATAATTTTAACCTATAGTTTTAATATAAGTTATATAAATTGCCGAGAAGGCACAATGTCATAACTTTAATCCATCAACTTTCCACACTTTTCTTTTATTACCATTTACCACACATTTTATACTATGTTATATATATCCTATATTATAACATTTTAAACTTTATAATAAGTATAACCTATGGTATATACTTAAAATTACCGAACAGACCCCTTGGTCTGTTCTGATTTATTTCTCAGCCCATCAACATTTCTTATTTACAAAATGACCCCATTTATATTATATACTTTATAATGTTATTATAAACTATATATTATACACTTTTCTTATTTAAGCCTCTTAACCCTATTCCAAAAATCATCAAACTTTACCAAAATGTTATAATCTATTATATTGACTATTTCTCCAGAAACTTTGGTAATTGCTTTCCTACCCCATAAGTTTTGTAAATTTAACATTTAACTTATAAACTTACTATAAAGTCACAAATTAATCATTTATGTCATCAATTTTAGTCAAGGCTCCTAACATGGTCAATGTTGACCTACCCACTACCGCTTTGACCATGGTTTACATAAATTACGGTTTTGACCCAATTTTTACAGATATTATATTTTTAACCCCAATTTTATAAAATCTTATAAAATTCATTTAAATAGCTTTTTAAGCCTAGTTTTCGGCTATAATTATATTTAGCCTCCAAATCTCATTTTAATTGCAGTTTAACCCCAAATGTTTGCAGTAATACTTTATAACCTTAAATCTAATTTAAACTTAATATAACATAAATTAAAATGGCCTAAAGTACATGGCCTTCTTACAACCTTTAACTATAATACAAATTACACATAAATGTCTCAAATGACATATTAACTTACGGCTTTTACTACCATTACCCCAATATTTTTATAAATCATATTTTAGCCACTTAAATTATTCCAATGACATTATAAGTCATTTAAATACTAAGTAAGCTAGCCAAAAATGCTAATTAACATTTTAATACATGGTTATGTCATATTAACCCTTATAACCCCGGCTTATTTATATTGTAACAATAATTACATAAGACTTTAAATAACTTAAGGTAAGGTTTACTTACTTGATTTTGTGTCACAAAATTAGCCAAACCACAACACACTCTCGGCCTATTTAACAAATAGCTTAGGTTAGTTTTTAGCTCATGATTTACATATAAGCTTAATTATCATATGATTAAGATAGTAATAACTTACTTTCTCCAAGATTGAACTTAAGCTTGCTTTTCCTCTTTTGGACAAAATAATATCCAAGTTCCCAAGCACCCATTCGTCCATATTTATGCAAGGAAAACAAGGTAAATTAGCTTAATGTCTTAAGGTACATAAAGGAACTAAACAAGCTCTAGAAATCCATAGTTTTACCTTGAATTTGTGGGGTTGTTCTAGGCATGAAACCGCCCTGATTGTTAGAGCATAAAGGAGTGTTAAAACACATCAAAACCAAGCCCTACTTCTTTGATTTCCAGCCAAACCAACACCCTACGGAACAAACTTGGACGGAAGGGTGGTGGAATGGAAAGGATTGAGTTAGATCAAATGGAAAGAAGAAGAAAGGAGGAAGAGAATGGACATAACCATGACTTAAGAGTTTACCTAGATCAATGGGAGTTCATCTTTGAAGTTGGTAGCTCAAGAACATAACAAGGTCTGAAAGGGAGGGTCTGGAGTCTAATGAAGACGGCTGGAGTGTGCTGGAATGGACGAGAAAGGCAATTTTGGTCTTTTAAAGTAAGATTAGTTAAATTAGGAAATAGTAAAAGATGACTCATGACTTTGCTATATATTTAGATGGGTATGTAAGGCTTGTAGACAGCTGTATTTCCACCCAGATTTAGTCATCTTTGGGGGTCAATGTTGACCATTGACCAACTTAATCAATTAAGACTTAGTTTTGCACTATTTGAGTACTATTCACATTTTAGGGCCAAACTTTGGATTTTTTTGTAAATCTCTTGATTTAGAGTTACTAATGTGATACTATGTATTCCACATGTTAATTAAGGTGTATACAAGGCTATTTAGCCACTCAAAGTCAATTTTTGAACACATTCTTAAAAATGTGTCTTAAGGAGTTTTAGAACACATTTTGTGTTAGAATTTGTTTTTGAGCTTGGTTTTATTTGGTAATGGTTTTATTGTGTTCATTCATGAGTTATAAGGCTTAGGAATCCAATTTGGATCCTAAGGAGTTCATTAGGGCACATAGTTGCCCTAAATGGTCACAAGGTGTAATTCTTGTTTTATTATGACCATTGTTGTTTTCAGTTGATTGCTAAGGCATGTTTAGGCCTTAATTTACATGATTAAATGTTTAATCAATGTTCAATTTATTAGGTTATTTCATCACTTGAACAAACAGAAACATAAAGAAGACTTGCTGGTCTTCCAAAACTCTTATGTCAATGGAAAACTCGAAGTATTGTTTAATGTGAAAGTGTTGCCCTTCAATAAATCTGTGTATATTGTCAAAGGTCGTGTCCAGCGATCCAGTGGATGCGTGAAGTCATCATTTTAGAGCAGAGTGCACGCTCTCCACCATACACATGAGCAAGTCATTAGTTACAAAGAAGTCGAACAACTGCAAAATTAAACAAAAAATATTGACAATTTAACTTAAAGAAACCTGTTGGTTGATGTGTTACCGAAATACCTGACTTTCTTAACTCATAGCTCACAAATTTTCTAAAGCTGACTTAGCCATGTGGTCTCCAAATACTGCACAAAAGGATGTTTGGCTCCATACGACTTGATCAATCGTCTGTGTAGTTCGTCAAACTCTGTGACAGTAGGGGCGTACGTAAACAAACCGCTGCCAGCGATACGCTATTGCTTTGGCTGCAGATGTGTCACTCTTCAAGATCTTGATTGTTTTCACAGCTACGTTCCTACAAATGTGCCACCAACATAGAAGATGTGAGACAGAGGGAAATACCACTAAAAGTGATTTCACTAACGCCTTTTCATTGTCAGTGACAAAAATATCAGGGAGGCAAGTCAACAACTTCATCAGCCAAAAAGCATCCAAGTATAGGCAGAATCGTCCTCTCTGACTGCAAAACAAAATGCAATACTGAAGTTCTTTGCTCACGATGTCACTTCGACGAACTCCACTAGCGGCATCTTGTACTAGTTAGTCTGGTAAGTGCTATCAATGAGTACCACATACGGGAACATCTGAATTAGCGTAAGCGAAATGGGTGCACGGACAAGATGTGGCCCAGCCTAGTATTATCCCCTGCCAAAATTACATTAACAGATATAAATAAGTCATAACATGGACAACCAAATAAACACCCATTATACGTATCAGCAAGCAATTACTTGCATCTTTCTCAGACCACCAACTGTATTTACGTTCATCTAACAAGTGCATTAGAGATGCTACATTTGTACACCTGTCATGGTCCCCTCTTTTGAATTTTTCTACCAGATTATGAATCGATGTTTTGTTAACCGTGCTCTCATGGTTTTTGTCATACATATGGGCCCACATCTACCGTGGCGCAACTCCGCTCCTGTGTAGACTTCTCAAACTTGCTCTTTCATCCATGCTAAAGCGAGGACGCATAAAGCGTGAATACAGTTTATGAGCTAACTCATGGTTATGCATTGACTGCATTACCAAGACAAACCACCCTACAATCCCCCCACCACGGATGCTTATGCGGAACGGGCAGTTGCGTAGTGCGTCGCCACCTTTGACTAGATGAGGACGAGTCACCTTGGCTATTTTGTGGCCTACTCTTGTCGTACCTCTCACATGTCAGTACTAATTCACCATCATCCCTCACAGTCTGTGTCATTAAATAAATGTTGTTATTCTCGGCAATGTGTATCACATAGGTAGCATCCTCCTCCTTATCCACAAATATTTGGCTCTTACTAAACAGATGACATATGTCTACGTTGACTAATTCTTCATCGAATTCACTATCATTCTCACCCTAAGCATAATCAATTAATACTTACATTCAGTCAACTAATACTACTAGTAAATGGTAAAAGTGCTTACTTTAGAATAAGCACCACATCTATCAAAACAATTTATCACCAAAGTGAAATGATACAAAGTAGACGAAAAGACGAACGTGTCGGCGCAAGCAGATCCATAATCGGGGCTTTGACGAAGAAGATATAGCGGTTTTAGAGGTAGCAATTCGGGTCAATCTTTCAGGTTTGGTTTGGTTAGGTTTGATTCGGGTAAGCTTTGAACTATATAATATTCAGCTCGGGTCGGACTGGGTCGGGTGAATTCGGTTTTTCGGGTTTAGTTCGGGTTTATGAAGTTATGGGTTGGTTTGTATCGATTCGATTGTATTTCGGTTTGGCTGATTTTCGGCTAGGGTGGTTTTGGTTTGGTTTCCAATGGTTCGGGCTATTCAATGGTGCATTCGGTTTTTTTGGGCTATGATTCTTATTCGGGTGAATTATTTGAGTTGGGCTAAGCCGGTACAAATTTGTAAATGTCATATTAAAATAATCATTTTTTCATTTACAACTACATATATCTCAATAAAATTAGGCTAAGTTGACTACTCATGTCATTAATTAATGAAGGTTTATGCCTTATACTTTGTTATCCTATCTTTGCTCAGTGGTAAAATTTTTATTTTATTTTTATAATAAAGTAGGTAACATAACATTCTTGTTAGTATGCTTTGATATATATACTCTGGTGAAAAATGTATTGTTGAAGAATAAAAGTATATTTGAAGACAACTAGATAAGAAATAATAATATATTTTTGGTTTGGTTTAGTTTAGATTATTATTGGTTTATTTTCGATTCGGGTTGCTTTGGGTTTTGGGTGATTATCGGGTTTCGGGTGACTATGGTTTGGATAGCTTCGGTTTTTGTTTTCAGTTCGGATGATTGTGAATTGTGGTTGAATTTCGGTTCTATAAAATCTCGGTTCAAAATGGTTTGATTCGGTTCATTGTGGGTTTCGGGTCATTTTTTCAATTGTCCATACGATTGAGAATTGGATTTCGATTCGGTTCGATTCGACTCGGTTTTTCGGGTTCGGGTCACTTTTGCCACCTCTAAGTGGTTTTAAGGTCGGACCCAGATGTCGCCGCCAACAGAGAAGAGTTCACGGGGACACTGGCTACAAAGCGCAGGCGCCGACGCCGGGATGATACACGGGCATCGACGCCCATATTGAAGACCGGCTAGAGACACCCATTTGGATGGCCAGGCGGCGACACTCATTAGGAGTGTCGAGCGGACGCCTAGAGCAAGGGGGTGTCGTAGAGCCGTAGACGGTCGCCGTGTCGGCGGTTGTCACTTTTGGCTGGTGTCGGCGTCTACTACTCGGGTATCTTTTTTTTACTTTTTCGAACAGTTTTTTATCAAATTTTATTCTACATTAGTACTAAAATTGCCAAACAACCATTAAAATATCTCAGAGTGGGCCCCTCGTAAGTTCTCCTCGGTGTTAACATCATCCGCGTACTCGTCGGAGATCTCCGGATCACCACCTTCGTTATTTTCCCCATTGTTTTGCTTTTATTACTGAAAAATTTCTTCAAACCTTTCAAAACCATTTTCTCTCTTCCTCTCTCTTACTATATGATTTCTGAATTTGAATATGATTTCAAAACGTAGTCAACCTACTTATATAATGAAATTTTGGTCCTCGTAATGTCACAAATTTTGGGTACAGATTATAATTTTTAGAACATTTTAAAACAGGGACAAAATAATCATTTTTCGACTGAGCGAATTGAAAATCCGACTAGACATAGTGACCCTTTTAGTTATCTGTATTTTTATAATATTTTGAATTCTTTTTAATGAATTTTTTACCATTACATATTATTGTAACACCCCTACCATTAATACATGCTTACCGTCCAATCTCCTTACACATCAGATACACGCAGCGGTTACTTACTTACATACAATGGGTGATACAATGCCGTTAACCACCCACGTGGCTAACAAGGCTACTACTACTGCTTACAGCATCGGTCTGATGGACCGGAATCCTGAGTACTACACATCTATAATACATACTCCATTCATCAATCAAATACAACAATGCTCCATCCAATACTTACTCCTCCTCAATCCATACAATACAATATACTTCACCGAGTCTACTAGGATCCTTATACATTTATAATGTCTCTTCCAAGTTCATACATACTCTCTAAGAGTCTACATCTACCCATTTTCTCACAACTACTTACTTCCTAAGTACAAGGTGTGCCTCCGTCTCTCCTTGACCATATTCGCTTCGGGTACCTGTACACTAAAAATGGTCCCCCGAAGGGGTCAGCTTTCGCCGAGCATGATAACCGCATACCCCGCGTACTAGTGAGGGTACGCCGACCACTTGGTCGAATACATGCGGTTTGTTTTCATACAAACATACATGCATACATGCTCTTATACACAATGTTACATTACACTACGCAAGACATACACACATACATACACTTCAGTACATACACGAAGTACAACATAACATTCAATACATACTTACCTTTTTCCGAATTACACATACACAAGATACAGTTCTTGTTAGCTTCATTAGTCCACCCGGGTTAATCGGGTGGTGATTACTCTTTTACTCGTTACTTCATACATACGCATACATACTCATACTCATACATACTTACGGATCCATACTTACTTACTCTTACTCAAGTTAAGTCGTCGGGACCTCCGGCCCTGGGGACTACACCGTCCACCTCCGGGATTTACTTGACTCACCAATCCGGGATGCTACCCATTTAAGGGATTTGGGCCGCGGACCAGTTTAAGAGTCAGGAATTGCAGCCAACCTCTTGTGACTCCGCATCCTCACGCGTGGCCGAAGCTATATCGGACTTCTCATTCCGGTTTACTCACTTAAGTTAGGAGTTAGGTAGTTAGGAATTAGCAGAAGTCATTCATTCCAGCCACAATAATACAATACAAAGCTCATATCCAAATCCATACAAAATACATGCAACATTCAAGTACACTCAAAATACAATACACATCATCATTCATATGTTTCATGAATTATACAAACTATTGTTCAAGACAAATATCAAGAACAATGTAAACAAGCACAGGTAAGTGCAATATAGTCCGGTTCGTGCATTTATCTTATTTAGGTGATCAAATAAGCACACAAATCGGGGTAACCAGATTAGGATACAGGGCATGAAGAAATCATACCTTTCACCGTTGTACTTGTATCCCAACGTTCCTCCGGTATTCACAATTCACATCCTATGATATACATACAACCGAATAATTAATCTAACTATCATTAATTTAATTCGGTTACCCTTACGCTTCCTAACTCATACTTACTAAGTCTTCACATTCTTATACTTACATTTTATTTACTTACTTTTCATTGCTTAACAATGGTATACTTACATATGTATGCACGTATGTATAGGTGGGTATACATATACATACATACACATACTAACCATAGTCTTATAGTTTTTTTTTTGTAAGTTTTGACCCGACCGAACTTGCGACCGACCTTGCAAGTCCGGTCCAAGTCAGTAGGCTACATCGGGTGAAAATTCCAGGGCCGACCGACCTTGCAAGTCCGGTCCCAAGGTCGGTCCATTCCAGTGAGTTACTTAACGGAAAATTTTAGCCCGACCGACCTTGCAAGTCCAGTCGCAAGGTCGGTCCATTCCAGTAGCTTACTCGACGGAAATTTTTTTTTTTGGCCGACCGAACTTGCATGTCCGGTCACAAGTTCGGTCGATTCCAGTAGGTTACAGACGGGAGAATTTTTCTGGTCCGACCGAACTTGCAAGTCTGGTCGCAAGTTCGGTCCATTCCAGAAGCATTCCCGTCTTTGTAAATCTGGGCTCGACCGAACTTGCAAGTCTGGTCGCAAGTTCGGTCCGGCCCAGTATTTGCACTTTTACTTCTGTTTTCAGTCCTATACTTTACCCATTGTTTCTCCAATCTTCTTACATGTAACCCCACATGTTTGAACAGTACCTAGGCCCCTCAAATTGCCTTAATTCATCCACAAATTCTTTACTAAATCCATCAATCCACTTACACAATTTCATCACTTCCCTTCCACACTTACAACAGTTTGCATCCTTCAATGCTACAGATTTTTGTTCCAACTTCTAACGTCCAATACTTCCTCGACCAATGTCACTCCTAGCATCCCAAATACCTTCTCTTACCAAGCCGATTCATTCCCAAGCAATTGTACCATCTATACCCAAGTCCATCATTCATTTTACCAAATCTTGCACACTATTTCTTCTCAGTTCTACAAATGCAATCTAATACCTCTTTGCTACAGATTTTGACACTTACTCTCCCCGTTTCTCTAACCACCTCTTCTAATGTCATTTCTAGAGTTTACAATACACTAGTTATCTCTCCAAACCTACTAACCAAATAGCTCCAACAAAAATCTGTTACAAGTACATGGTTTCACTTAGTTTCTAGTTTTCTTAAGTGTTCCAATTCTAGATAGATTTTGCCATAGTCTCCCCTATATTTTTACACTCTCACCCCATATTCTAGTTCACAATCCAACACTTATTTCACCTGTTTCAATAGACATCAATACAAGCTTTCATACACAATTTCCAAACACTAAACACTACCAAAAATTCCTGCACATAACCTCTCATTCCCAATCTGTTTTGACAAGTTTTCAATGTCTTTAAGGTTTCCAAAACATTTGTATTCTCTTATACATTACACTATCAATACCTTACCACTTCCATTACTCATTTCAACTTCTAAGAATCTGTTACATACATATATACAAGGCTACACAAAAGAGCATTCTTACCTTGTTTCTCCTCTAGATTTTCTTTCTCTTCTTTCTTCTTCCTTCCTCTCTTTCTCCACCGGTTTAGCCAACACAAATTCTCTACTCTACAACCCATATACATACACATTTCAATACACTAAACTAACTACCCTAGCTATTATTAAGCTTTAAGTAGGTTTTAGGGTTTAGAATTCTCATTACCTTGCAAGGGTGTAAATGAAGCTTGGAGTGGCTCAAGAACAAAGTTTCCAACTCCACCAAGATGCCAAAATCGGCTAGGATACAAGAGCAACAAGGGTTTTAGTTTCCATTTTCGTTTTGCCCTTGAGGCTAGAAAAAGATGAGTTTTTAGGAATATTTTTACCTCAAAAGAACAAGGAGAAGGAGGGCCTTCTAATGGTGGTCTTGAAACTCCAAATGCTCCATACCCATGGAGGTGAAAGTGCTCTCTTTCGAATTTTGAAAGGATAGAAATGCTCTACTTGGTGAGAGGATTCCAATGGTGTAGTTTTTATAATTTTTGGAAGAGGTTTGAAGGGGTTACAAGAGGAGAGAAGGTGGTATTTTTGTGAGGTTGCTCTTTTCTCCATGGATGACCGATGAGAAAGAAGAAGAAAAGAGAGTTAGTGAGGGTGAGTGGTATTACGTGAGTGAAGAGAATGAATTGGGAGAGAGAGTGTGAGATAGGTAAGTAAAGTAGTATTTTACTTTTTGCTTTTTTTTTAAATTCTTTTGTCTTTTGTTAATGAAAGGAGAGTAAAGAGTGTGTGAGAGAGAGAGGGGTGTGGGATCGGACACACTCACAGGACCTATAAGGGTTTTAAAATTGTATTTACAATATTTGACACATAAGTTTGTGTCATTTATGTTTCTACCCCACAACTTCCCGTTTTTGACAGTTTTTACTAATTCCTCGTTTTATTGATTTTATTGGTCCTAAAGCTTCACTAATATTTATTAATGATTATTTAGTTGACCAAAATTGTTACGAGTCTATTTGACCCGCTTAAAGACACGTTTTCCTGGTTTCCTCGAAAAACGCGCTTTAAGGTTTGTTAGTGGTTTTAATCCGTTTTAAGGATCCGTTTTCTTCGGGAGTTGTTCCCATATATTATTTAGGTCTTATTAAACCTTTAGAATCCCTATAATACTCTAACCGAGGTCTCATACCTCCTATGGTTATTTAAAGCTTATTTAGCGTTTTCCGCTTTTAAAGCGTTTCTTTATTTCCTTTGGATTTATTTTTCCTTACCAGTATTAATTAGGTACCATTAGGCCCTTAAATACGTATTAGATTAATTTTAATCCTTATGTTTAAGTTCAGGGTATTTCAATCTACCCCCCTTAGGAACTTTGTCCTCAAAGTTGTTCGAGGTTATAGGTTTACAATGCTTACTCATTCTCACGTGTCTAATACCAAAGCCATACCTTCTTCCTCTTACAATCCCAAATCCGTTACTCCAGGTTCCTACATACTATACCATACCATACCGTACTAATGCACAATAATCACTCCAATCCACATTACTACCGACCATCCGGTTCCTCATTACCAATTTATACATACATATAATGCAAGGCTATTCCCAAAGCAATGCAATACACATACAATCCCGCAGGCACTCCGGTCATCTAGACACAGGACTCCTCTATGTCCCGCTGCCCATGGAATAATACAACATACTACCTTACTATGTTCTTCGATACCCACTTCTAGCAGATCCTCATTCTCCATACTAAAGGAAATTCTTTCACTACTACCAATTAAAAATTTTCTAAAACACACAACTTCAAATTCCAATTTATATTCATTACTTCTATCCTATGTGATTCTTGTGACCACTTAAGGGGAGCTTCAAGAATCGTTCAACCCTGATGTGATCAGCATCAGTGTTGAACTATCTTTCCACCCCAATTTGTGTTCGGTTTCCCTCGATCTGATCAGGATCAAGTTCGACTTTCCACATCAGTTTCAACCAAACAAATAATTTAATTGTTTTCATTTTCTATTTTTTTTATTCTTTCTAGTCGTAATTACGAATTCATACATCTCCAAAGGATAGAATCAGTCCATCAATCATCCCCACTCTACTTCCCAAATGCTTTACTCCATGGTTCAATCCTAATGCTCATTTCATCAACCTTCACTACTTCCATCCATTACTCACCATCATCTCCTATATTCTAACTAAGGAATACTACATTTATAAGATTTAGTTGACTTCAATTGTTTCAAATGTTTTGCTTACGATTCCACTACTCATAAACTTCGTTCATCTACTATCCTCATTCATTTCATACTACTTCTTCAAAGGTTACAATACTTGTGGAGCTCCGTCCACTACTCATTACTTTTCTTTTACTAATACTCTTACATTGATGTTACAAGATGGGTGTATTCCTCCTATGGTATTTGCATGTCTAATGCCTAGTTACCATAATTACAATATGAATGAGTACTTATGTTTATTTAACATAGTATCAATCATCCATTTGGTTCTCATTGTGCTATGCACATTACGGTTTAAGTGTTTTATTCATAAAACTTGCATTAAGTGGTTTTCGCTCTACCCCCCTTAAAAGGCATTACGCCCACGTAATCTACCATATTTTATTATTATTAAACTTTGGTTTAATCAGTCTGGGCAAACTGAAGCGTTTAGCTTCACTACCGTATACTATACAATATGCTCTGGTCAAAGGGATCTTAACCATACCAATGGTTTAGTCTTTGCACCAAGAGTTCCTATATGAGTTTATTTAACTCATATTTAATTCGATTCTAGCCTAATCGGCTTCAAGGCATTAATAGCCATTGTATTATGCTCACTAGGTACATTAATCTCCTAGCTAGGGCCCACTAGCTTCTGCTGCGCGACCCTGATAACTTAGGTTATTCACCCTTCTTGTTATCCTTAATGTGCTATACATCACCTTCTCGTCCGTCTATTATGGGAATAAGGTTTACTAAACAAATACGGTATTCTTTTACCTTGTTTGAACTCAATGAGTTGTAGGTTTATAATCAGCTCTCTGGCAATCTAGTATACACACTATTTGTACTTCCACGATCATTCGCTAAGCTCTTCCGACTTATTGTCGGGCGAGGTTAAGTCACTACTCAGTTGTAGTGCTTCCTCTGTTGTCACTAGTTTCCAAGTTATACCAGTTCTTCTGGTTCGGTGCAAGTGTCCTTTACTTGTATGACCTTGCATTGATATGCGTCGGTCCTAGTGACTTTCTTAAGTCTCCTTTCACCTTTTATTCCATTGGAATTCACATCTGTGATTGTTAGTGTGTTTCGCACTCTTCGTGCTTCTTTGGCCTTAGGCCGCACGGTTTGTTGCTAAGCTTGCTTAATTGGCTTGTGCCATGTCTGTGGTGAAAGGAAAGATTTACTACGGTTTACATTCTCCATATCCCTAGCCATCTCATTAGATCATTAGCTGAACAAGTGCAATGCCAAAACACTCAGTCATACAGAGTGCAGAGGCGTAAACGCTTGACAGTAAGTCACTTATGTGATAGGAAAGAATATTTCTGTGTGTCATCTCATACTTATACCCCGTGTCATTGCTTAACTATTCCCTCATAGCGGTCGCCTGTTGCGCACCGTATTCTTACTCATTGTACAACGTTGCTTTTACTGTTTCTGTTACTGTGATAGTTTCTCTTTACTCATTGTCATTGGCACCATTCCCTTATGGTATGTATACCCTGGGGTTTCCAATGTTCGTGTGTATGACGGTTGTCGTAGCATACCACAATATTAATATCTTCCCAATGTGGAGATGTTCTTCCATTTTAGGTCTCATGTGTAGGTTAGCTTACCTCACATTCCATCATCATTTATGATACGGTTTACCAAGTATCTTGGTTGACCAAGGGTGAGATAACTCATCGGGTTATAAGCTCTCTTGAGCGTTAGTCATTCGTGATGTTCAATGTGTGTTCACATTAATTGCTTTGATATTTATTGCCTTTCAGTGCTGAGCATTGGTTTAGGCTCTGGCTGTGTAGTTTTGCTTGTATGTATATTACCAGGACATCCCACGAAACTTCAAGGGTTTTCTGGTCCCGTTCTCCAATTGGAGGGTATTCTATCACTGACAAGTGAAGGTTCTTGTTGAGGGGTTTGTCTCCACTCATAGGTCTAATGACAAGGTTTGCCATGTTGGTGTTTACACAATGGTCCACTATATATTTGGATGCATGTGGAGTATGCTTACTCCTTTTAGTCATAATGGTTTGGAAATCTCATTTCCTTACTCCATCACCCCTTGGCAATATCTATTGCGTGGTTTCATTGTTATAGTAGATGGAAGCCTTTTCTAAGGGTTCACATCATCACCGCATTGGTGGTCTTCAGTTAACAAGGGGTACCTTCCCTTGGGTTTCTCGTAGTGTCCAAGTGTGGACTAGGCTAATGTTGGCATTATCATGATTCTTATGCCTCTGTGTACAATTGCCACAGAAGGCATGAGGGGTAATTAAACACCGTCAAATGGAGCTAGAGCATGAGGAAGAATGAAGAGAAGCCATGGGAGGTGTGGAGCTTCTCATAAATCGCCCAGCTCAAAGGAGGGAAGAGGGAGACGGTAAGAGAGGGAGAAATGGGAGAGAGAGAGAAGAGGGAAAAGTGAGAATGAGAGGTGAGAGAGGGTTATTTCACTTTTGCACTTTTTTTCTACTTTTTGATTTACTTATTTGTTACTTGTGTGTGTGAGAGGGAGGGTTGTTTACACTAGTAAAAACCGGCCCCCACTGTCATACTAGCTGGAGCGTTTTTGTCTTTTACAGAAAACGCTCGTTATTTTACACGATTTTAATACTATTCACTAACCGGGCCCGTTTTCCGGAATTTTCTCGTTTCTTTATTTTTATTGGTTATTAAGCTTCCATAAAGGCTTAATAATTATTATTTAATGATTTATAATTTTTACGGGTTCGTTTGACCACTTAAAATCACGTTTTCGGGTTTCCTCGAAAAACGTGCGCTAAAGCTCTTTTAGCGTTTTAATACATTTATTGGATCCGTTTTCTTCGGGAATCGTTCCCGTATACTAATTAGGCATGAATAAGCCTTAGGAATCCTTACGATACTATAACCGAGGTCTCGTACCTCCTATGGTTATTTAACGCTTGTTTTAGCGTTTTCCGCTTTCTAAGCGTTTTTCTCATTTCTTTTGGATTTATTTTCCTTACCAAAATTACTTAGGCACTATTAGGCCCTTAAATACTATATTAAAATATTCTAATCTCCATATTTAAGTTCGGGGTATTTCACTAAATTATTATATGGTATTCTGAATTTAATAATAAGATTTATGAGTCAATAAATCTTGGAAAATTTTTGAGACACTCCAATTATATTATAAAGATTTTAGAATTATTTGGAGCATTGATTTGAATCATAAAAGTCAATATAAAATCATAGAAACCTTAAAGCTTCTTAAGCCTTGCTAGGGTTGACATTTTGAGAATGGTTAAACCAGCCCATGAAACCTTTACCAATAAAAAGGTTATGGAAAACCAAGAAGATTGATAATAAGAACGTTAAAAACAGATCATCCTTGCCAAAGATATGATATAATGAAGTTTAGAACCAAAATTTAGAGGGTTGCTGACGTGGCTAGGATTTCCTGACTCAGCCACGCGCCTCGGTTTCTGTGCCACGCCTTATTTCCTATTTTTCCCCAAAAATCGCCTAAGTGTTTGCAGCAAACTACCTTATGTTGGGCAACTTTAGACTTCGATATCTCAGCCAATACTTCGTATTTTTGAGTGTCATCTTCTTCATTTTAGTCTCCTACAACTCTACTTTCTAACCATTACTCACACTTGACCTAACTCTCCCCACATTAATCACAAAATCGATCTGAAGTTGGCTCCCTGAGAATCTGCAACCCAGAATTTCCAGAAATCCATTTGATAAGGTAAACTTCGTCTTATCATATCTTCTTCATCCGTGAATGAAAATTCGAGTTCTGTAGCTCATTTTGTAGATCTTTAACTCCTCTACAACTTTGATTTTAACAACCAAGGCTGATTCTCATTCGTATGGAAGATAGAGGCGTCTAAAGTCCCCAACTCGATCACGGCAGTGTTCTTGCCCAGAATTTTTCTAGAAACGAAATGGTAAACTCAGATCTTTTGGGATCTATAACTTTCTCCCTAGTTCTTCGTTTTCAATGATTCCTCCACCCATGTTTAGAGTTACATACCTAGTTTAAAATTTGGTAGGTTTCGTGGATCGAATCCTTCTCAGTTAGCACGAGTTGATCCGTGAAGTAGCCTGAATGAAATCATTCTCTAGGCTCTATAAAATTGACTAACTCTTACTTCGGTTCGATTCCTCACGTTACTCATTCCTGATTTATGTTGTATGTATGTTGTTATGCGATGAATGTTGTTATGTTTATGTATGTTGAATGTTAAAATCAATTCCATGTTTATTATGAGAATTAGTTGCGTGTATCCTGGTAGCCGGCGGGCTGCACGTTAATCCTACCAACCAAGGGTTGCTGAGCCCTTCGGGGCACCACCATTTTATTTCAGGATGAGGATCGAAGAAGCGGAGTCGCTCTAGCATGTAGTAAAAAGAATTCTTTTGAATATTTTTAGATAGTGAACCCGAGAGGTGCCTGTACACTCGCGGTTGTATACTATAGTGAAACTAGACTATAAATGTGATCTTTTGTACATTATCACTCGGTTTAGTGTAAACATGGAAGTTTGTAGAACTGTTGTTTCTTATGCTCGGGAATCTTGTCCATTATACCTGTACATTTTGTAAGTAATATCTTTGTTAGCCACGTGGGTGGCTAACGGCGTGTAACACCGCCCTTTTTAGTTAGTGTTTATGTTATACTTTCCGCTGCGATTAATTGTTAAGTGTGAAGTTTAAGGTTGGGGTGTTACACATTTTAATCACATTAATACTATATAATTGTTATAACATTTATAACATTGTAGACCATATTCTAAAATTCACTTTCAAACACTTATATTTGCACTACAGCACTATACTTTCCATTTATTAATTTTGACCACCTAAAATATTATAATGTTATAATTATATACTTATATCATATAATATAATATTTCTATCTCATAATAATTTTAACCTATAGTTTTAATATAAGTTATATAAATTGCCGAGAAGGCACAATGTCATAACTTTAATCCATCAACTTTCCACACTTTTCTTTTATTACCATTTTACCACACATTTTATACTATGTTATATATATCCTATATTATAACATTTTAAACTTTATAATAAGTATAACCTATGGTTATATATACTTAAAATTACCGAACAGACCCCTTGGTCTGTTCTGATTTATTTCTCAGCCCATCAACATTTCTTATTTACAAAATGACCCCATTTATATTATATACTTTATAATGTTATTATAAACTATATATTATACACTTTTCTTATTTAAGCCTCTTAACCCTATTCCAAAAATCATCAAACTTTACCAAAATGTTATAATCTATTATATTGACTATTTCTCCAGAAACTTTTGGTAATTGCTTTCCTACCCCATAAGTTTTGTAAATTTAACATTTAACTTATAAACTTACTATAAAGTCACAAATTAATCATTTATGTCATCAATTTTAGTCAAGGCTCCTAACATGGTCAATGTTGACCTACCCACTACCGCTTTGACCATGGTTTACATAAATTACGGTTTTGACCCAATTTTTACAGATATTATATTTTTAACCCCAAATTTTATAAAATCTTATAAAATTCATTTAAATAGCTTTTTAAGCCTAGTTTTCGGCTATAATTATATTTAGCCTCCAAATCTCATTTTAATTGCAGTTTAACCCCCAAATGTTTGCAGTAATACATTTATAACCTTAAATCTAATTTAAACTTAATATAACATAAATTAAAATGGCCTAAAGTACATGGCCTTCTTACAACCTTTAACATATAATACAAATTACACATAAATGTCTCAAATGACATATTTAACTTACGGCTTTTACTACCATTACCCCCAATATTTTTATAAATCATATTTTAGCCACTTAAATTATTCCAATGACATTATAAGTCATTTAAATACTAAGTAAGCTAGCCAAAAATGCTAATTAACATTTTAATACATGGTTATGTCATATTAACCCTTATAACCCACGGCTTTATTTATATTGTAACAATAATTACATAAGACTTTAAATAACTTAAGGTAAGGTTTACTTACTTGATTTTGTGTCACAAAATTAGCCAAACACACCACACACTCTCGGCCTATTTAACAAATAGCTTAGGTTAGTTTTTAGCTCATGATTTACATATAAGCTTAATTATCATATGATTAAGATAGTAATTAACTTACTTTCTCCAAGATTGAACTTAAGCTTGCTTTTCCTCTTTTTGGACAAAATAATATCCAAGTTCCCAAGCACCCATTCGTCCATATTTATGCAAGGAAAACAAGGTATAATTAGCTTAATGTCTTAAGGTACATAAAGGAACTAAACAAGCTTAGAAATCCATAGTTTTTACCTTGAATTGTGGGGTTGTTCTAGGCATGAAACCGCCTGATTTTTAGAGCATAAAGGAGTGTTAAAAACACCATCAAAACCAAGCCCTACTTCTTTGATTTCCAGCCAAACCAACACCCCTTCTTTGAACACCAACTTGGACTGGAGGTGTGGATGGAAATGGATTGAAGTTAGATCAATGGAAAGAAGAAGAAAGGAGGAAGAGAATGGACATAACCATGACTTAAGAGTTTACCTAGATCAATGGGAGTTCATCTTTGAAGTTGGTAGCTCAAGAACATAACAAGGTCTGAAAGGGAGGGTCTGGAGTCTAATGAAGACGGCTGGAGTGTGCTGGAATGGACGAGAAAGGCAATTTTGGTCTTTTAAAGTAAGATTAGTTAAATTAGGAAATAGTAAAAGATGACTCATGAACTTTGCTATATATTTAGATGGGTATGTAAGGCTTGTAGACAGCTGTATTTCCACCCAGATTTAGTCATCTTTGGGGGTCAATGTTGACCATTGACCAACTTAATCAATTAAGACTTAGTTTTGCACTATTTGAGTACTATTCACATTTTAGTGCCAAACTTTGGATTTTTTTGTAAATCTCTTGATTTAGAGTTACTAATGTGATACTACGTATTCCACATGTTAATTAAGGTGTATACAAGGCTATTTAGCCACTCAAAGTCAATTTTTGAACACATTCTTAAAAATGTGTCTTAAGGAGTTTTAGAACACATTTTGTGTTAGAATTTGTTTTTAAGCTTGGTTTTATTTGGTAATGGTTTTATTGTGTTCATTCATGAGTTATAAGGCTTAGGAATCCAATTTGGATCCTAAGGAGTTCATTAGGGCACATAGTTGCCCTAAATGGTCACAAGGTGTAATTCTTGTTTTATTATGACCATTGTTGTTTTCAGTTGATTGCTAAGGCATGTTTAGGCCTTAATTTACATGATTAAATGTTTAATCAATGTTCAATTTATTAGGTATTTCATCACTTGAACAAACAGAAACATAAAGAAGACTTGCTGGTCTTCCAAAACTCTTATGTCAATGGAAAACTCGAAGTATTGTTTAATGTGAAAGTGTTGCCCTTCAATAAATCTGTGTATATGTCAAAGGTCGTGTCCAGCGATCCAGTGGATGCGTGAAGTCATCATTTTAGAGCAGAGTGCACGCTCTCCACCATACACATGAGCAAGTCATTAGTTACAAAGAAGTCGAACAACTGCAAAATTAAACAAAAAATATTGACAATTTAACTTAAAGAAACCTGTTGGTTGATCTGTTACCGAAATACCTGACTTTCTTAACTCATAGCTCACAAATTTTCTAAAGCTGACTTAGCCATGTGGTCTCCAAATACTGCACAAAAGGATGTTTGGCTCCATACGACTTGATCAATCGTCTGTGTAGTTCGTCAAACTCTGTGACGTAGGGGCGTACGTAAACAAACCGCTGCCAGCGATACGCTATTGCTTTGGCTGCAGATGTGTCACTCTTCAAGATCTTGATTGTTTTCACAGCTACGTTCCTACAAATGTGCCACCAACATAGAAGATGTGAGACAGAGGGAAATACCACTAAAAGTGATTTCACTAACGCCTTTTCATTGTCAGTGACAAAATATCAGGGAGGCAAGTCAACAACTTCATCAGCCAAAAAGCATCCAAGTATAGGCAGAATCGTCCTCTCTGACTGCAAAACAAAATGCAATACTGAAGTTCTTTGCTCACGATGTCACTTCGACGAACTCCACTAGCGGCATCTTGTACTGGTTAGTCTGGTAAGTGCTATCAATGAGTACCACATACGGGAACATCTGAATTAGCGTAAGCGAAATGGGTGCACGGACAAGATGTGGCCCAGCCTAGTATTATCCCCTGCCAAAATTACATTAACGGATATAAATAAGTCATAACATGGACAACCAAATAAACACCCATTATACGTATCAGCAAGCACTTACTTGCATCTTTCTCAGACCACCAACTGTATTTACGTTCATCTAACAAGTGCATTAGAGATGCTACATTTGTACACCTGTCATGGTCCCCTCTTTTGAATTTTTCTACCAGAATATGAATCGATGTTTTGTTAACCGTGCTCTCATGGTTTTTGTCATACATATGGGCCCACATCTACCGTGGCGCAACTCCGCTCCTGTGTAGACTTCTCAAACTTGCTCTTTCATCCATGCTAAAGCGAGGACGCATAAAGCGTGAATACGGTTTATGAGCTAACTCATGGTTATGCATTGACTGCATTACCAAGACAAACCACCCTACAATCCCCCCACCGCGGATGCTTATGCGGAACGGGCAGTTGCATTTTTTCGTAGTGCGCCGCCACCTTTGACTAGATGAGGACGAGTCACCTTGGCTATTCTGTGGCCTACTCTTGTCGTACCTCTCACATGTCAGTACTAATTCACCATCATCCCTCACAGTCTGTGTCATTAAATAAATGTTGTTATTCTCGGCAATGTGTATCACATAGGTAGCATCCTCCTCCTTATCCACAAATATTTGGCTCTTACTAAACAGATGACATATGTCTACGTTGACTAATTCTTCATCAAATTCACTATCATTCTCACCCTAAGCATAATCAATTAATACTTACATTCAGTCAACTAATACTACTAGTAAATGGTAAAAGTGCTTACTTTAGAATAAGCACCACATCTATCAAAACAATTTATCACCAAAGTGAAATGATACAAAGTAGACGAAAAGACGAACGTGTCGGCGCAAGCAGATCCATAATCGGGGCTTTGACGAAGAAGATATATCGGTTTTAGAGGTGGCAATTCGGGTCAATCTTTCAGGTTTGGTTTGGTTAGGTTTGGTTCGGGTAAGCTTTGAACTATATAATATTCAGCTCGAGTCGGACTGGGTCGGGTGAATTCGGTTTTTCGGGTTTAGTTCGGGTTTATGAAGTTATGGGTTGGTTTGTATCGATTCGATTGTATTTCGGTTTGGCTGATTTTCGGCTAGGGTGGTTTTGGTTTGGTTTCCAATGGTTCGGGTTATTCAATGGTGCATTCGGTTTTTTTGGGCTATGATTCTTATTCGGGTGAATTATTTGAGTTGGGCTAAGACGGTACAAATTTGTAAATGTCATATTAAAATAATCATTTTTTCATTTACAACTACATATATCTCAATAAAATTAGGCTAAGTTGACTACTCATGTCATTAATTAATGAAGGTTTATGCCTTATACTTTGTTATCCTATCTTTGCTCAGTGGTAAAATTTTTATTTTATTTTTATAATAAAGTAGGTAACATAACATTCTTGTTAGTATGCTTTGATGATATATATACTCTGGTGAAAAATGTATTGTTGAAGAATAAAAGTATATTTGAAGACAACTAGATAAGAAATAATAATATTATTTTATGGTTTGGTTTAGTTTAGATTATTATCGGTTTATTTTCGATTCGGGTTGCTTTGGGTTTTGGGTGATTATCGGGTTTCGGGTGACTATGGTTTGGATAGCTTCGGTTTTAATGTTTTCAGTTCGGATGATTGTGAATTGTGGTTGAATTTCGGTTCTATAAAATCTCGGTTCAAAATGGTTTGATTCGGTTCATTGTGGGTTTCGGGTCATTTTTTCAATTGTCCATACGATTGAGAATTGGATTTCGATTCGGTTCGATTCGACTCGGTTTTTCGGGTTCGGGTCACTTTTGCCACCTCTAAGTGGTTTTAAGGTCGGACCCAGATGTCGCCGCCAACAGAGAAGAGTTCACGGGGACACTGGCTACAAAGCGCAGGCGCCGACGCCGGGGATGATACACGGGCATCGACGCCCATATTGAAGACCGGCTAGAGACACCCATTTGGATGGCCAGGCGGCGACACTCATTAGGAGTGTCGAGCGGCGACGCCTAGAGCAAGGGGGTGTCGTAGAGCCGTAGACGGTCGCCGGTGTCGGCGGTTGTCCCTTTTGGCTGGTGTCGGCGTCTACTACTCGGGTATCTTTTTTTTACTTTTTCGAACAGTTTTTTATCAAATTTTATTCTACATTAGTACTAAAATTGCCAAACAACCATTAAAATATCTCAGAGTGGGCCCCTCGTAAGTTCTCCTCGGTGTTAACATCATCCGCGTACTCGTCGGAGATCTCCGGATTTCCACCTTCGTTATTTTCCCCATTGTTTTGCTTTTATTACTGAAAAATTTCTTCAAACCTTTCAAAACCATTTTCTCTCTTCCTCTCTCTTACTATATGATTTCTGAATTTGAATATGATTTCAAAACGTAGTCAACCTACTTATATAATGAAATTTTGGTCCTCGTAATGTCACAAATTTTGGGTACAGATTATAATTTTTAGAACATTTTAAAACAGGGACAAAATAATCATTTTTCGACTGAGCGAATTGAAAATCCGACTAGACATAGTGACCCTTTTAGTTATCTGTATTTTTATAATATTTTGAATTCTTTTTAATGAATTTTTTACCATTACATATATATTGTAACACCCCTACCATTAATACATGCTTACCGTCCAATCTCCTTACACATCAGATACACAGCGTTACTTACTTACATACAATGGGTGATACAATGTCGTTAACCACCCACGTGGCTAACAAGGCTACTACTACTGCTTACAACATCGGTCTGATGGACCGGAATCCTGAGTACTACACATCTATAATACATACTCCATTCATCAATCAAATACAACAATGCTCCATCCAATACTTACTCCTCCTCAATCCATACAATACAATATACTTCACCGAGTCTACTAGGATCCTTATACATTTATAATGTCTCTTCCAAGTTCATACATACTCTCTAAGAGTCTACATCTACCCATTTTCTCACAACTACTTACTTCCTAAGTACAAGGGTGTGCCTCCGGTCTCTTCCTTGACCATATTCGCTTCGGGTACCTGTACACTAAAAATGGTCCCCCGAAGGGGTCAGCTTTCGCCGAGCATGATAACCGCATACCCCGCGTACTAGTGAGGGTACGCCGACCACTTGGTCGAATACATGCGGTTTGTTTTCATACAAACATACATGCATACATGCTCTTATACACAATGTTACATTACACTACGCAAGACATACACACATACATACACTTCAGTACATACACGAAGTACAACATAACATTCAATACATACTTACCTTTTTCCGAATTACACATACACAAGATACAGTTCTTGTTAGCTTCATTAGTCCACCCGGGTTAATCGGGTGGTGATTACTCTTTTACTCGTTACTTCATACATACGCATACATACTCATACTCATACATACTTACGGATCCATACTTACTTACTCTTACTCACTCAGTTAAGTCGTCGGGACCTCCGGCCCTGGGGACTACACCGTCCCACCTCCGGGATTTACTTGACTCACCAATCCGGGATGCTACCCATTTAAGGGATTTGGGCCGCGGACCAGTTTAAGAGTCAGGAATTGCAGCCAACCTCTTGTGACTCCGCATCCTCACGCGTGGCCGAAGCTATATCGGACTTCTACTCATTCCGGTTTACTCACTTAAGTTAGGAGTTAGGTAGTTAGGAATTAGCAGAAGTCATTCATTCCAGCCACAATAATACAATACAAAGCTCATATCCAAATCCATACAAAATACAGTGCAACATTCAAGTACACTACAAAATACAATACACATCATCATCATTCATATGTTTCATGAATTATACAAACTATTGTTCAAGACAAATATCAAGAACAATGTAAACAAGCACAGGTAAGTGCAATATAGTCCGGTTCGTGCATTTATCTTATTTAGGTGATCAAATAAGCACACAAATCGGGGTAACCAGATTAGGATACAGGGCATGAAGAAATCATACCTTTCACCGTTGTACTTGTATCCCAACGTTCCTCCGGTATTCACAATTCACATCCTATGATATACATACAACCGAATAATTAATCTAACTATCATTAATTTAATTCGGTTACCCTTACGCTTCCTAACTCATACTTACTAAGTCTTCACATTCTTATACTTACATTTTATTTACTTACTTTTCATTGCTTAACAATGGTATACTTACATATGTATGCACGTATGTATAGGTGGGTATACATATACATACATACACATACTAACCATAGTCTTATAGTTTTTTTTTTAAGTTTTGACCCGACCGAACTTGCGACCGACCTTGCAAGTCCGGTCCAAGTCAGTAGGCTACATCGGGTGAAAATTCCAGGGCCGACCTTGCAAGTCCGGTCCCAAGGTCGGTCCATTCCAGTGAGTTACTTAACGGAAAATTTTAGCCCGACCGACCTTGCAAGTCCAGTCGCAAGGTCGGTCCATTCCAGTAGCTTACTCGACGGAATTTTTTTTTTGGCCGACCGAACTTGCCCCACAAGTTCGATCCCCAGCCCCCCGAACTTGCCCCCCCCATTCCGTCCTGGGCCGACCCCCGCCCCGGCCAGTCCGGTCGCAAGTTCGGTCCATTCCAGAAGCATTCCCGTCTTTGTAAATCTGGGCTCGACCGAACTTGCAAGTCTGGTCGCAAGTTCGGTCCGGCCCAGTATTTGCACTTTTACTTCTGTTTCAGTCCTATACTTTACCCATTGTTTCTCCAATCTTCTACATGTAACCCATGTTTGAACACTACCTAGGCCCCTCAAATTGCCTTAATTCATCCAGCAAATTCTTTACTAAATCCATCAATCCACTTACACAATTTCCCATCACATTCACTACAACAGTTTGCATCCTTCAATGCTACAGATTTTTGTTCCAACTTCAACGTCCAATTTCCTCGACCAATGTCACTCCTAGCATCCCAAATACCTTCTCTTACCAAGCCGATTCATTCCCAAGCAATTGTACCATCTATACCCAAGTCCATCATTCATTTTACCAAATCTTGCACACTATTTCTTCTCAGTTCTACAAATGCAATCTAATACCTCTTTGCTACAGATTTTGACACTTACTCTCCCCTTCTCTAACCACCTCTTCTAATGTCATTTCTAGAGTTTACAATACACTAGTTATCTCTCCAAACCTACTAACCAAATAGCTCCAACAAAAATCTGTTACAAGTACATGGTTTCACTTAGTTTCTAGTTTTCTTAAGTGTTCCAATTCTAGATAGATTTTGCCATAGTCTCCCCTATATTTTTACACTCTCACCCCATATTCTAGTTCACAATCCAACACTTATTTCACCTGTTTCAATAGACATCAATATACAAGCTTTCATACACAATTTCCAAACACTAAACACTACCAAAAATTCCTGCACATAACCTCTCATTCCCAATCTGTTTTGACAAGTTTTCAATGTCCTTTAAGGTTTCCAAAACATTTGTATTCTCTTATACATTACACTATCAATACCTTACCACTTCCATTACTCATTTCAACTTCTAAGAATCTGTTACATACATATATACAAGGCTACACAAAAGAGCATTCTTACCTTGTTTCTCCTCTAGATTTTCTTTCTCCTTCTTTCTTCTTCCTTCCTCTCTTTCTCCACCGGTTTAGCCAACACAAATTCTCTACTCTACAACCCATATACATACACATTTCAATACACTAAAACTAACCCTAGCTATTATTAAGCTTTAAGTAGGTTTTAGGGTTTAGAATTCTCATTACCTTGCAAGGGTGTAAATGAAGCTTGGAGTGGCTCAAGAACAAAGTTTCCAACTCCACCAAGATGCCAAAATCGGCTAGGATACAAGAGCAACAAGGGTTTTAGTTTCCATTTTCGTTTTGCCCTTGAGGCTAGAAAAAGATGGAGTTTTTAGGAATATTTTTACCTCAAAAGAACAAGGAGAAGGAGGGCCTTCTAATGGTGGTCTTGAAACTCCAAATGCTCCATACCCATGGAGGTGAAAGTGCTCTCTTTCGAATTTTGAAAGGATAGAAATGCTCTACTTGGTGAGAGGATTCCAATGGTGTAGTTTTTATAATTTTTGGAAGAGGTTTGAAGGGGTTACAAGAGGAGAGAAGGTGGTATTTTTGTGAGGTTGCTCTTTTCTCCATGGATGACCGATGAGGAAGAAGAAGAAAAGAGAGTTAGTGAGGGTGAGTGGTATTACGTGAGTGAAGAGAATGAATTGGGAGAGAGAGTGTGAGATAGGTAAGTAAAGTAGTATTTTAATTTTTGCTTTTTTTTTAAATTCTTTTGTCTTTTGTTAATGAAAGGAGAGTAAAGAGTGTGTAAGAGAGAGGGGTGTGGGATCGGACACACTCACAGGACCTATAAGGGTTTTAAAATTGTATTTACAATATTTGACACATAAGTTTGTGTCATTTTTGTTTCTACCCCACAACTTCCTGTTTTTGACAGTTTTTACTAATTCCTCGTTTTATTGATTTTATTGGTCCTAAAGCTTCACTAATATTTATTAATGATTATTTAGTTGACCAAAATTGTTACGAGTCTATTTGACCCGCTTAAAGACACGTTTTCCTGGTTTCCTCGAAAAACGCGCTTTAAGGTTCGTTAGTTTTAAATCCGTTTTAAGGATCCGTTTTCTTCGGGAGTTGTTCCCATATATTATTTAGGTCTTATTAAACCTTTAGAATCCCTATAATACTCTAACCGAGGTCTCATACCTCCTATGGTTATTTAAAGCTTATTTAGCGTTTTCCGCTTTTAAAGCGTTTCTTTATTTCCTTTGGATTTATTTTTCCTTACCAGTATTAATTAGGTACCATTAGGCCCTTAAATACGTATTAGATTAATTTTAATCCTTATGTTTAAGTTCAGGGTATTTCAATCTACCCCCCTTAGGAACTTTGTCCTCAAAGTTGTTCGAGGTTATAGGTTTGCAATGCTTACTCATTCTCACGTGTCTAATACCAAAGCCATACCTTCTTCCTCTTACAATCCCAAATCCGTTACTCCAGGTTCCTACATACTATACCATACCATACCGTACTAATGCACAATAATCACTCCAATCCACATTACTACCAACCATCCGGTTCCTCATTACCAATTTATACATACATATAATGCAAGGCTATTCCCAAAGCAATGCAATACACATACAATCCCGCAGGCACTCCGGTCATCTAGACACAGGACTCCTCTATGTCCCGCTGCCCTTGGAATAATACAACATACTTACTATGTTCTTCGATACCCACTTCTAGCAGATCCTCATTCTCCATACTAAAGGAAATTCTTTCACTACTACCAATTAAAAATTTTCTAAAACACACAACTTCAAATTCCAATTTATATTCATTACTTCTATCCTATGTGATTCTTGTGACCACTTAAGGGGAGCTTCAAGAATCGTTCAACCCTGATGTGATCAGCATCAGTGTTGAACTATCTTTCCACCCCAATTTGTGTTCGGTTTCCCTCGATCT
Source organism: Limonium bicolor (assembly GCA_023374045.1). NCBI lineage: Eukaryota > Viridiplantae > Streptophyta > Magnoliopsida > Caryophyllales > Plumbaginaceae > Limonium > Limonium bicolor. The sequence continues at coordinate 355,999,996 of CM041776.1, forward strand.
GATCAGGATCAAGTTCGACTTTCCACATCAGTTTCAACCAAACAAATAATTTAATTGTTTTCATTTTCTATTTTTTTATTCTTTCTAGTCGTAATTACGAATTCATACATCTCCAAAGGATAGAATCAGTCCATCAATCATCCCCACTCTACTTCCCAAATGCTTTACTCCATGGTTCAATCCTAATGCTCATTTCATCAACCTTCACTACTTCCATCCATTACTCACCATCATCTCCTATATTCTAACTAAGGAATACTACATTTATAAGATTTAGTTGACTTCAATTGTTTCAAATGTTTTGCTTACGATTCCACTACTCATAAACTTCGTTCATCTATTATCCTCATTCATTTCGTACTACTTCTTCAAAGGTTACAATACTTGTGGAGCTCCGTCCACTACTCATTACTTTTCTTTTACTAATACTCTTACATTGTGTTACAAGATGGGTGTATTCCTCCTATGGTATTTGCATGTCTAATGCCTAGTTACCATAATTACAATATGAATGAGTACTTATGTTTATTTAACATAGTATCAATCATCCATTTGGTTCTCATTGTGCTATGCACATTACGGTTTAAGTGTTTTATTCATAAAACTTGCATTAAGCGGTTTTCGCTCTACCCCCCTTAAAAGGCATTACGCCCACGTAATCTACCATATTTTATTATTATTAAACTTTGGTTTAATCAGTCTGGGCAAACTGAAGCGTTTAGCTTCACTACCGTATACTATACAATATGCTCTGGTCAAAGGGATCTTAACCATACCAATGGTTTAGTCTTTGCACCAAGAGTTCCTATATGAGTTTATTTAACTCATATTTAATTCGATTCTAGCCTAATCGGCTTCAAGGCATTAATAGCCATTGTATTATGCTCACTAGGTACATTAATCTCCTAGCTAGGGCCCACTAGCTTCTGCTGCGCGACCCTGATAACTTAGGTTATTCACCCTTCTTGTTATCCTTAATGTGCTATACATCACCTTCTCGTCCGTCTATTATGGGAATAAGGTTTACTAAACAAATACGGTATTCTTTTACCGTGTTTGAACTCAATGAGTTGTAGGTTTATAATCAGCTCTCTGGCAATCTAGTATACACACTATTTGTACTTCCACGATCATTCGCTAAGCTCTTCCGACTTATTGTCGGGCGAGGTTAAGTCACTACTCAGTTGTAGTGCTTCCTCTGTTGTCACTAGTTTCCAAGTTATACCAGTTCTTCTGGTTCGGTGCAAGTGTCCTTTACTTGTATGACCTTGCATTGATATGCGTCGGTCCTAGTGACTTTCTTAAGTCTCCTTTCACCTTTTATTCCATTGGAATTCACATCTGTGATTGTTAGTGTGTTTCGCACTCTTCGTGCTTCTTTGGCCTTAGGCCGCACGGTTTGTTGCTAAGCTTGCTTAATTGGCTTGTGCCATGTCTGTGGTGAAAGGAAAGATTTACTACGGTTTACATTCTCCATATCCCTAGCCATCTCATTAGATCATTAGCTGAACAAGTGCAATGCCAAAACACTCAGTCATACAGAGTGCAGAGGCGTAAACGCTTGACAGTAAGTCACTTATGTGATAGGAAAGAATATTTCTGTGTGTCATCTCATACTTATACCCCGTGTCATTGCTTAACTATTCCCTCATAGCGGTAGCCTGTTGCGCACCGTATTCTTACTCATTGTACAACGTTGCTTTTACTGTTTCTGTTACTGTGATAGTTTCTCTTTACTCATTGTCATTGTCATTGGCACCATTCCCTTATGGTATGTATACCCTGGGGTTTCCAATGTTCGTGTGTATGACGGTTGTCGTAGCATACCACAATATTAATATCTTCCCAATGTGGAGATGTTCTTCCATTTTAGGTCTCATGTGTAGGTTAGCTTACCTCACATTCCATCATCATTTATGATACAGTTTACCAAGTATCTTGGTTGACCAAGGGTGAGATAACTCATCGGGTTATAAGCTCTCTTGAGCGTTAGTCATTCGTGATGTTCAATGTGTGTTCACATTAATTGCTTTGATATTTATTGCCTTTCAGTGCTGAGCATTGGTTTAGGCTCTGGCTGTGTAGTTTTGCTTGTATGTATATTACCAGGACATCCCACGAAACTTCAAGGGTTTTCTGGTCCCGTTCTCCAATTGGAGGGTATTCTATCACTGACAAGTGAAGGTTCTTGTTGAGGGGTTTGTCTCCACTCATAGGTCTAATGACAAGGTTTGCCATGTTGGTGTTTACACAATGGTCCACTATATATTTGGATGCATGTGGAGTATGCTTACTCCTTTTAGTCGTAATGGTTTGGAAATCTCATTTCCTTACTCCATCACCCCTTGGCAATATCTATTGCGTGGTTTCATTGTTATAGTAGATGGAAGCCTTTTCTAAGGGTTCACATCATCACCGCATTGGTGGTCTTCAGTTAACGAGGGGTACCTTCCCTTGGGTTTCTCGTAGTGTCCAAGTGTGGACTAGGCTAATGTTGGCATTATCATGATTCTTATGCCTCTGTGTACAATTGCCACAGAAGGCATGAGGGGTAATTAAACTCCGTCAACTGCATACTAGACTGGTGCTCTAGTGACAGTGACACTAAGGTGGCCATTACTCCAAGCCACTTAGGATGTTAGGTGAAATCCCTTCGGTGTCCTAACCGAGTGTTCGTTTTAGCTCCCGTGCTCATATCGTTACGCTTGCTCAGCTGTTGTTAACGCAGACACCCTTCAAGGATCGCTCCTGGGTGTTGGTAGTTGTGCCGTTACATTCGGCTAATGTTTATGATATGTTGTCCACTGTACCGTCTTGTGGTATTGTACTTGAGTTGTCCCTTTTTGGGTCATGACGTCTCCCGTCCTTGGGTAGACTGTTTATGCTTGTTCCTAGTGTTTAAGACTAGGTTTGGTATTCCCTTCAATGATGGAGTATGCTTGTGGTAATCTTGGGGTTGCTCTTGGGAACCCTGTCCCGTTTGTTGAGCATTGTGGTATTCACGTTATAGGCGATTGCCTTGCTGTGTTTAGGTTGGGTATACTATCCAGCTGTCAGGTAATTGCTTGGATTATTTGAGACATATCCAATGTCTATACTTACTAGTATGTGCTCTTTGCACTTCCTAGTTCTGATTCCTCATCTCCAGATGGATTCTCTGAGTTCCCTGATACTTGATCGTCTGGGGGGTCCAGCTGTTCTGGTTTGAACTCACTCATGGTCCGTAGAACGGAGTTGACTACTTCCTGTGTGTCGCGCACTACATGTATACATACGTGGGGTACCATATTGATACGTTACCACTTACCCAACTATATGTCGGGCCCGCAAGCTCCTTCGGAGTGCGGTTGTCCCACATCCCGTAACGGGTACACTCGTAGTGTTCGCCACACGCCTAGGTGAAGTATTCTATTGTCAACTCCTCTTGTATCATTCTTTGATACTCACCGTAATGCTGTTGGTCTGGTTTTAAAATCCAAGGTTTTAAAAGAAGGTTTGTGGTTTTGAAAGAAAATTTTGAGTTTTAAAATTGCGGTTCGGTGTTAAAAGAAGTTTCTCATGGCATAGCCATGCTTGAGGTCTTGACTAAGTCTAGCTTCTCGCTGACTGGTATGTTCTAAATACTGCGGTCGGGCCGTTAGGCCTTTCCAAGGTTCCATAGGTCTGGTTGTTAGGATGTGTGATCCTGTGGTTGTTTCGTTACAGTCACCGTACATTACTATGTACTTGTGACGTGTTAGTGTTTCTTTGCATATCTCTGTCTTTACTGCACTTGCCTTGGCAAGTGCGTGGTATCGGTAGTTTTTGGATAATCATATGCCAATCTTGGTATGGTTTCTGCTTGTATTTAATAGTCTTGTTGACTCTTCCCTTGATCTTATTGATCTACAATTGGCATACCCGCTCCTTTAGGTAGCTTCTTGGTGGTCTAGACATGGCTGTCGTAGGTCTGGGTACTTCTCCACTCCTTGGAGGTTCCCCGTTCTATTTGGTTTAGTGTCGTTCCTTGTGGCTCGTTCCCACACATTTGTGGTGGTCACTAAGCCTTCCTTGTTTAGGCACTACTCTTGTAGTCCTATTGGTTTATATCTCATGGTTGTTCTTGTAGTTGTCTGAGCTATATTGGCCAGGTATTGCAACCTTAGTGGCGTTGTAGCTTTGGAGTTAACCGCTTCCGACTATGTCCTTAGTCGGCTAGCATACCGTTGGTGGTATTATTCAAGTATTACTATCCCGTAGACTTGTGTCTCGGGTTCCGTTACTGCTCCCTTTTTCATTCCGTTGCACGGTTGGTGCTTCTGTCCTGCCGTTGGTTGACTAGCTAGGTTTCGCGACTGCTAAGCACATCGCCCCATGCTGTGGTAAGTTGCAGTCTCCTCGTGGTTTGAGTGTTCATCCTACCGCTATTACGTGCGGTGTTGTGGTTCAACCGGGATCCATCTCCGGGACTTCCAGTTCTTGGAATCTACTACGTGTCGGTTCTTGTTTACCGGGTGATTGCTTCTCAACTGCCAGATCGGGTTTTCCCGAGTGTGAGAGGGCTTTTCCTCTCTCTGGCGTCCTTTCCCAGGTTATATAATAGGGTATGTGGAGGGCGGGTCTGGTATTGTAGGTATCCGGTACTCACCGGTAGTTCCTAACTAGCATATCTCTAATGCTAACACTCAGCCCTTGGCCCTAAGCTTCTAATTCCTAACTCGGTGTTTCCTAAACTCAGCATTTCCAGTCATCAGAGCGACACTTCGCTCTGATACCACTTTTTGTAACACCCCTACCATTAATACATGCTTACCGTCCAATCTCCTTACACATCAGATACACGCAGCGGTTACTTACTTACATACAATGGGTGATACAATGCCGTTAACCACCCACGTGGCTAACAAGGCTACTACTACTGCTTACAGCATCGGTCTGATGGACCAGAATCCCGAGTACTACACATCTATAATACATACTCCATTCATCAATCAAATACAACAATGCTCCATCCAATACTTACTCCTCCTCAATCCATACAATACAATATACTTCACCGAGTCTACTAGGATCCTTATACATTTATAATGTCTCTTCCAAGTTCATACATACTCTCTAAGAGTCTACATCTACCCATTTTCTCACAACTACTTACTTCCTAAGTACAAGGGTGTGCCTCCGGTCTCTTCCTTGACCATATTCGCTTCGGGTACCTGCACACTAAAAATGGTCCCCCGAAGGGGTCAGCTTTCGCCGAGCATGATAACCGCATACCCCGCGTACTAGTGAGGGTACGCCGACCACTTGGTCGAATACATGCGGTTCGTTTTCATACAAACATACATGCATACATGCTCTTATACACAATGTTACATTACACTACGCAAGACATACACACATACATACACTTCAGTACATACACGAAGTACAACTGTGAGCCTCGATTTTAAACCCTATCCTATGTGGATTAACTTGATTGTGATCTAATCGGGTTTTAGGTCCACTTATAGCCTAAGATTAATAACTATGTCATATAACAATAATTATTAAAACCTAAGCTAGCTCACTGGAACCTATTATGAGTCGCCACCTAATTTTAACCTAGATCAAATTAGGAAAGGAGAGTTCGGGTTCGGGGGCTTGATATTCGACTTAATTAGGGTTCAAATTACTTTCATTACCCTTCCTAGGTCGTTTTTCCTCTACCTGGTTCAATTACGGCTTTCTACGAAGTTGTTTTTAACCTAAGTGCGCGCTTCTATTTTTTTTTATTTCTTAACGTTTTTTGAGAGAAAATTGAAGTGGAAATTAAAATTACCTAAACTAGGGTTTCGGAGGCAGAATTAGGTCAAATTTTGTTTCCGTCCGTAGCCACGGACCTAATGTCCGAGACCACGGACCCCAGTTAACCTATATGAAAATAATAGTCGAATTAAACAGAAAACAGAAAATTGTAAAGTCCGGGGCCACGGACAGGCTGTCCGTGGGCCCGGACATTATTAGAAAACCTAAATTTTTTAAAATTTAAAAATCCCGCCGCCGTCCGTGGGCGTCCGAGCTTACGGACAGGGAGTCCGGGACCCCGGACATGACGTCCGTGGGTGCGGACCGCCCTCGGACGGCGGCGTTGAGGCTGTTCCCGAAGGTGTTTTTGGCTCAAATTTTATGGGTGTGTAGCCTGAAAGATGTACAAGACGTTAGTGATTGAAAGTTTTCAATTTGAATTCGAATTAAGCACGAAACTTGGTAAACAAGTTATTGGACAGAAGCTTAAACAAACAGCAATACAGAAGCGTACGAAGGTTAGTTTGAACCCAAAATTTGACAGAGAGTCAATAAGGTCGTGGGGAATTAGAAAAGTAGAGTTGTAACCTGTTTTACCTTCGAATTCAAGATGATTCTTCACACCGGGATTCGTCGAGTGCTTCGTTGATGGCAGACCCGAAAGGATTTCGAACCAAGCCTCTGGTTGTTGGTTGTTCTTGCTGTTCTTCACGTTTTGGTGGTGTTTTTGTGGGGTTTTGATGACTATTGGTGCCTTGGGGATTGGAAAACGTGTTTAGATGGTGATTTCGGGGGATTTTCGGTATGATTTGGGTGGCCGGGTGTTGGAAAACGTGAGAGAGAGAGAGGAGGCTGTGTTTTCTGACTCTCTAGGGTTCTTGTGCATATGAGGTTCTCCCTTTATCAAAAAACCTATCCCCTTATATAGACTTTCTTAAAGATAAAGAAAATCTAGTAAAAGTAAGATTTTTTGGTATTTTAATTAAAAGACTTTCCAAAGGAATTTTGCTGTGAAATTTTAACCACATGTCAAGGATGGATATTATGAATTTTTTGAGGTGGAACCGAATTTTTTAAATGTTGGAATTTTTTAAATTGAATTTCTTGTCAGATTCAGTCAGAAATTGCTAGAAAATTATTGGAAACTCGAAAAATCAAAATTCCAACGCCATTATGCTTAGAATGTCATCCTCTATCATGGGTTAAAATATCAAAGCGTTTCAAGCTGATTTGGGCATCCTTTGGAGGAGAGAGAAAGCTTATAGGAGGTCTTAGGAGCCTTTAAAGATTACCAAAACGCCCCTGAAAATGACGAAGCTGTTCCTCATGCCATGGAACGCGCCGATCGAGCCGGAATCCCTCACTACTTGATTAAAATGCCTCTCACAACACCAGCACCCCGTAGACCCTAACCCAGGGGGCCAAAATTTTGGGTATAACAACAACATAACCATTCAATACATACTTACCTTTTTCCGAATTACACATACACAAGATACAGTTCTTGTTAGCTTCATTGGTCCACCCGGGTTAATCGGGTGGAGATTACTCTTTTACTCGTTACTTCATACATACGCATACATACTCATACTCATACATACTTACGGATCCATACTTACTTACTCTTACTCTTACTCAAGTTAAGTCGTTGGGACCTCCGGCCCTGGGGACTACACCATCCCACCTCCGGGATTTACTTGACTCACCAATCCGGGATGCTACCCATTTAAGGGATTTGGGCCGCGGACCAGTTTAAGAGTCAGGAATTGCAGCCAACCTCTTGTGACTCCGCATCCTCACGCGTGGCCGAAGCTATATCGGACTTCTACTCATTCCGGTTTACTCACTTAAGTTAGGAGTTAGGTAGTTAGGAATTAGCAGAAGTCATTCATTCCAGCCACAATAATACAATACAAAGCTCATATCCAAATCCATGCAAAATACAGTGCAATATTCAAGTACACTACAAAATACAATACACATCATCATCATTCATATGTTTCATGAATTATACAAACTATTGTTCAAGACAAATATCAAGAACAATGTAAACAAGCACAGGTAAGTGCAATATAGTCCGGTTCGTGCATTTATCTTATTTAGGTGATCAAATAAGCACACAAATCGGGGTAACCAGATTAGGATACAGGGCATGGAGAAATCATACCTTTCACCGTTGTACTTGTATCCCAACGTTCCTCCGGTATTCACAATTCACATCCTATGATATACATACAACCGAATAATTAATCTAACTATCATTAATTTAATTCGGTTACCCTTACGCTTCCTAACTCATACTTACTAAGTCTTCACATTCTTATACTTACATTTTATTTACTTACTTTTCATTGCTTAACAATGGTATACTTACATATGTATGCACGTATGTATAGGTGGGTATACATATACATACATACACATACTAACCATAGTCTTATAGTTTTTTTTTTGTAAGTTTTGACCCGACCGAACTTGCGACCGACCTTGCAAGTCCGGTCCAAGTCAGTAGGCTACATCGGGTGAAAATTCCAGGGCCGACCGACCTTGCAAGTCCGGTCCCAAGGTCGGTCCATTCCAGTGAGTTACTTAACGGAAAATTTTAGCCCGACCGACCTTGCAAGTCCGGTCGCAAGGTCGGTCCATTCCAGAAGCTTACTCGACGGAATTTTTTTTTTTTTGGCCGACCGAACTTGCATGTCCGGTCGCAAGTTCGGTCGATTCCAGTAGGTTACAAACGGGAGAATTTTTCTGGTCCGACCGAACTTGCAAGTCCGGTCGCAAGTTCGGTCCATTCCAGAAGCATTCCCGTCTTTGTAAATCTGGGCTCGACCAAACTTGCAAGTCCGGTCGCAAGTTCGGTCCGGCCCAGTATTTGCACTTTTACTTCTGTTTTCAGTCCTATACTTTACCCATTGTTTCTCCAATCTTCTTACATGTAACCCCACATGTTTGAACACTACCTAGGCCCCTCAAATTGCCTTAATTCATCCACCAAATTATTTACTAAATCCATCAATCCACTTACACAATTTCATCACTTCCCTTCCACACTTACAACAGTTTGCATCCTTCAATGCTACAGATTTTTGTTCCAACTTCTAACGTCCAATACTTCCTCTACCAATGTCACTCCTAGCATCCCAAATACCTCCTCCTACCAAGCCGATTCATTCCCAAGCAATTGTACCATCTATACCCAAGTCCATCATTCATTTTACCAAATCTTGCACACTATTTCTTCTCAGTTCTACAATGCAATCTAATACCTCTTTGCTACAGATTTTGACACTTACTCTCCCCTTCTCTAACCACCTATTCTAATGTCATTTCTAGAGTTTACAATACACTAGTTATCTCTCCAAACCTACTAACCAAACAACTCCAACAAAAATCTGTTACAAGTACATGGTTTCACTTAGTTTCTAGTTTTCTTAAGTGTTCCAATTCTAGATAGATTTTGCCATAGTCTCCCCTATATTTTTACACTCTCACCCCATATTCTAGTTCACAATCCAACACTTATTTCACCTGTTTCAATAGACATCAATATACAAGCTTTCATACACAATTTCCAAACACTAAACACTACCAAAAATTCCTGCACATAACCTCTCATTCCCAATCTGTTTTGACAAGTTTTCAATGTCTTTTAAGGTTTCCAAAACATTTGTATTCTCTTATACATTACACTATCAATACCTTACCACTTCCATTACTCATTTCAACTTCTAAGAATCTGTTACATACATATACAAGGCTACACAAAAGAGCATTCTTACCTTGTTTCTCCTCTAGATTTTCTTTCTCCTTCTTTTCTTCTTCCTCTCTTTCTCCACCGGTTTAGCCAACACAAATTCTCTACTCTACAACCCATATACATACACATTTCAATACACTAAAACTAACCCTAGCTATTATTAAGCTTTAAGTAGGTTTTAGGGTTTAGAATTCTCATTACCTTGCAAGGGTGTAAATGAAGCTTGGAGTGGCTCAAGAACAAAGTTTCCAACTCCACCAAGATGCCAAAATCGGCTAGGATACAAGGAGCAACAAGGGTTTTAGTTTCCATTTTCGTTTTGCCCTTGAGGCTAGAAAAAGATGGAGTTTTTAGGAATATTTTTACCTCAAAAGAACAAGGAGAAGGAGGGCCTTCTAATGGTGGTATTGAAACTCCAAATGCTCCATACCCATGGAGGTGAAAGTGCTCTCTTTCGAATTTTGAAAGGATAGAAATGCTCTACTTGGTGAGAGGATTCCAATGGTGTAGTTTTTATAATTTTTGGAAGAGGTTTGAAGGGGTTACAAGAGGAGAGAAGGTGGTATTTTTGGGAGGTTGCTCTTTTCTCCATGGATGACCGATGAGGAAGAAGAAGAAAAGAGAGTGAGTGAGGGTGAGTGGTATTACGTGAGTGAAGAGAATGAATTGGGAGAGAGAGTGTGAGATAGGTAAGTAAAGTAGTATTTTACTTTTTGCTTTTTTTTTAATTCTTTTGTCTTTTGTTAATGAAAGGAGAGTAAAGAGTGTGTGAGAGAGAGAGGGGTGTGGGATCGGACACACTCACAGGACCCATAAGGGTTTTAAAATTGTATTTACAATATTTGACACATAAGTTTGTGTCATTTATGTTTCTACCCCACAACTTCCCGTTTTTGACAGTTTTTACTAATTCCTCGTTTTATTGATTTTATTGGTCCTAAAGCTTCACTAATATTTATTAATGATTATTTAGTTGACCAAAATTGTTACGAGTCTATTTGACCCGCTTAAAGACACGTTTTCCCGGTTTCCTCGAAAAACACGCTTTAAGGTTCATTAGTGGTTTTAATCCATTTTAAGGATCCGTTTTCTTCGGGAGTTGTTCCCATATATTATTTAGGTCTTATTAAACCTTTAGAATCCCTATAATACTCTAACCGAGGTCTCATACCTCCTATGGTTATTTAACGCTTATTTAGCGTTTTCCGCTTTTAAAGCGTTTCTTTATTTCCTTTGGATTTATTTTTCCTTACCAGTATTAATTAGGTACCATTAGGCCCTTAAATACGTATTAGATTAATTTTAATCCTTATGTTTAAGTTCGGGGTATTTCAATTATGAACATTAAAAGCACTTTATCAACTAGTAAGGGTATTTTTATCTTTTTTCCATTTTGAGAAAATACAAACAATACTTACAAGACCCGGTTAAATTAAAAAAATTGGTTATCACACTACCAAAGAGAACCTAATAATCAGAAAGCGAGATTTATAGCCATCAGCCCATTACATGTCGAACTATCAGCACAACACCAAACTATACCTTCGTGGAGAAATCTCTATGTCAACATGGTTATTAAAAACTAGGGCTTCCCATGGTAGGTTAACCGTCTTATTCGGTTAACCGCTTTCGGTTAACCAAGTCTTCGGTTTTCTAAAATCCAATTCCATTACCATTCCATTTAGATCGGTTAACCGGATTCGATTGACCGTTTAATTCGGTTTTCAAAAATATGATTCCATTACTTTTCCGTTTAGACCGGTAAACCTTTATTTCAGTTCGGTTTTATCGGTTAACCTTGTAGCCATGTATTTTTTTATTGATGAGAATCATACCATTAATATTATAGTACAACATTGATCATTCACCTAAATAATGAGTGACAAATCAAACACATGTGAGAAAAAATATAATATTGTGCATATTCCCTCAATAGCTAACATTAATTATTATATGAGGTGAACATTAATATTTGAAGATTTTGATTGTTTATATAATCGGTTAACCGAGCGGTTAACCGTTCTGGAAAATTCAATACCGTTACTGAAACTGAAACCGGTCAATTTACACGGTTCGGTTAACCATACCACAAGAACCGGTACGATTAACCTGAAAACAGGTATGGTTCACTTCGGTTTCGGTCAAATACCGCAGTTTCAGAATTTTGTGGGCAGCCTTATAAAAACGGTACAGCCGTTTATACAGGGTATCGCTCATTTTTGCAAAGAAACGTATTGAAATACCCCAAACCAAAATATGTTAATTAAACATCAAGTTAAGATGGTATAAGGCTAAAACATGCCTTAGAAACATTGGTAAACAATTTAAACCAAGGAAAACACAAGAAAACACCATAAAGTCAATTTAAGCAAATACTTGCTCTAGACTTGGTGTAACCTTGATTAGGATCCAAAGGTCATTCCTAGACCTTATTAACATGATAATGAACATGTTAAATCAACTACCAAAGAAAACCAAGCTCAAAAACAACTTAAAACCCAAATTGTGCTTTAAGGAGTCTTAAAGCACATTTTTGAAAAATTATCTTAGAAAGGGGTTTTGAGTGGCTAGATGGCTAAGATTATACCTTAATCAACATGTGTACTAATAATTATCACATTAGGAAGCCTAAATCAATGATAAACCAAAAATTTCACAAATCTGTGCACTAATTATGAATAGTGACCAAATAGTGCTCAATTTAGACTTTAGTCAACTTTGATTAATTAAATGGTCAAACTAGCCCATAAATATCTCATTAAGAGGAGGGGCCGGTTTTGAAAGTGATGAGTCACCATGAGACTTCAGCATATTAGAAAAAGAAGAGGGAAGATAAAGTAAATGACTATTTACCTTTATTTGCCAAATATCTTACAAAGTCTACCTCTCTTTTCTTCATTTCCCTCCTCCTACACCGTCTTCTTCTTCATTCTCTCAAGGATAAACCTTTCTTGCTACAGCACACACACTTCTCCATCTTCATTTGCTTGCTAAATCCAAGTCTAAGCTCCAAATCAAAAACTAAGAGCATATTTGTGCTAGTTAGACCAAGGCCTTCAATTCCTTATTTTCAAAACTTAAAAAGCTCAAGTTTGATTCCTTGAATAAACTCCATTGAAGGGGGAAAAGCTCATATTATAGAACCTTATTACTCTCCTTTGATTCAAGGTAAGAAAGGTTAAAGAAAAATCAAGTTTCTCCATTTTTGTGCATTACCGAAAATGACTTCTCATGGGGTCTTGCTTTACTCCTTGAATTAGCTTTGTTTCAATCTCTAAGAGACTAGTGGAGGTCTTCTTTTGATTCCTTATCAAAGTTCATTCCAAACTCTTAAGGTAAACACTCATTTTAATGCATTAAACACTCCTTTGTAACCTATGAGTAAATTCCATGAGTCTAGGTATAATCCTTAGCACTTATTACCTTATTTGAATGTTGATTAGAAGATTAGAAAGGGAAACAAAAGTCCTTACCGAAAATCAGTCAAGAAAACCAAAGGAAGAGAGAAAGGAAAGCTTGGAAAACAAAGGTAAATGACTTACCTTAAGGTGGTTTAGTGTCTTAAAGAATGAGGTTTAAATAGATACTAAATGCAGCCTAGAGATTACATTATATAATGAACCATATAATCTAGGAAAAACAACGTGATCATATTTGTAAACTTGTGACTAAAGAGCCAATGGTAATTGAGTAGTAAAACAACCACAAGGTGAATTACAAGAGCACTTATAATTACTATGAGATTGATGGGTGTAATTGCAGGTTGAAAGCTATATATGTGGGAAATTCAGTGTTTAAGTTTATGTCATTTAAGGGCCTAAGAGCCATGTCATTTAAGGGCCTAAGTGCCAAGCAATTAAGTTTATGCACTATATTGTGATTTGGTGTAGTTTGAGTGTAGTTTGTGTGTAGAGAACATTTATTGAGGATTTGAGTGTTCTTGGTTGTTTAAGAATGAAAAACTAAGTGTTTGGGTGTAAGAATGTACTAGGGAAGCTATGTCAAAATTTGGTTGTGAAACTAAGAGTTTTAAGTGTTCTAATGAAATATTATGACCTAGGTCATACTAGGAATCATTAATGGTTAAGTTGGTGGAAAGGAATAAGTTAAGGTGTTCATAAGGACGAGATTGACCTAGGGTTGTCTTTGAGGATTTAGAGAGTAAATGGGTGAGTTGGACACACCAAAATAATGGTATGAGAAATGTTAAGACTTGCACAAAAATCTGTAGGAAATGATGTATAATGCCTTGTGATGATTTAGGCGTGATCTAGTATGTATAACCTTGATGGTAATGAGTGGATTTGGGTGATGGAGATGAAACTTGTCTAAGAAGGATTTAGCATGGTCAAGACGAATGAGAAGAGGTGTAGGGTGTTTAGAGGATGGCTAGTAATGCCTAGATATGTACAAGTTTGGGAATGACGAGTAGTAAATGGAAAGGAGAGGGAATTGTGCATGGAGATGCAATATAACCTTGGGAACCTTGAGAATTTTGAGTTAAGGAGATGAAGATGAATAATGATGCTTTAGGAGTGGTCAAAATGGTTATGAGGAAGCACTTTGGTTAGTTGTGGTTGTAGGAAAAACTTACATCTTAGAAACCTAAGGAAATAAGTTATAAGTGTTAAGAATTTAGTAAGAACTTGAGTAAATGATCAAGGAATTTTGAGGTGAGTTGATCAATGGTTATGAGGATTTTAAGTGCTAAAATGGTGTTAGAACATGTGTGTATACATGGGGAAAGATTAGGAGAAAATTGGACAAAATAACAAGGTTGGAAAGATGCTCAAAACTGTAAAATTTAACAGTTTAATGTGTGGTCCGGGACTTGGTCCTTGGATAAAGTCCTGGACCAGCACTAAAAACCTGCCGAAAATCACCCCAGCACTGGTCTGGGGCCTAGGGTAAGTACCAAATCCCGGACCATAGTAAAAAAAGAGCCGAAAGTGGCAACACACATTGGTCCAGGACCTTAGAGCCGGACCAAGTCCCGGACCAGCACAAAATGTGCATGAAATGTTGTTTTAAGATGGGAAATGGATGGGGATGGTTGGTAGGGTTATTATAAGATGGTTAAGACATGTTTAGTGACATTTTAAGGTCATTAAGGGTGTGAACAAGTGTGTGAAATAATGAGAGGTAAGAAACTTAAGTGGTTAAGTTTGAAATACAATGACTTAGTGGTATTTAGTTGGAAATCATTAGTGATGATATGAGTTAGGTTAATCAAAAAAGAAATTAACCACCCGATTCGATGAATGTTTTAGGGTTTGAGTAGTGGAACTCCGGAGGAGAATAGACAACCGACGTCAACGGTGAACGGTATGGTTTTCTTGTAGCTTGCTTGCTAATGAGGTGTCCCTCGGCTTGTGTGCTATTTGTTTATGTGTTCCGACTAAACAAGATAAAGCATGAAACCGGTTTATTGTATTGTTGTGTGTTGTATGAACTAACACAACATACCTTGAGAACTTACTAACAATGTTTAGCAAAGAATTATATGAGAATAAGGAACACTCCCTAATACTGGTTTGCTAGCAACCGAAAGAGGTTTAACTAACAACCATTGTCGTTGAGACTTCTACTAACTGGAACATGGGGGTGAGGAATCCGAGACTGACTCCGGTCATGCATGTTGAGTTAGGAGGTCGGTATCCTTATCAGGTCCGTCCTCCATTGAGACTTGTCTTCGGACTTGTCGCCTAGAGTCGACAAATAGACTCGGCCACCTTGGATTACGGTTCAAAGTGGGAGGCAAGATTAAGATGGTGCGGTGGGATCTCCTAAATCCTAAATTTAAGAAATGTTGTTTATTTAACCAATGGAGTTGATAGCTCATTGGCTAGGGTTACTTTTGACCCGACAAAGATAAACATTGAGTTAAGAAACAACCAATTCTAATTAAACAAAGGTTGGTACACTGAGATAAGAATGGATACGAGAATAAGTGAATGTTTGACTTAAGGAGTTAAAGAGTTAACTCACTTACCTAAGGAACGCTTATTAAGTCGTTCAATGTGTTTGATCGATGATTTGTTTCATATGTTGTGTTGTGTTTATTGTACTTCTTATTAATGTTGTATAAATAATCAATCGCATGTATACGGCAAAATAGTCGTGCGTAGCCCCGTTAGCTTGGGAGTTACATGTTAACCGTACCAGCAAAGGTGCTGAGCCACTAGGGGCATCCATATTATTTTGCAGGTGAGAAGCAGCAAATGACCTGGCTTGAGAGTAAGATGGGATAGACGTATTACAGGTTTAAGTTTGACCTACGAATTGTGCATGTACTCTCGTATGGTAGTCTATGTTAATAAGTTGTATAGGATGTAAGGAACTTGTAATTGTGTATGTAATTGGTTAAGGCTTGTAAGTACTAATGTTCGGTATAGTTGGGTCCATCAGACCGTAGCTAGATCTTGGAGATTTTAGTATGCCAGTTAGTCACGTGGGTGACTAACGGCGGTAACACCAACTTTGTAAGAATTTTTGCTGCAATGTTAAATGAGTAATTGGAGGTTTATGAGATGATTATGGTTTTATGAGTTGGGGTGTTAAACGTATTGGCACGGCCGTATGAAATCCGACTCATCGAACCCCCCGTCTTGTAGTGACGTACAGCCGTATAATCATCTGTATTTCCATTTACCATATTTTTAAAGAATATGATATGAACTATTAAAGACAACAATTTGGTGGGAGCAAAAAGAAGACTAATTTTTTTCATTTAAATCCCTAAATGAAAATAACGTTCCTTATATAAGGTTTTATTATAGGAGAAATGATATAAACACCACCATCATTAACTATAAATTGAATATCTTTAAGGGAAAAATCATAATTATACCAATCACTTTGTTCTTTTTTTCTTCTTAAAATTCACTTATATAATTTATTATATCACTTAATAAAACTTCAATAAAATTATTATGGTTTAATAATGTGAATATTTATAATATATAAATATACAATCTAAAAGAGTTAATAATAAAAATACAATTATTATAAATAAAGTAGAACATAATTTATAATTATAAATATTTATACATTTATTATTTATTTAAGGGAAATTTCATGAGATACCCCTGATGTTTGAGCGAATTTCATGAAATACCCTTGATGTTTCATTTTCATTACTAGATACTTCTGAGGTTTCAATTTGTTTACGAGATACCCCTGTGGTTTCATTTTCATTATGAGATACCTCTGAGGTTTCAATTTCATCACGAGATACCCCTCCGTTTAAATTCAGATATATTATATTGTCAATATACCCCATTTTACTCTCACATCATATTCCCCTATAATAACCATATGGGTTTATGATCAAATTTTTTGTACAAATATAGAAAAAATATACAAAAATAATTAAAGATCATATAATTTGAATCGTTTTTCAAATGAATGTTATTAAATATTAAAAAAAGTTAAATAAATGGAAATGACTAAATAATAAAGCAATAATCTATCTTAAAAAATAAACATAAATTGTTTAAGTACGTAGCAATGACTTAAACAATAATATGAAATTTTTTGAAAGTAACAATTTCATATGCTACATAAAAAAACTCATTATTTAAAATTAGAAAAATAAAGTATAAAAAAACATAAAATATAATCAATTGTCTTGTGATTTTAATGTGTTTGTTATAACTATTTTACGATATTAAGTCTCCACTACAATAGTTTTTAAATTATGTAATTATTTATGTTTTTTAAATCAATTAATTTTTTATTATTTAGCCATTTCTATTTATTTTTAAAATTTAATGATTTGATTCTTTTTGTTTATTTAATTATATTCAGTTTTTAAAGTTGAATTAAAATTTTATATGATGTTTAATTATTTTTGTGTACTCCCTCCGTTCATTAATATCTGTCGTTTTAGGATGTGATTCTTGTTCAAAAATATCTGTCATTCTAGTTTTTTGACACACTTCTTTCCACTTTTACCCCTACTATTCAATATAAAAGTAATTATGATCTAAATGAAAAAGTAAAAAGTAAGGGCACATCGTCATTGTTCTACTTTTCTTAATAAGTATACAAGTTTCTAAAATGACAATTATTGTTGAACGGAGAGAGTATTTTTTAATATTTTAATTTTATATGATCATATGATGTAAGGATAAAATGGAAATATTATATTTCGCAATGAAATTAAAACCTCGGGATTATCTCATAAATAAAATGAAACTTTGTTATAATAATAAAACAGTCAGTGTATTTCGTGAATTTCCCTTTATTTAAATACTAATATTTCATTTGTACCAATTCCACTTTATATCCATATCCGTATTGAACTCCGGCGTTTTTAACAGCCTTGTATGTCAGACTGATGAAAGAAACGGATTGAGAACTCCCAAAGAAACAGAAAAATTCAAAGCTGATTAGCAGTAACCCGACAAAAGAGTATAAAAACATAAAACAATAAAAGGAACCCTAAACGCCTAGATGAGCGGAGATCATCATCACTGAAGATCTCACGCGACTTCTTACACTGATAGTGCCGGCTAACAGTTCCAACTCACATCTAAATATTACAAATCTCTTAGATTTATATATCTTCCGTACATCAACACTATGATCCCCATAAATACCTATATTTAATATAATCTGGGAGTTCAATAGTATGTGGCGCCATAATACGTCTGTGGAGCCGCGGCGGCAGCAGCACCCACAGCAGGCTGCTGGACAGGAGCAGCGGCTGCTGCAGTAGCTGGAGTTGCATAGGCTTGTTGAGGGTAAGCCTACACAAGTAAAGCAAACCAGTTACTTTATATCCAGATTATCTATCCTTATTAAAACACAATCAAAAATTATATTGCAGCCTGTAAGAGGTCAAAAGTAAAAACAGAAGGTATCACCGAGCATGCGGGGTAACAAGAAAGAACCAGCAAATATCACAGCAGTTGTCATCTAATCCAAAAAGGCATAATTAGTCAAAGAGTGCGTACCTGAGCCGGATAAGTGGGTGGTGCATAAGCACCGTAAGCAGAAGCTTGAGGCACTGATGTTGGCACCTGAGGTTGGGCATAGTTGGTTCCGTAATACCCAGGGTATGCTGCTGCTGCCTGAACCAGAAAAATTAAAAGGATCCTTCTTTTTTAAATGATATTCCATGTTGTTTTACGATGTGAATCTTGTTCAAAATATAAGGCATTCTAGCTTTTTAACACTTTTTTCACTTTTGATCAGAGATTGTTGAACGGGGAGTGGTAAAGATGCTGATACTCATATTGGTAAAATGTAAATACCTGTTGGGTGTAACCAGGATTCCATGTTTGCCCTTGGGCAGGGACCTGGGCAACCGGGGGCCATGTTTGAGCCTGCGGCACATAGCCAGTTGGCCATTGGGTCTGAGTAGCAGCAGGATAGGAACCCACAACTGATGGGGCACTTGTAACCCCAGCATAAGGTTTCATCAATTTTGCCTTGTCAGAAGAAAGGTCATCAGCATCACGCTTTCTCGATTCTGATGAGCTCCTGTGATGTATAAAAAGTTTGAAATGACGATCCTTGGCTTTCTTGATTGCTACAGCATCACCAAATAGGCCTAAAAACTGCAATCCCAAAAAAGAAGAAACAGGAAAACAAGTTAGCCCAGTATCAATCCAAAGCCTCCTGTAACAAGAAATAGAAAGCATAGCCAATGTGGACATGTAGAAATCACCGGCGGCGGCACAACACAAGGCAGAGAACATATACTAATGAAAAGACAGAATACATGCACATAAGCCGAGGCGGATGCAGACATTCAAACAGAGGAAGAATGAGAAAAACATAATATGAGTTACCTCCAAATATAGAATAGGCTACAGGTATGGCAGATCACGCAAGGCTACAACCAAGCTCAGACAACAAAAAAATGAGAAAAACATAAAATGAGTTACCTCCAAATATATTCTTGACGATTCTTCTCTCTCTGTAAGAGGAGCCATATTCAAGTTACTAGGATCAGGTGAAATGAACTTTTCAACCATATCATCTAGATAGTCGATTCGTTTCTCAGCCTGTTGGATGCTTTCTAGATGAAGCAAGGCCTGCTCATAAAAAACATCATCTCCAAACATTACTTTCTTTAAAAAATCCAGACTTTGCATAATTATACAACAATCAAAATCGTAAATAAATGATCAAAGTACATGCATGTGGGGAAGGTGCATATACAGGGAAGGAATAACCTCCAGAAGTGGCTTGGACAATTGAACCTTCTGAATCGCCTCAACCAAAATCTCTCTAGCCTTCTCTACGTTTCCACAGACCTAGGTATAACATAATTCAAAAGAGAATATAAGACAATAGATAGTCAATCAATAATCATCCAAGGATCAAATTCCAGATTAAGGGAGGGTCAAATAATGTAGAGAGCAAACAGGAACTCAATTCCAAGCTACAAGCAAATATGATCGCAATAAACAGTCCCAACTGTTATTCCCATACCAAGTAAACAAATCGCGAGTACTGAGCGAAGAGCAAAGGTAGCATTTGTGACTGCTCTTTCCCTTTCTCAATAGCAATTGCCTGTTCATATAAAGAAAAAGCTCCCTCCATATTTCCCTGAAATTGCAAAAGTATACAGTAAAAAGGTCATGAGTTTAACAACCAAGGAATCTCACTCAAAACCAATTTCAATAGCCCAAAAGAAGTTTCTGACCAGTCGTCTTTCCATGTTTGCATGATCAATGATAGCTTCAAGGAGACCAGGAGCAATTTCAGAGTGTACAAGTTGATAGGCTGTACGTGCAGCAGAAACATCGCCATGTTGCTCCTTAAAACGAGCAGCAAATAGGTGGATCTCAGGTTGCCGCTGCAATAACCAGGAACAAATTTATTCAAAGACCAATGAGAAGTTTTAATAAAATGAACAAAACTATGATCAAATAAATAACACGGAACTCA
This sequence comes from Limonium bicolor, assembly GCA_023374045.1. Classification (NCBI taxonomy): domain Eukaryota; kingdom Viridiplantae; phylum Streptophyta; class Magnoliopsida; order Caryophyllales; family Plumbaginaceae; genus Limonium; species Limonium bicolor. The sequence continues at coordinate 356,020,424 of CM041776.1, forward strand.
CAAAATCCATAATACTCAGATAGCCCATTCCCTATTTAGTCAGAAGCTTCTTTTTAATAAAATAAAGTATGCTGCTATAGGAGGATTCAGATGTTGAGAAATAGAAGTCCTTCACAATTGAAGATCCAATCACCTAAGACAGAACTTTTTAATATGTCATTGCTCTTATGCATCATTGAAAATCCCATCTTCTATGATACGACTTGTATTCTAAATCAGCATTGTCCTATTGTATGGATACATAGATTGAGCTGCTTAATGGGTACAAGTCTCCCTTCTGCTCATTTTTAAACAAATTTTTGCCCAATGGATAATTCACACTAGATAAAAGAAGAAACAAATTAGTTGATCGATGTGCCCAGCAAATGCAGAAGAGCCATTGCAGTAGCATAATCAATGATCTGGGGCACGAAAGGGGGCTGGACAGACGGTGGAGTTACCTTGACAAATACTTGGGTAGCTCGAGCAAGTGCATTCTCAGCAATATCCATGCTCCCACAAGCCTCCATGCACAGAATATATCTTATCCAGTACTCAGGATAGTTGGCACAAGCAACTAAGCATCTCTCATAAAGCTTGACAATCTGACTCCAGCATAAACCACATATTAGAGCAAAATCTCACTCACTTGCACAAAAAAGTAATCAATGTAATCAATGAGGATATGTTCATCAGAGATACTCCATTTGCGGATATAGGGAGGCCCCTCAAATATGAGAGGGACCATCCTTGTCTGATAGATACATGGTTAGGAAGATAAGAAGATACCTGCATGCATAACATGGGGATTTTAAAAGGATAACAAAACTTATTTATTTATACAACACACCATGAAACCCAAAACATCGACTCACAATGAGAGGTTTGAAGTACTTAGCCTTATAGAAACCATATCGAAGGCCCAGGCTTTAGTCTCAGTACAATATCCCGAATTAAAAGTTGCTTCATCCAACGGTTTACCCAAAAAAGAAAATGGTGCAGCACATTTATTTAACTGTGAGTTCATGAGTAGAAAAGAATGACGACTAAAGAGCTGGAAGATGTTCCTGAACTGGAGGAATATTCATATCAAACTGATTCAGTTACCTTGTTGAAGTCACCTTCTTTTTCAATGAAATCCAAATAAGTATGCCAATTCTCAAGCTCCACATCAATCAAAGGCCGCACATGGAAATAAGGCCTCCTGATAGCTGTTTCAAAACCAATAATCTTAGAATCAAACTCTTTAGCCTTCTTGTAAGCCTCCTCTCTAATAGCTATATACTTCTCCTTCTCATCTGCTTCGGTTAAGCCTGTATTTATAGGCTGACTCAACTCTTCACCTCCTTCAGAGTTAACCTCTCCCTCAATCCGTTGACCATCAGCACCCGGATTACTCTCCAAAGAAGAAGTCTCTTCAGCAGTCCTTAGTTCGGGCAGGGGTTGACTTCCAACCAAATCCTTGAAGCTGTAATAAAATTAGCCAGAAATGTAACAAGAACCTCATCAGAACCATTTCAAGGAAGAAATATTAGCCTCCATATCCATGCCAGCGCAACTTTCTGAATTATTAACTTTATAATTGGGAACTTCCCTCTGAAGTTTTTAAGTCAACAATTTTTCATGAATACGTCAAACTCCAAGCCAAAAAAAGATTTTCACTGGCATCAAATCATCTTGTCTAACAAGTAGAGAAAAACACAAAGCATTCCAGCACCGAGGCAATCTGATGCCAAACAGCCAAAAATACTATCATAAGCACATTTAGTGAAGAAGTAACTCTACCTGGCAAAGTAACGATCCAATTGCTGATTTGGATTCTCAAATATTCTAGTGTAAATAGCAGCAAGACGGCTCCACTGCTGATGAGTATATTCATATTCAATATATTTATCCCAAAGGGGGTAAGACAAGTAATCTGTTCCAACATAAGCCAACCCTCGTTCAAAAAGCCTGAAATACCAGAACCAAATAAAACAATCATAAAACAAGTGCAAACACCAGCTCAACCATAGTAAGGAAACCCATCTTCAGGGGGTAATGCCACAAATTTTTCAAATGACACTGAGGAATTCACTTGAAGAGCATGGAACACTTCCAAACTTGAGCTCAAATTTTCTTCATTTACCTTCCTGGACAAACACATACTACTTCCTTGACATGGAGCAGGCATAGAGGCCATCTTAGAAGATCTCCGCGCCATCAATTTGCATACTGACACACCTTGCAGTGCCAGACTTATTTGACTGTGATAACTTACAGAGAACTATATAGACTAGTAGTCTGTTGGTGTAATGATCTAGGTGGTTATGGAGAACTAGTAGGACAAAAAAAAACACCCTAAATTTTCAAGAAGTACTACAGGTTCACACATCAGAAACATAAATTTCTGAAGTGCAATATCCCACCATATCTTATCCACCATACATGTGAGGGTTCACTGTTGCAGTAATACCAAAATTCAGTTAGATAATCCCATCAAGACAGCCAAGTTGAATAAGGAACCTTGACTCTCTTGATCGCCACATACAACACAGTATACAAAGAGGTAGTTACCTTCTTACTGTGTCTGGATCTCCATATGTGCCGATGGCAAACGTGCAGTAGTGCAACCAGATTTCCACAGAGTATGTCACCCCTTGAACAGCTCTTTCATATACTTCTACAACCTTGTCAATAGCTCCAAAGCGTGCCTCATGATCAGCATATTTCTTCCAATAACCGTAACACAAGGGAAACTCCACAAGAAAAGAATCATAAACCTTCCTAATACTCATAATATTATCCTGCAGATAAATATGGAAGTCATCAGCAAATGGGAGATGGAAGTATAATTCAAAGCAGCAGAACAGTTACAGCACTTGGTTAATATCTTAGCTTTTCAATAAAAGGGCAGAATCCTCAGCATGATAGACAAGATGGAATACCGCCCGGTTTCCACACAAAAAGCAGAATATAGAGCATTATTGCAGCAATCTTTATAAGAAACGCTACCAAAAGTAATGAACAAAGTAAGTTCAGACCAGAACTGTAACACCAGAAAGAAAATACTTTATGTCTTGTGTAATAAACACTAATTTTGAACTTATCATCTCAGAAGGCAATAAAATATTAAAACCACATTTTCTGAGATAAAATATTAAAACCACATTGCCCATTCATCACCTGACCTAACAGTCTTGTTCCACTCAAATTTTACTAATACAATACACACCTGGGCTGTCTTTTCTGTTTCTTCAATCAACGAAGTCCAGGCGTTGAAATCCGTAGAATTGGCCTTGACAATGTTCCATAACCGTTCAGCCTCAGCTGATAACACTGAAACCAAAATGTGGAAGATATATAACTATGCATTACCATCACTCAACTTATTTCTAATGGAACAAAAAATGCCAACAGAGCACAGTAAGCCATGCACAATAGTGTCAACAATACATGAGACATACCAACCCCATCTGTTTGCGGCTGTTCAGTTGTGGCACCATTATCACCAGCTGCTGAAGTACTATTCACATCATTAGAAATGTTACCGTTTGTGTTGGTACCATTTAAAGCAGGTTGATCAGATATCATAGCCACAGTATGCGCTTCAGGAGCAACCTGTTCAGCATTTTCTTTCTCAAACGACTGACTAGTTCCATCTGCAGCTAAATTAGCTTCTTGCATAAGAGAACTTGTATCAGCAACAGGGTATGACTGAGGCATGACATCCTTAGCATCCGGAACAGCGGCAGAACTATCTCCACTATGAGCATAATTTGAGTTGGCATCCACACATGCAGTAGAAGGATAGGTGGTATAGTCCATGACTGTAGACGACTGAGCAACAACTGTTTCGCTGTCACCCATGTGGAACAAATTTCAAGTTACCTCAAACGGATACTGCCGAAGGAAACATAAAAGAAAAAAGATCCTCGTCAACAATAATCAGGCGTACAGTATTAGGTCATGGACATGGAGCTTAAACAATATATCGTTAAGCGATGTAGTCATTCAAAAAAAAATAAGCCAGTAAAACACCGCAGCCTGTTTGCACCTCATTGTGAGCTCAAATTTGATCCCCTGGGTTTCAATACAAACCATTGAGGACTCGAATTGGCGTCCAAATGAAAACCGTGAGTATTTTTAAAACCTAGGAACTGTCTTTAATGGGCTCCTTTCGAACCCCAAGGCTCGATTCCAAACCCTAGGGTTTTAACCATAGGAAATCATACCAGCAAACAAAAAATAGAGAATTGAAAAAAAGAAAGTTGGCTTACTTGTAGCGCTGGAGAAGGATAGTCACCGAGATATAACAGAGCGAGCAAGAAACAACTTGAGAATAGAGAGAGAAGAGGACAGAGAGACGGCAGATGACCGACGAGAAAGGAAAGGGAAAATATATGGGTGAAGAAGGGCCAGGCGAATGCAGGAGAGAACGGGGATAAAGAAACGCGAATTCCAACCAAACGAACCTATTTTGCTTTTTTGTTTTTCTTGTATTTTTGTAACACTTTAAAATGTTGTAGTTTATTAGATGTAAGTCCAAATAACATAAATTTTATACTGTTGTTCATCATAATTTGAGCTCTTCAAAATAAGACCAAACATGAATATGTTTGATAAATTTAAAATTTTTTATTTTTTGTATGTATATATGTTTTAAGATTCATTGTGAATCTTAAGTTTAAGAAAGTGAATCAAAGGTTGTTAAAAAGTGAATCATAGATTGTTAAAAAGTGAATCAGAGGTCGTTAGACCCTATACCCTACACTACAAACTCTTCGGCGTTTTTAGCATTTCTTGGGTGGTTTTTAGGGTGTTTGGGGGTAGGGTAATCTTTTTGGCATTAGTTCTATTCTTTATATTGTCGTCACTAACTCGACAGTTATTTAGGGTTTGTGGCTTAGAGTTTAGGATCGTTAGACCCTAAACCCGCACTACAAACCCTAAATATACTTTCGACCTTTTTAGCATTCCTATGGTGGTTTTTAGGGTGTTTGAGGGGGGTAGGGTAATCTTTTTGGCATTAGTTTTATATTATCGTCACTAACTCGATAGTTTTTAGGGTTTGTGGGTTAGGGTTTAGGGTCATCCTACACTACAAACCATAAAATGTCTTCGGTGTTTTTAGCATTCCTAGGGTGGTTTTCAGGGTGTTTGAGGGAGTAAGGTAATCTTTTTTGCATTAGTTCTACACATTATATTGTCGTCACTGACTCGACAGTTTTTTAGTTAAGGGTTTATTGAAAAGTGAATATTTCGTTTTAAAAAAGTGAATCACATGTTTAAGTATAGTGAATCTTTTATTTAAGAAAAGTGAATATTTTGTTTAAAAATAGTCAATCAAATGTTTAAGAAAATTGAATCTTATCACAAATTTAAACGAGAACAATATGAACCTTTCATTTATTTAAAAGTGAATATTTTGTTGAAGAAAAGTTAATCAAATATTCAAGAAAAATGAAGCTTATATTTAAGAACGATGAACCTTCACTTAAAATAATGTAAATCTTTTGTTTTTCTAAAAGTGAATTTTAATTTTAAGAAAAGTAAATCTTAAAGAAGATTCATTTTATTAATTTATAAGGTTTATTTTATTATTAAATAAGATTCATTTTGCTAATAAATAAGATTCACTTTAAAAATACGTAATATATACTCATTTTAAAAACATAAAATTTTAAGTTTACCAAAACATATCCATGATGCATCTTATTTTGAAAAGCACAAAAAATGATGAATAATGGTATAATTTATTTAATTTTAGCACTTATATTTTGTGAGTTGTAACATTTTGAAAAAAAAAATTGTTTCTCTCTCCTCCTACATTCAACCTCCTGTGTGGGCGTGGGCACTCCGTACGTGTTTTTTCTTTTTCTTTTTTTAATTTTCCTTATTTTCTTCTCTTAATTTTAATTGGGTCAATAATGTATTGACATGTGACACTGAAGCCATAGAAGAAGGTGGAGCAAGCTCCAAGGTCTCCGTTCTGTAAAGAAATATCTTTCCCGGTCAGTAGACCGCTCGGCGTTTTGGGCAGATAAAGGGGCACGGCATGGGAAACAATTTTTTTTGAAAAAATTACATCCCCACCCATGATGTTTGGTGAAATTACACATCCCACCCACGTGGTTTCAAAAATTACTTTCCCCGCCCATGTGGTTTCCCCTTTTTTACATCCGATAACTTTTCTATTTTCCGTTCAACTCAAGAGATGCTTAAATGTTGTCCAAAGTTGATGAAACTTTACATGGACGATGCTAAAGTGTTATATTTTGGTCTTATGCCAAATTCAATTTTTTTTAAGCTCACTTGTGACATGTGGGACCCAATGAACACATGTTCACTTGCAAAAGTGAGCTTAAAAAACTTTGGATTTCATGCCAGAGCAAAATATAACACTTTAGCATCGTCCATGTAAAGTTTCATCAACTTTGGACATCATTTAAGCATCTCTTGAGTTGAACGAAAAATAGAAAAGTTGTTGGATGTAAAAAAGGGGAAACCATATGGGTGAGGAAATTCCTCAGGGAATACGTCAGGAAATTCGTCTACCACTCGAATATTATGAAGCTTCTCCTCTTCTATTCTCATATCCTGAACATAGCAAAGGTAGGCGGAGTGTCCCTTCCTTACCTTAGTCATAATATCCATCGCAGAAACAATTTTAACACTAGGTCCATCCTCCATTCCCTTATATGAAATCCTCTGCCCCCTGGGTCCTCTAAGGACAACCTTCTACTCCAAACAGCATATCCTTCCCTTATACTTACTCAGCCAGTCCATTCCAAGAATCACACCAAAGTCAGACAGATCAAACTAAATCAGATCGGCACATAACTTAGCCTCCTTAATCACAATACCCACATTCTTAATCATTTTGCAGCAATCAAACACCTCCCCTGATGGGATAGACACAGCTACAGAAATAGGGCTATTAGCCTCTAAACCCACTTTACTCAGAAATTCATATGCTACAAATGAATACAAAGCTCCAGTTTCGAATAAAATCTTAACAGGAGTGCCATGAACATGAAAAGTACCTACTATGACATTATGCTCCGCCTCAGCTTCCGCTTGGCTCATCACATTGATTCTTCATGGGTTGCGGTAATTGTTGTTGCCGCCCTCCTTCTGGCTACCATTGCCCCTAGTCGGGCGACCTTCAAAAGCACGCTGATTAGACCCCGCGCGAGACTGTTGAGCCTGGTCTCTGTTCTGATTTCCCTGTTAGCTACAGGAGCGACCCCCACCATTTCCTCTCTGTGAAGCACCCCCAGAAGTCACTAGTAGGAAAACAGCCTTTTTCTGCGGTTGTAAAAGGCCTATTTCAGCGGTTTACAACCACAGAAATGAGAACCGCCGAAATAGGTATTCAACCTTATTTCGGCGGTTCCAGAACCGCCGAAATAGACAACTCTATTTCGGCGGTTACTTATATAGAACCACCGAAATAGACCTCTGCCATTTGACCGTATACATTTGACCTGGCCACCTATTTCGGCGGTTTCTTATATAGAACCACCGAAATAGATACCCGCCGGAACAAGGGATTTGACTGGATATGGTTGGCCCCATGACCTATTTCGGCGTTCTCTAGTAGGAACCGCCGAAATAGGTAGTAATTTTTTTTTCCTTTCTAGCTTATTAATGCACCCAAATACACCACAAAATTAAACAAACCTGTAAAGACATTGTATAATGCTGCCACCACAGTGGGGCGCCTCAGTAGCATACTATAAACCCATAAAGGGCCACAAACATCGGCACGCATCAATAAATGCAAGAAAGCAAGAAAATTCATAACAAAAATAACGATTAGTTGTACACTTCACCACACCACACTCTTTTACAATATACAATTCACTACGTTTCAATCTAATGAAATACATAATGACACAACTAACGTTCAACGCAAACTAAATTAAGAGGAATCAACTAAGTACGTCGATGGAGATAAATTCTGCCCAATCCTCGAGGATTTCAGATATGTGCCTCTCTTTATAATTTCCATAGCCCACGAGTTCTTCGAAAGCCTTGAACAAACAAAAATGAATAGTACTAATGAGACACTACACAAAGAATGACAAAGAATACAAATACATATAAACCAAGACTTTCAAAGATAGTTTTATACCTTGTCCAATGATTTTTCTGGCAAAAACTTGGATGATGCTACTAAGTCATGCATAAACCTCATAACATAGTAACCACATTTTGATCCACCAGGCTGTACTGGACACTATACATTCACACATGGACGTTATTAGTCATACTTGCAGGTCTACTATTAACATGTTAACTATTTGCACAAAATAAGTAAAACTACCTTCACTGCAGTCTAAGGGATGCGCTTCGGTGTCTTTTGCAATGAAAGCAGTGCAGCTTTGAAGCCACTATACAAAATAAATAGTTTGAATGTAATACACAAATTAATTAAATTTAACGAAACAATTTATTAAGTTATGACAATTGTTGTATAATTTAAATAGCTCACTTCATTAGAGCCGCTGCTATCGCTGGCTTCTTGGCACTCGTATCAAGTGAGTCAAATTGAAAGACTCTCGGGTATTTCATGGCCAAAACCAACAACGACCAATGACGACTGTTCACGTAATGAATAAAATTGAAATCATAACACAGATAACATAACTTATAAATAAAACGTAATAAGATATGGAAGTATGACTTACCCTTGATAATATGGCAGCATAATGTATGACTTGTCTGCACATTCAAATATTGTGTTCGTCAAGTACCGCAAAAGACCTTCAGGATCCATTGACATAGTCACTTCACAGCAAGTAGCAGGGCATAGGAATCCGAAGCTGTTAGTTTGATGATCTCGTATCACCTTAGAATGCACATACCTGCACCATAAAGACAACAACATCAGTGAATGACGTTAAAGTACAAAAAATAATTCAAGTATTTCATTAATATAGGAAAAGGTATGAGATCGCTCACATGCTAGCTAACTTCAGAATCGACACATTTAATCAGTCTCTCTTGAATACATCAATGAAGTCAGACATATATATATATATTGAACGTATGAGTCTGCCCTTCGGGTTCGTGGTGGTGAAAAATACCCTGGGTATCCTCCACATGGATCCTATCACTCTGAGGTGACGTCATCTACAAGGCCGAGTGCAGAAGCCTCATGTTCTGTGACAACCCATCCAATATGTTCTTCTCTACTAAAGCAGGTCTCATCATGAAATTGGAGGATGTCCTCGTGAGAGATGGTGTGGCAACACTTTTTTCTTTCCCTTTAGAAGTTTTTTTCGACTTGACATTTTCTTAAGTTGTTGATTAATTAAGTTTAAGTGACTCACTCTAAACCATATACTAATTGAAATATCGGATAATTATAATTTTAGAGTAAGCGTTAATTGTGTTTACGTGGCCCGAGATTTTGACCCATGCACCCGGCCATTGGATTGTAGCTGTTTGAACAGAGCGAAGTGTCTTTCTCTGTGGAATAGGTACCGGTATAGCAACATCAGCATATTCTGTCACATAATCATCCATAAGCACCCGGACATACCCCTGTCGTAGTGGTTCACCATGCACGATGTCTGTAGAATATGAGGGAAACAATTTACCTTACGCCACCTTAATATCCTCACCTCCCATCGGCATGAACAACGCGCATTCAACGGGTTCCTGAATATTAAGTAGAGAAGGGTTGAACGAACACAATCGAAGTAAATAGATGATAATAAATAATTTATTTTCTAAGTTAATGTGACTAACCTTAATAGATGCATATGGATATGGATCTATCGACTGCACACTACTCTGCCGTACTGGTGTGCCCTCCTCCACATCAACTGATGGTGCAGGGGCTGGTCTAGTCACCTCTTGACTGCTGCACATCTGTGAGCGTATTTTGGTCATCTCCTCTGCGACCAACTGATGAAGATTCTGTTTAAGCCTCTACTCAATATCAGCAGTAACCTTCAAATGTTCCTCATAGCTGATCATCTTTCCTTGTGAGCCTTTCCTAGACCCCGGATTGCCAAAAGCTTGGCGGATACCAACTTGTCCACCAAAACCAATAGCGCGACCAGGATGATCCACCTTTCCAAGAGCACGAGAAAGGGGATCATATTGTCTGTTCGGAGTCCAAGAACCCTGTAACACCCCAACCGCTAATCCTATGCTTACCGTCTAATCGTCCCACTAATCCTACGAGTTCGCAGCGGAATTATTACATACCTACTACGGCGGGTGAAACAATGCCGCTAACCGCCCATACGGCTAGCTAGGCTACTAATACTTACAGTCACGGTCTGATGAACATAGTGTACCGAGCTACTAATTGTAGACACCAAAAATTCTCACCCCATAAAGCAAATTCCGAAATCATAAATACAATAAGAGGGGTCGTCGCCTTTCTTTGTCAAAACGTAATGACGTGCGTGCCAAAGCGAGACCATCGTTTTATAGTCTTTTTCAAAGCATTTCAAAAACAATTTTGCAAAAATGAATTTCCAACGACAATACGATTTTATAACCTCTCCCTTTTATTTTATTCACCTATCTTATTATTTATTCTACCTTTATTGCTTGTCTATTTGTTCATTTATCTTTTAGCTTCATTTTGTTTACTTATTTGTTTTATCATATTTATCGCTACTTATTTGTCTTCTAGCATTTACTTTTATTTTATCATCATCATTTCCTTAGTACTATTTCATTATTTATGTACATATTATTATTGAGTACTTTATTATTGTTATTATTATTAGTTTTGTTTATTCATGAATAAAAAAGAAACAATTCATCTTCATTGATAAAATCATTTCGTCTTAGTCTGCGTTTCCGTTTAAAATGCTAGCGGTTTAACAGAATTCAGTCAATTTGAGTAGCACTTATTTATCTTGTTCCACACTCTCAGATTGAGTTGAATTAGTAGCGCAGTTGGTTAATACATGTTGGATGACTGGGGAGGTCCCGAGTTCGAGCACGGTAATTGGAATTATGGCACATTTTTTTCCCTTCTTCTTTTTGGTCTCAGCAACCAAGTGAAACCCAAAACCTGTATCCAAACCAGCCGCCGTTAACTCCTCTTACTCTTCTCTATATATTGATCATTATCTCTCGCAAAACAAAGGAGGGGCAGATCCCAAGACCAACAGACAACACAGATCCCACGTTTTTTTCCTTTCTTCCTCTGTTGTCTGAGACATTCCATTCTCTTGTCTTCCTCAATTTGAAATCCGAAACCCAGAAACAGATCCCACGACAAGCAGCCACCAACTCCCGGTCTCTATTCCAAAAAAACATTCGCACGTCCCAACCTTTCAACTTTCCGCATGCAACACTGCTCCATCACCACCTTCTGCCCCTCCGCCGGAAATTCCCACCATCTACACCACTCCATCGCCTGAAGCTCAATCATCATCCACTGGCTCGAATCTTTTCTCTTCTCTTTTCGATCACCGCGTTCGAATTCCGGGTTTTGTCTTACCAGAGAAGTAAGCCAGTGATGGCAGCGCAAGCTGAACTCTATCGGAAACCGGTTTTGAAGGGAGATTCGACCCTTCATCTCTGTATCTTCTTCCTTCTGTTGTATATTTGTTGAGATTCCAAAACCTGGGCTTCGAACTTCCATTTCGTATGTCCCTGGCTTGAGGACGATGCTGAATATCACTTACATTCTGTGTTCACGGTTTTCGTTCTTTTTCTGCATCTGTTTGGGCCAAAAGGAAGCAGATATGGCTTCGGTAATCGCCCCGAATATAAGCCTTCATCTCTTCCCGGCTCTATTACTTTGTTGTCTTCATTTTATGCTATCCCTTTTCCGCCTCTTGGTGAATACCTAGACTGGTATGAACTCCGAAGTTCACGAACAGAGCAAAAAAAAAACGGAAGTGTGATTTCATTTTGAGAATCCCGAGTATTCTCTGTCAATATTTCTCTGGTCTTTTTTCTTACAATCACCCCACCTGTTACAGACTTTGTAGTCTACGGATATGGTTCGAAGTGAAAACGAGGAGAAAATTCTTCTTGTTTCTCCATCGATTTCACAGATGCTACTCTCAATTTACATGATCACTCATATTTCCTCTGAATATTTTCTTTGCTGAATCGAACATCTGCCCACAGAAGCTCTTCCGTTTTTCATTTTTGTTGTTGGTATTATTGCTCGTTGATTTATCGAATGAGTAAGTATGTCTCTGTTCATTGACTTTCATATTATCGTTCTCCTCCCCTTGCGTTATCTTGCTTGTCGCGTCTGGTTTATTTTTTTTTTCTTTCTGTTATGCATCAAACCGACGGGTACCAGACCTAACATAGGCTCTAGGGCTTGAAATCGGTTTGTATTGAGCGAGAACATGTCCCGCACTTCCCCTCTATGATTTCAGTTTTTTTAAGGACATTCGCCATTCCTACTGTCTTACTACATTACTGTCATCGATTTCTACTATTTTTCTGGTTTGAAGATGTTCGTTCTGAGATTGAAATCGAGGCCCTGAGTCTCGATTCTTGGCCAAGATTCATATTCTATCTGTTAATCCCGTTCACTCAATCTGGGTTAAAACTTGTCTCGCGGAATTCTATCCATAATTATTACATTTCAATGCGTTATGGGTACCATGTACTTTCTGTCTGTTTTCGAGTTCATCTACAGAGACCCTATTTGCTCGAGACGTGTTCGAACGCTCCTGGCATGTGAATCGCAAATTGCTCCCTGCTGTTTAAAGATGTGGTTTCATCCTGCTCCATCCCTCTGACTGTAGATTCGAATGCAAATCCATACCGAAACAGAGTTGTAGTATCTGATTTCTGCGCTTATCTTCCGATTTCGATTTTCATTCTGATCTATATTTTGGTGTGCGACTATCTGTAATCAGGAGCTAATGTGTGATATCTTGTTTGATTTGTTTCCCCTTTCATGGTCTTAACCCTCTACAGGAAAATGTTGAGTTTCCACCTCCTGGTATTTATTCGGTACCTAAATTCCATTAGTCTATTTGCTTGAGTGAGTACATTCGTCTATTTGCTTGATATCCATGGCTAAACATCTCACTGCTTCTGATTCTGGGAGTTACGACTGCTTCATATATTTTGTTAATTAATTGAGTTCGTAACTTGTCATAAGATTTTCCGTGGGCGACTATCCTGCTGTGCATATAACATTTCATGTCTTTTTTAGATGACTTATTCTACTGAAATGTAATTTTAGTTTCGGTTAAGGCAACATACGGTTCCGTCTTATCATGTGGAGTAGTGGGTTCAGCTTAATTAACTGTATAAGCAGTGAATAATCTTCTTTCTGTTTGAGCATGGCGGATTGGCGGTAATGATAATGATATTGAATAAATCTTGAATTGAGAAATCCATTCCTCTAAAGCTTCGAAATGAGGTAGCAATGTAGAGCGGAAAATAATTCAAATCAGCAAATCTGGGTTTGGTTTGAAATTAATGTCCGAGTGTTTTTAGGCTTCTGATCCCAGCTCCTTGTTTGATCACCAAGAGGAAATAAGAAATGAAAAAGGAATAGACAGTGGTGAGGAAAAACTTGGGTAACTTAGTTTAGGCTGAGCTTTTCAGAAAAATAGAATAGAACCGAGCCCTTTGACTTCTGCACTATACATATACATGCTTTGTATTCGGCTTTATTGCAGTTTTCAATTCCTTTCCTTGTATTTCTTCTAATCTAAGCCTTAGTTATTATCCTCTAGAGCCTTTCATTGACAGAAAAGTTTAGGATGCATTATTGCCCCGCACCTAACGGGTCTCTCATTCATTTCGTGGGGCAATAATCTTCTACAACTTCAGAAAACACCCGAACCACCCTTATGTATATATCAAAACAAAATCTTCCAAAAAACAAGCCCTTAAGGCTAAATTAGGAGGGTTTATGATGTGATACCACCCCATGCCTAACGGGTCTCTCATTCGTTTTATGTGGGTGGAATCCTCCTTTGCCTTCAACACACCCCTAATCAAGAGTTAATAAACAAACCAATAAATCAATTCCTCTCCCTTGTTAATATCTCACAAATCAGCCCAACAACTTTTTTCAGCCCAATCACAAATAAAGCCCACATAAAAAGGGGCCACTTCAGCCAATCCAAAGAAGGCCCAATTTCGGCCCAACTTCAAGCAAGGCCCTTTTTTCGGCCCAACTCTAGATAAGGTCCAAATTTCAACCCAATTTCCAACAAAGCCTAGAGCGGGCCCAATTTAATTCCAAGGCCCAATTCAAATCCCACTTCAGCCCAAATCAAAAGGTCACCCTGAGGCCCAATTCAAAACCCACTTCAGCCCACAGTTCATAAATCCCATTTCAAGGCCATCAAGCCCATTCGGCCCACTAAGCCCATTCGGCCCATCAAGCCCATTCGGTCCAACTTTGACCAACCTGAACTTTGACTTTGACCAATCTCAACTTTGACCTAATCCAACTTTGACCCGGTCTAACTTCGACCCGACTCATTTTTCAACCCCAACCCGAATTCAAATCACCCAATTCTAACCCAACTCATTTCAATTCAGTCCAATTCCATTCAACTCGAATTCAATTCATCCAATTCAAACTTAACTTATAAATCCTGGTCAAATTTCAAACTCAAGAATCTCTCTCCTCAGATTTCAACAATCATTTTATTCAAACTTCATCAAGTTTTCAAAAGAAACCATTTTGTGGAATTTTAAAGGAAAAACTCTTCTCACATCACAGAAAACTCTTCTCAAACGCAGAAAGTTCTTCTCACATATACAGAAAGTTTTCTCCTAAAAACCTTTTCCAAAATCAGTGTTTCTTCATCGAGAATTCCGAACAACTTAGTTTTCAAATCCAAATAAATTGTTTTCGGGGAGCAAGAAATGCCTAACCCCTTCAAAACATTTCCTTCATGGTTAGGACATCACTTGTCTTCCTTCCCAAAAATAAAAATCCGAGGCGGGGCACTGGGGTCATAACCCCCTTGTCGCAGTCTGGATCTCTTTAGGCGGGGCATTAGGGTGACAAACCTCCCCTAATAGCAGCCTAGATTTTTACAAGGCGGGGTGCTAGGGAAGTAACTGCCTTCCTAGTTGCAGCCGGGATTTTAGAATCACCTAACTCCCTTCCGCTCGATTTCAAGGTTTTCGGTTTCAAACGTTTTAAAACCCGGGAGTTAGAGACGTTATTAGGGTTTGACCGAGAACATCTCATTCATGGTGTTTCTTTCTAAATCCTATTTTCGACATGAATTCATTGCCCCATCTTTCGAGCCTCGGCACTTACCATTAATTAAGTGTCGTGTTCGAGGAGGTACATAGGGTAATCCCTCGGGATTATCCGCCCTTTTACAACAAAAATGACTTTTCGGTTTTAAACTTTAAGGGAGACGATTTTGACAATCATTCCTCCAAACAACTCAACCCATCATCATCTCATTTCAAATCCCAAAATATCCCAAAACCTCAACTCTTTTCGAACCTCGAACCCAAAAAACCCAGGATCTCTCCCAAATTCCAATTGTCTCACATACTCAAATCATCTTCAAAACCCAAAACACTTCATACTCAAAATCACCATTCAAACTCCAAATTGCCTCAAACTCGAATCGTCTCCCTAATCCCAACTCCTCTCTAACTTCTAACGTATCACAGGTTCGAGCGCCTCACAGACTCGAACATCTCAATTTCTCCACCATTTTAAGATTCAAGCGTCTCACAGACCCGAGCGTCTCACAGGCCTTGACATCCCATCCCATCCCAACCGTCTCATAGACCCGAGCGTCTCACAGACTAATCTCTCATACCCAAAACTTCAAACCCTTCAAAACTTCCAAAACCCCAAAATCCGTGAACTACGTAAGGTCTGATCTCAACAGTGAGTTGAGTACGTAGGCAACCCACACAGGGTGCGACCCCATTTCAAACAAAAAAACCCTTTTTCCCCATCTAAGATGACTCTCGTATCTCTCAAAACACTCAAACCTTCTTCGGCTCCCACAAACTCAAATCATCAGACTTCAAGTCTTGTCTATTCACTCAACCTCCGACTCTTTCCAAATCTTCATTCTATACTCATCCGAATTCGTCAATTCTTCTTCTTAGCACTAGCTTGGCAGAAAAGCTTGCCTCATCCACTCGTTTACTCTCTTCCCATCCTAATCCTATCCTTGGCTTTTAATTGAATCTCTCTAATAAGGTTTTAAAAGAAGACAATCCCGACAATTGGAGACCGAGGTTTCCTCGGGCACCAATCCGAAGTCGTGGTCATTGCCACTTCTGAGGGGTGTAACCCAGTACGAACCCACAACAGAATCTCTGCAAATGACCAGATAGTCTCTATCCATAGGCAATAAATCATCAGAGTCAATTAACGGTTCTTAGAACCCTTCTCCTCCCTTCCTAGTTCCTTAGGTCAAACTAGGTGGCGACTCTAGTCAATTCCGCCTTATAGAGGCATAAGTCCGCGTGGAGCCCATTGAGAGCGGGTGTAGTGTTCACTAACACTCCCCCTTTATGCTTTCTGGGAAAGACGGACGATAGAGTAGGTATTTGAGGGCTGCCATGAATAACGGGTTTTCACCCTCCACAGAATGGCAATTTCTAGGATCTAGGCTTTTCAGTCAGGCCATATTTAGATAGACCCCCCTCATACCGAAAAAAATCACCCTCCACAGAATGGCGACTCTGCTGGGGAAAACTTGAGTAAGTTTTTCTCAAACTCAAGGAAGACTGAACTCCAATCAAAATTGTCGGGATTTCCCCACTTCTTTTAAAACCTTCAAGAGATTCTTTTCAAGCCATTAGGATTATTCTGTTCCACACTTAGAGTGTGTATCTGATGAGGACAGATAGGACATATTAGATCCTCAACAAACATTACAACAATTGGATTAATAATTAGCTCATGATTAGAAAGAGACACTTAGGTGTGAATGAAGCTAACTTCCCTTTAGGGTAATAAGCAACCAATTTGGAATCACTAATCTCAAGACAAAACTCTTAGTAACTAGGTTGGTGCAGACTTCTCTGCTTTATTTGCTATATGATTGTGGGGGTGCATTGGGTGGGTAGCTTAGGACATGCATTCCTCTGTGTCACCCGTTTTATCCACGATGTCACGGGATCCCCAACCGGTCCACGGTTGATTCCCCATGAGCTGGGTCACTCTCTCAGTGAACAAACCCACGAGGCGGTATGGTCTCCGACTAACGCCTTGAAGCTCATGATCCAAAAATATCCTCCATTACCCGAGTCTAAGCCAGCATATAGCGAGCCATGAGCTTTCAGTGTCCAGCTGCCTTATCCGGTGTCTAAGAGGGGCTTATGGGTAGTCACCCCCTTGTATGCCGCCTGTCTGACCGCCCTTCTGTCTTACCCTGAAGATTGCATGGGCTCAGTTCTTCATTGCTCCTCTGCACCACATGTGTCTCTAAAGCCCAATGTCACGCTATACGTCCATAGAGGATCCCGTATTTACCGGATACCCATACATGGCACAACGTAGTCAGTGAATAATTTGGACTTTAGACACACCTGACCGTGCAGGTGACGAGAGACCCGTTCCCATGCAGTACTTCTCCGAGTTTCCCGAAAAGTGGGGTGTTGTCGGATCATCACTGGCCGTGGCGTATGTTTCCTTATCACTTCGGGTATCCTGACCTTTCGAACTTACTCACTCGATGAGGGGCCTTCTTTATAACGTGCCCTGCAAAGGGCATAGCAGAGAAAAACCCCGAGAGATGATAGTGAAGGAACGATGGTTCCCCCGGTGAGACGGAATCATAGTTGACCTGGAAAGTGATTATCCCAACATTAACACTTACAGCTCCACATCAAACACAGCCACGATTTACTTTATGCTATACATGTGTGCAAACCACTTTCTTAAACCCATCTGTTTTGAGTTCTACAAAATGTTCGGAATTCTCTTTTGCACATTTCTTAAAGCTGTTTTACTAGCTCGTTTAATTTTGAATCCCACCTAAATTTTACTCATAAACATTTGCGGTTTTTCTTTAAAGTGTTGTTTCCAAAACAATTTTCAAAAAATAGATTTCGAAAAACCTACTTTCTACAAATGAATTTCAAACAACATCCTTCGCCAACATTATTTCAAAATGGTTTTCGAAAACAGTTTTCAAAGTCGATTTTCACAAACGTATTCCAAAATAAATGATTTAGTCCCCATGTTGCGACCCGCTATTTTTGAAGCTCAACCCACCTTCAAGAGCAGCGGTCATTACTGTGGAGCGTACTAATCATTTCGTGTTTTCATAACAGTGGTGGATTTTCACATAAGATTTTGTGCTCGATCACTCACCTTTCCTTTCTCAAAAATATCCCTCATTCCCCTCGACGAAGCAAGTAAAGCAACATGAAGATCAACTAGCGGATCGAGCTGAAGGCCAGAGGCGCACCAACCCGTGGAGCTAACCGCAACATGAAGACTAACACCAACCATTTAAATACAAAATCAGAGGTGTACCAACCCGAGTCAAGCGACATGAAGGTCAGCAACACTGATTCGAGTTCAAACTGTTGAAAATCAGAAGAACACCAACCCGTTTTGCTTGATCACAGTACCGCTCCGCTGCAAGAGCCTTAAAATGAACAAGCAGCCGGTCAAGAGCCGAAGATGAGCGAGCAGCCGGTCAAGAACCCGAAGACGAGCGAGCAACCAACCAGGAGCCCGAGCGCGAGCAGTCTTCCAGAATCCCAAAGACGGACCAGAAGAGTTCAGTAGAAGTCCAGCTCAACACTTCCCCATTTTAATGACCTTTTTAGGATTGATGATGTATAGGTCTTCTTCCCCTATGATTCTTTTCTCTCTCGTCCATTTCTGAATAGATTACATGTATAGGTTTATACATTCCCCTTGAATTTGTTTAGATCAATGTGTATAGGGTTCCCTACTCCCTATTGTATTTGCGAATGACCGAGCGTCAAAACCCATTGAGAAAATCCACCACTTTGAAAACACGCGTTTTCAAAATCATTTTTCTAAAACTTGGTTTCTTTTGGCATGCACGAATAAAGAGAAGAATGAATAAGGAACGACTCCTCACAGTTATTTATCATTCATCAACTTTGCTTTATGGGGTGAGAATTCACGATATCTACAGGAGGTATCCCCTAGATAAACAACACCAGCAAATGCAACCGAGCACAAGGCAAATCGCATGCATTGCATTCATTACAAAAGTCCCATGTATTCTCGGTCAGTTCAAATTTGTCAAACACATACAAGTCCTGTCCACCTCAGAAAAAATTGCATAATCATGTGTTTCATTGTCACTGCACTATACACCATCTTTCATCCCCATATCTCGACCGCCAAAGCCTGATCTCAGAGGGATAGAAAAGAAAATCGATCTCAAACCTTTCCCAATCTCAAAGTGTATCATATAGTGGGGCTACCATGCGGGAGTTGTCACTCCCCAAAATCCAAAAAATCATACATCCAAAAAATCCCAAAAAATGTAGTCTCCGTCATATCATTGGGCCACCATGCGGGAGTTGTCACTCCCTAAAAATTCAAAAATCCAGGAGCCAATCACCAGCCCAACCTCGCTTGAGAATCACTAACCTGACAGCAACCCCGACAGCTACACCCTTCAAGGCCAATAGTAATGAAATGAGCTTCATGGACTGAATTCGACTCAAGCGAGACTAGGTGTAGCCTTACCACGCATGCATTGCATCCAAAATGAAAAACACAAAAAAAAAAACACATTCAGTAAAAATCCAAAGTCAGCCATCTTCATTCGTCATTTTCAGCATTTCATGCATCCTATACATAGTAATTCCATATTACCACAATACGTCACATGGTAGATAATCACATTTGCATACTCCCATATCGAAATGACATCTTTGGGAAAATCGTGAGAGATTGTTTGAATAGAGTGCGTGAATCGCTAAACTCTCGACTCGTCAACGAATACAAAGGTCCAATCAAAATCAGCACCACGAACCAAGTGAGTAGTGTGCGAAGAGCAGTATTTCTCTTGAATTTCAAATGAGGGCATTGGACAATCCATTGAGCGATGAGGGAAGATAGAGCGAGTCCATAGAGATAAACCCATGAACGACATGTGCATTCCTTTAGCACATGGAGAGGCACAATACAGAGTGAGATCAATGTCGATAATCAGGATACGAACTGTGACTCATGCAAAGATCTGAGAATAGTAAGAAAACAATCATTGACTAACGAGAATGATGAGACACTTAGGATCAAAATCTCCACAAGGCCAAAAAGCTTTAATTTTCCCGAACATAACTCCTTAGTGAGCCCCGCTGAGCCTTTCAGGAATTTTTTTTTTTACAAAAAAAAAAAAATCTCCACAAAATGCCACTCCACATATACATACTTACCCTTGCAATAGAGGACATTGAAGGAGCCGGAGCCATGGTCTCTCTCCTACCATCTTTCCCAAGAACAAAAAACAAAAATGTCCAAAGCAATCATTGAGTCAAGGCAACTCCAGAGTCAAACGCCAAAAAGAACATCAAAAATGTTCAAGAAGATCGATAAGTCAATGCAACTTCGAAGCTGAAAGCCGAAATACAAAGTAAAGAATGCTTGAGAAGGTTGAGGAGCCAAATGCAATTTCAAAAAACAAAAATGAGAAGAAGGTTCAAACCGTACACCAGAAGAAGCAAGAAGGAGAAATCCAAACCAAAAGGACCAATGATGTCCCATAGAAATGAATAAAGGTTATCAAAACCAGTTCAATCATTCCACCCATGGCGAAGGCGAAACATATCCTATATTGCACAAAAGCTCCACAATTCCCAAATAAACCCTCCAGTCCCATGTGACATACATCATACCCCTCAGCCCCATTATAACCCAATAAAAGACCTCCGACTCGTCAGTTGATGAGCGTTTACTGAAAGTATCGGATCTGAAACATGAATCATAAGTTTCGTACTTGTCATCAACATGTCCCGTCTTTCCAAAGGGACCATGAGCGAATGAGTGTGACCTTATCTCACAAGGTCTTCAGAGTGCGAGCAACTCTTTGATTAAAGCACCACACATAAAACCTACCCCTTCATAGGTGAGGAGTTTGTAAGGATCGGAAAGTCCAGAACCTCGAAAGAAATTCTAAGGAAAATACTGCGCCGAGCATTGAGAGCATCATCACGACATTAGCACACACGACCATACTCATGAGAGATTAACCCGCGTCCCTCCATGAGAGAAAAGTGATTCATGCATTCAAGCTCAACAATCACTCAAGATCGAACCGAAGATGTCTTATATTCGTAAACCTCATATT
Organism: Limonium bicolor; assembly: GCA_023374045.1. NCBI lineage: Eukaryota > Viridiplantae > Streptophyta > Magnoliopsida > Caryophyllales > Plumbaginaceae > Limonium > Limonium bicolor. Next base: position 356,041,636 of record CM041776.1, read on the forward strand.
AATAGAGATAAGGTCATACCTACTCTTCAGAAACTACATATTCATTTTGCATCGTATCTAGCATTTGATATCGGCATGCATCATAACCACTTCATCATCAAACATCCGACTGGTAAGAACCATTCCTAGTCTCGTGGAAAGTCGACTTCAGTTTCCACTATTGAAGCTTAACTCCAGACCAAAAGAAATCAAAACTGTGGCCATCCGGAGCCATGCGAAGATTTTCCCGGAGCTATCCACTATCATACTCGAGCCTCATTGGCACCTCTCCCAAAGCCAAGCTAGAGCTATACGGGAGCCATCATCCGACATTGAAACCATCCTTGGAACTACACAGGGGGCATCCTAATAGTCCGAGAACAATACGGGAGCCACCTCAAATCCATATCGGAGCCATTTCGTCACCAGGGCCTTGCCTACAGAGCTTCGAACTACGTATGGTCTGATCTCAATACGAAATTGAGTACGTAGGCAGCCCACCCAGGGTGCGACCACCTCACAGGCAAAAGTCCCCCTTTGTTCCTCACTATCACCGAATAGAGCCATCTCGTAGCCCTTCCTGGAGCCATCCCGAGTTATCCGGAGCCATCATGAGAGAACCCTGAAGTCATAATTGGACCGTTGCCATCCATCAATGACCAAGAAGTTATCAACCGCAACAAAAAATATCTACCACATCAAAATACGTCAAACACAACACAATCCACCAATCACATCGACCCACCATCCGACTCAAAATCTGAACCAAATTGAAACCCACTAACCATCCCGAAAATCTCAACCCAAATCGAAACCCACCAACCATCCCAGAGCCGTTGCTCACAAGGGAGTCACATATCAAACCGGAGCCATCCGATCATGCCGGAGCCATCGGATCATATCAAAGCCAAACCCATCAATCATCCCAGAGTCGTTGCTCACAAGGGAATCACATATCAAACCGGAGCCATTTGACCGCACCGGAGCTATCCAATCACATAGGAGCCATCTGATCATACCAAAGGCATCCGGTCATATGAAAGCCATCAAGGTCCAAAGTCACTCATTCACAAAACCATCCTTTTGAAAACTGACCACAAAATCACAAAACCAAAACAAAAAATCAAAAGCCATACCGGAGCCATTTCGAAACTCTAGAGCCAAGAGTCCTACCAAACCCCGAAACTACAGTGCACATCGGGCGAGACTGTCAAAACAAAACTGAAGCTTAAGTCCCACACTGACAAAGCCAAGGGCCACATCAACAAAAACATTCGACTATCACATCCCACACGAAAGCAATCAAAAAGCATCCAATCCCGGATCAACCAACAATCAAAATCATCCTTCAATCAACCACTCAAAACAACGAGTTTCGTACAACTCGATCAAAGTATTATAGGCCCGTCATTAGTCCTAGAGCTAGACACCGAGTTCTAGTTGAGGCCCGTCATTAGTCCTCATTATTTCGAAGATGCATTCTAGGCCCGTCATAAGTCCTAGAGCTAGACACCGAGATCTAGTTGAGGCCCGTCATTAGCCCTCATGCATAACCCTTATACCAATTGTATTCTAGGCCCGTCATTAGTCCTAGAGCTAGACACCGAGTTCTAGTTGAGGCCCGTCATTAGTCCTCATACATTTCGAAGATGCATTCTAGGCCCGTCATAAGTCCTAGAGCTAGACACCGAGATCTAGTTGAGGCCCGTCATTAGCCCTCATGCATAACCCTTATACCGATTGTATTCTAGGCCCGTCATTAGTCCTAGAGCTAGACACCGAGTTCTAGTTGAGGCCTGTCATTAGTCCTCATACATTTTGAAGATGCATTCTAGGCCCGTCATAAGTCCTAGAGCTAGACACCGAGATCTAGTTGAGGCCTGTCATTAGCCCTCATGCATAACCCTTATACCGATTGTATTCTAGGCCCGTCATTAGTCCTAGAGCTAGACACCGAGTTCTAGTTGAGGCCCGTCGTTAGTCCTCATACATTTCGAAGATGCATTCTAGGCCCGTCATAAGTCCTAGAGCTAGACACCGAGATCTAGTTGAGGCCCGTCATTAGCCCTCAACTGAGCGTCTCGCACCTCGTCAACCAAGCTAGAAGAAGCGAGTAGCGAATGGAGCGAGTGTGCTCGACGGCTCAGGGCGTCGGCTACAATGTTTGCCTTCCCTTCCTTATACTGCAGGTTGATGTCGTAGTCTGAGAGAAACTCCATCCACCTTCTCTGTCTCAAGTTGAGTTCTTTCTGAGTGAATACATACTGTAAGCTCTTATGGTCGGGAGTAGATGGTGATGCTTACCCCATAGAGATAGTGTCGCCATATCTTCAAGGCGAAGACAATGGCTCCTAACTCTAAATCGTGAGTCGGGTAATTCTCCTCATGTTTCTTCAGCTGGCGGGAGGCATAAGCAACAACCTTGCCATGCTGCATGAGTACGCATCCCATTCCTTTGCCTGATGCATCACAGTATACCTCAAATCCCTCTGTGCCCTCTGGAAGAGTAAGGACGGGCGCTGAGGTCAATGAGTCTTTCAGTTTCTGAAATGATAACTCGCACTCGTCTGTCCATACAAACGGTGCATCTTTCTTCATCAATGTAGTCATGGGCTTGGCGACTTTCGAGAAGTCCCTTACAAATCTCCGGTAGTAACCGGCTAGACCAAGAAAGCTCCTAATGTCGGTAACAGTCTTGGGTCTAGGCCATGATCGTACAGCTTCTATCTTAGAAGGGTCAACCGAGATACCTGCGCTCGAGATGACATGTCCAAGGAATGATACCTGATCAAGCCAAAACTCGCATTTGGAGAACTTCGCATACAGCTGGTTCTCGCGCAGTGTCTCAAGCACTTTCCTCAAGTGGGTTTCATGTTCCTCTGGTGATTTGGAGTATACAAGTATGTCGTCGATGAAGACAACCACTGAAGTGTCCAACTGCTCACTGAATAAACGGTTCATGAGGTCCATGAATTTTGCCGGTGCGTTTGACAAACCGAATGGCATCACTGTGAATTCGTAGTGGCCATATCTGGTACGGAATGCCGTTTTCTCGATGTCTTGTTCCTTGATTGCAATCTGATGGTACCCTGAACGGAGGTCGATCTTGGAGAAGACTGAGGCTCCTTTCAACTGGTCGAATAGGTCGTCGATACGTGGTAGTGGGTATTTATTCTTGACTGTGACCACATTCAGCTCGCGGTAGTCAATGCAAAGGCGGAGGCTACCGTCCTTCTTCTTCACGAAGAGAACCGGTGCTCCCCAGGGTGATACGCTCGGGCGTATAAACCTTTGTCTAGAAGATCTCTCAACTGTTCCTTCAATTCGGTCATCTCTGCTGGTGCCATGCGGTACGGTGCCCTAGCAATGGGACCGGTACCTGGCAATAGATCAATCTCAAATTCCACTGCTCTTGGTGGTGGCATGCCGGGTAGCTCCTTAGGGAATACATCGGGATACTCGGATACAATAGGTACTTCATCACTGAACTCTGGATCTCGCTCCAGGTCTTGTACATAACAAAGATACACCTCTTGGCCCTTTCTGAGCTCCCGGTACATAGCCATGGCAGATATAAGTGTGGTCGAAGGCTCTCTCGGTCTCTGGCGGTAAGATACGGTAACCCCAGAAGGACTCTTGAGCAGCAAACGATGCTCGGCGCAGAGGATTCTACCCTTGTGCCGCTCCAACCAATTCATCCCAATGATTACATCGAATCCCAATCCATTGAATTCGATGAAGGAAAGGGGAAACGATTCGCCTTTGATTTGGATTGTGGCTGATTGATAGTACTTGGTGCACTTTACTCGCTCCTTCGATGGGAGAGTAACCATGAAGTTCGGTAGCTCATCCGCATCTAGCTTCAACCTCTTCACAAAGGATGGTGATAAAAAGTGTGAGAGGCGCCGGAGTCGAATAACACATTGGCATCAATGCCATTTACTGGGAAGGTTCCCGTTAGAATGGTGCCGCTTCTGCCGGCTTGTGCTTCGGTGAGGATGCTCAGGTTACCTTCGGTACCGAGTCCACAACCTATTGGATTCACAATTGGATAAGTATTGATGGTGGACACAAGTGGAATTAAATCAACACTGCTCTTTATTGATAAACCAACCATCATACATGTCGTGTCTCTAATACACGTTACTAATAGATTACATGATACTAGGAATTTAATATTTTCTAAAGGTAAGGTTCAGGCGTCCTGGTTTCATGTGTGTGGCATTGATTATTGCCGGCGGTGCCGTATTCAACTTGATCTTGTTGATCCCGTGATACAGCATCCTAGAGTTTCCACCCATGATTAGGACATCTCCTGATCTCAATACCAATTTCTGTGCGAGGTCCACACACTTCTGCTCGCTATACAGGAATACGGCGTCATCACCAATGGACCAAGACACTACGGGCACTCCTTGTTCAAGAGATTCCGCTGTCTCGTCCTTGTCTTGGTGTAACCCAAGTCGTCCTTCTTTTTCATAGAAGTTGACGATACAAAGGTCCGCTTCAAGTGCGGGGAGGGGGATTGGTCAGTTCACATTGCTGTGCAAGTTCTACTGCTTGTGTGATGAGGGTCTGAAACTCTGGTGGTATTGTCGGTGGCGTCGCTCCGTCTTGTGTTCGTGTCTCCTGGTATGTCTTGGATAAGGATTCCAGTCCTTTCCAAGCACATCATCTTCAACTTCATCTTCGCTCCACCGGGGAATTCGGTGTGTAAAATCCACCTTGACCCGTTCCTAGCTCGTTGCATCGTCGGATGATTGAGATTTACGCTTCGGGTGTCAGGTATCCCTTTAATAAAATCATACCTGGTCGGATGACCTGACACTGTTTGTAGGTGTAGTCGTGTGTTGGTTGTATCGGGTAACGATCTTCTTCCTTGGTTCAAGGTTACCGGTATCGGGTAACAGATACTAAAGTTTCCTATGGTTACAAATTTCATCTACGGTGAGTACTAGTTTCAACCACCTCATTTCATGCTTAATATACACTTCATTTATTTACTCATGCATTCACTCATACAATTACTCTACTACTAGGCATGCTATTTCAAGGATTAAAGGTTTAGGTGATTACCTTGGCCGGATTTCGAACCGGGCCCATCGCGGTCAATCACATGCAGAACAGGCTGCCTTTGAGGTGCGCCTCTCTGAGGGCCCCGGGATCCCTGTCCCTGAGGTGCCTGCTGGGCCGGTGCATCGCTAGATGCCACCTCCTTGCCCTCTCTCTGCTTGTAGCTTTGGAAGGTTCCCCTCGGCTTTCCATTCTCTGGGCACTTGTTAGCTGTGTGTCCCAGCTTCTGGCAATTATAGCATTTGATTTCTCTCCCGTAACTGTCCTTACCAGGATGGTCCTGGTTGCACTTTCTGCACACATAGGTGCGGCCATCGGAGAAGGTTTTGGCGGCTCCGGAGCTAGAACCTGAGGTTAGAGGGTTAACACATGTGTGCGTGGATATACTAGATATGATGCTTATACGATACTTATGCGAATACAATTGGATTAGGAATTTACCCTTTGGTGGGTGCGATCTCAGTGGCTTAGCTGCCACCGGTGCAGAATAACCAAGCTGAAGTAACTCAGATGGTTTGCCCTGCTCAGCATGGGCACTGCTCTCACCCTGGGATTTCTTTTGGGATTGCTGAAAGAAATTCCCCTTTTTCTTTTTCCAGCTCTTTCCCTGGTTCTGCTCCTCAGTGCTGGTGTTTTTATTGTTAGCCTTGCGCTTCAGCGCGGTCTCTTCATCCCTTAGTTGGCAAGTGATCTCAACGCGAGAAGCCGCGTGATAACACTCCTGAAATTTCAGGTATTAGCCGGGATTCTCATTTAAGGAAAGGATAAGGGAAAAGATTCAAAGAATTCAAGGAATTTAAGGAATTGAAATGATACTAAGGGTTAACCGTTATTTACCTGAAGGGAGGTAAACCTGGTATAGCCCATACCGTACCGAAGGCGATGGCTCAGACCGCCATAGAAGCGATCGACCAACACCTGGCCGGTGTATCCAAGATCGGGGAGGAGACGGAGAATAGAGGTGAAGGTGCGGTAGTACTCATCGACAGTCATCTTGTCGGTCATCTTTAAGGCGTCCAGTTCTAGCCTTTTCTTGGTTTTCACGTGCTCAGGGTAGTATTTGGAACGGAGGAGTGATGCGAAAGAATCCCAATCGAATGTGGGGTCGCTGACATGCTCGTGCTTCACCAGCTTCCACCAATCCATAGCAGCATCTTTTAAGTAGTACGCAGCAACTCTGACTCGAACTCCAACAGGAGCTTCGAGTGTTTCGAAAGCCGTCTCCATCTCGGAGATGTAGGCCTCGAGCTTAGCCGGATCACTCTCGCCCCTAAAGCAAGGAGGGCGGAGCTCCGCTACAGCTTTTACCCAGTTTGCTTCTCTGGGTGGTGGGGGAGGGATTGGCCCCGCTTGAGTTTGTTGGGTTTGTTGGGATTGTTGTACAGCTTGTATTACTTGAGGTAGCATCTGCGCTACCGTGGTGGCGACGATCTCAGCTATCGTCTGCGCGCCGGGTCCGTCACTGCCCCCTCCTCTGGGGCGACCTGGACCTCTGCCTGACATCTGAATATTTAACAGTTACGTTAGGCTTGCAAGATATGACTCAAAGGTCTTTGGAATTTAAGCAAGGTATCGTCCATAAGAACGTTAAGGGTATCCGTTGTTAACAACGGTAGTTCCTAGTTAGGTTTCTAAGTATTCGTCTTAAGACGGTTGAAATCCTAACTCGGTAATCCCCTACGCTCGTACTATGGACATCAGAGCGTTACTACGCTCTGATACCACTTTTTGTAACACCCCAACCGCTAATCCTATGCTTACCGTCTAATCGTCCCACTAATCCTACGAGTTCACAGCGGAATTATTACATACCTACTACGGCGGGTGAAACAATGCCGCTAACCGCCCATACGGCTAGCTAGGCTACTAATACTTACAGTCACGGTCTGATGAACATAGTGTACCGAGCTACTAATATAATGCATACTGAATACAAAATAACCTACTTACATTCTTGGATCACCGAGTATTTAAAGTATTACTTTACATCCTTTACCACACTTCCCAAAAGAATGAGTTTCTATCTTTTTCTCATCTATACCCCAATCCAAAACTTCCATTATCCAAAAAGGTGTACCCCATGGTACACCGGCTATTCAAAAACTACAGCCATGTACTACTCAGTACACCATCATAAATTCAGTGTTTACAAATCAAAAGAAAGACAGGAAAATTAAGCTTCAACTCTCCTAGTCTTCATCCTTCACGGGTACCTGCGTGTAGTAAAAATGGTGCCCCAAGGGGCTCAGCAACGCTGCATATGGACTCCGCATATACCGCGTGCTAGCTAGGGCACGCCGACTATTTGACGTCCACTAAACATGCCATTCATTTATTTCATACATACATGCTTTTCATACATCATACATGCTATACAATTCATTACACAGTTCGAGGCAACAATATCATAGCATACATCTCACTTACCTTCACAAGGTTAGCCAAATTATGCATCTGGGTTAATCGGAATGCTTTACTCTTTTACTCATTACTTACTTCTTCTTACTTACAATTACTTACTTTCAATTACTTTACTTACCCATTCTTACTTACTTACTTATACTCAAGTTAAGTCGTCGGGACCTCCGGCCTTGGGGACTACACCGTCCCACATCCGGGATTTACTTGACTCACCAATCCGGGATGCTACCCACTTAAGGGATTTGGGCCGCGGACCAGTTTAAGAGTCAGGAATTGGAGCCAACCTCTCGTGACTCCGCATCCTCACGCGTGGCCGAAACTATATCGGACTTCTACTCATTCCAATTTAATTACCAATTTAAGTTAGGATGGTTAGCTTGCTAGGAATAAGTTAGAAGTCCAAACTCATCACAATCGGTCACAGTACAATACATCATACATACACACATTCATTATCGTCCAAACATTTCATGAATTATACAAACTAAAATTTAAGAGAATATTCACAACACACAACACTACATAATCACAGGTATGCATATTAACTCCGATTCGTGCATTTATCTTATTTGGTGGTCAATTAGCACACAACACACAAATCAGAGTAACCAAGATAGCATACGGGGCATGAGGAATCCATACCGTTCACCGTTGTACGTACTTCCAAACGTCCTTCCGGTGTCACAAATCAAATCCTATTATATACATACAATTAAGGAATTAATCTAACTATCATTACTTATCTCATACTTACTATGTTCTTATACTTCTTACACTTACACTTTACTTACTTACTTTTCATTACCTAAGTTTTACTTTCTTACTTAGCTTTGGCATGTTTTCATACATGTACATATATATATATGTAGGTACATACATATATATATATATTATTTAAATTAAATATTTTTTTTTTTGACCGGACCGGACTTGCGACCGACCTTGCAAGTCCGGTCCATTCCAGTAGCTCAGGTTACGGAAATTCTTCTGGCCGACCGGACTTGCATGTCCGGTCGCAAGTCCGGTCCATTCCAGAAGGTTTCATCGGGGAATTTTTCTGGTCCGACCGGACTTGCAAGTCCGGTCGCAAGTCCGGTCAATTCCAGTAGCATTCTGACGGGAAAATTTTCTGCTCGACCGGACTTGCAAGTCCGGTCGCAAGTCCGGTCGATTCCAGAAGCTTTCCCGTCTTGTAAATCTGGGCTCGACCGAACTTGCAAGTCCGGTCGCAAGTCCGGTCCGGCCCAGTATTTGCATTTTAATTTCTGTTTTCGGCCCTCTCTTTTACCCATTACTTCCCCATTGTTCCTACACTTATTCCCACATGTTATAACACTAATTAAACCTCCTAATACCCTTAGTTCACTCATTAACTCCTTACACAATTTTATACTCATTCACTCACCTAATTTTCTAAGGTTCAACTCCCACTTTCACTAGTTGTTTCCTAGTTGTGTTTTGCTACAGATTTTAGTCTAACTCTTCTCCATCTACAACTCCCTCTTCTAATGTCATTTCTAACACTCCTAATACATCTCGAATACATCATCTATCTCCCTCAACTTATTCTCTATCTTCCTTAATCAAAACCTGTTACAACTCACATTATTCTCCTAGTTTTAATTCTCTAAGTGTTCTAATCCTAGGCAAATTTTGCCATAGTCTCCCCTATAATTTTATACTCTCACCACATTGTTTTACTCACATCTATATTGTCTCACCTGTTTTCAACAATCAAAATACACAAGCTCCCATATACAATACCAACACTAAAACACTCCTAACACTACAAAATTTCCTGCACTCAAACACTAATCCCCAATCTGTTTTGTAACAGTTTTACATATCTTTTAAAGCTTCAAAATACTTGTATTCTCTTACACATTATACTACTAATGCATTATCATTTTACAACACCAATTTTCATTACTAAAAATCTGTTACATATACAAATATACACCAAGCTACACAATGAGTGTTCTTACCTTGTTTTCCTTCTAGATTTTCTTTCTCTTCTTGTTTCTTCCTCCTTCCTTCTCTCTACCGGTTTTAGTAATTCAATTCCTCTAACACTACAACCATTCACATACACCATTCATTACTAAGAACTAACCCTAACCATTAATCAAGTTTTAATCTAGGTTTTAGGGTTTAGAGAATTTATTACCTTCCAAGAGCACAAGAGCTGTTTGGAATAGCTCAAGAACAAGATTTCTCACACCACCACAATGCCAAAATCGGCTGAACATACAAGAGACCAACCAAGGTTTAGTCTTAATTTTTGTTTTGCCATTTAGGCTAGAAAGAGATGGAGTTTTTGAAGATATTTTTACCTTAGAAGAACAAGGAGAAGGAGGGCCTTCTAATGGTGGTGTTGAAACTCCAAATGGGGTATACCCTCAAAATCGAAAATGCTTGTTTTTGGATTTTGGAAAGATGAAAATGTAGCTCTTGAGGAGAGGATTACAATGGTGTAATTTTTATGATTTTTGGAAGAGTTTTGAGGGAGTAACAAGAGGAGAGAAGTGAGTATATTTGTGAGGTTCTTCAAATCTCCATGGGAATCGCTGGAGAAGGAGAAGGAAGAAAGAGAGGGTGCTGGTAAGGGGTATTCACGTGAGAGAGAGGAGGGAAAAGGGTAGGAGAGAGAGTATGTGTGAGTTACTTTATTACTTTTAATTGTTTTGTTGTTTTGTGTATAAAAGAGTAGAGTGTGTGTGTGTATATATATGTAAAATCGGACAGCACACAGCAGCTAGGGGATTTTAAAATTTTATTTACAATATTGGACACATAAGTTTGTGCTAACTATACTTCTACCCCACAACTTCCCGTTTTTGACAGTTTTTACTAATTTCTCGTTTTCTTGATTTTTATTGGTTCTAAAGCTTCACTAATATTTATTAATGATTATTTAGTTGACCAAAATTGTTACGAGTCTATTTGACCCGCTTAAAGACACGTTTTCCCGGTTACCTCGAAAAACGTGCTTTAAGGTTCGGTAATGTTTTTAATCCATTTTAAGGATCCGTTTTCTTCGGGATTTGTTCCCTAATAATTATTTATACTTAATTAAGCCTCTAAATTACTTATTAGCCGAATTAATCACTATTTTTAATTACGGGGTATTTCAAACCCTCAGTAACTTAAGAGTTTAACTCTTCCTATAAAACACAAAAATAACAAAATTCATTAATCTACAGTTACACAAACAAATATTAAACTTATGTACCGAAATTAGATACTCACCATTTGATTTATAATCTCTCTCGTGGCATCATCGTACTGAGGATTTTCCGGCGTCGAGTTTTTTGGCACTCAACTCAACTTCCACACCTTCATCCTCCTGTCGCAAGGAGCCACATCCGTTGGAAGCAAGCCCTTTTGCTCCCACTCTGGTACACGTTCGGCAATACTTTTACCACCTAAGTGAAGTGGGTATAGATTTTTCTTCGCATTTGCCTGCTGTTTTGCACGAATAGCCTACAAATACATATATAACGTGTAAGATACAAATAAGCAAATAAAACTGCCAAAATTTTATAAAAGACAGCGTTGAATATTAGCTCTACCTGGTACTCCGGCGTGTGATGATACTCCGCAAACTATGTCCACTGCTCCTCAGTGATGCCTTCGTACACCTCCCAGGGTGGCAGTTCATCGTCTCCTTCTACATCATCCGATCCATGGTCTTGATACGCAGTACCATGAATGTACTTGTCAGAGAGCCATTTCCTATGGTCGCGGAACTGTCGCCCCATTTTTTTCAGGACATCGTCCTTAAGAGAAGGATCAACGCAGAAATAACCCTACATAAACAATTAGTTAGTCATTTAGTAACACAAGTAACGAGAAACTCTAAAATCATATAACATATTATCAAAATAAACCATACCTGTAGACACTGGAACATAGTGTCCTTCAATGATTGTGGCACTTGCTTCCAATTGTGATTTATGTTGCAGTAAGTCTTGACCAGGTGGCCAGCTGTTATACCCAAAATTTTGATCCCCTGGGTTAGGGTCTATGGGGTGCTGGTGTTGTGAGAGGCATTTTAATCAAATGGTGAGGGATTCCGGCTCGATCGGCGCGTTCCATGGCATGGGGAGTAGCTTCGTCATTTTCAGGGGCGTTTTGGTAATCTTTAAAGGCTCCGGAGACCTCCTATAAGCTTTCTCTCTCCTCCAAAGGGTGCCCAAATCAGCTTGAAATGCTTTGATATTTTAACCCATGATAAGGGATGACATTTTAAGCATAATGGCGTTGGAATTTTGATTTTTCGAGTTTCCAATAATTTTCTAGCAATTTCTGACTGGATCTGACAAGAAATTCAATTTAAAAATATTCCAACATTTAAAAAATTCGTTTCCACCTCAGAAAATTCATAATATCCATCCTTGACATGTGGTTAAAATTTCACAGCAAAATTCCTTTGGGAAGTCTTTTAATTAAAATACCAAAAAATCTTACTTTTACTAGATTCTCTTTATCTTTAAGAGAGTCTATATAAGGGGATAGGTTTTTGGATAAAATAAGAACCTCATATGCTCAAGAACCCTAGAGAATCAGAAAACACAGCCTCCTCACTCTCTCTCACGTTTTCCAACACCCGGCCACCCAAATCATACCGAAAATCCCCCGAAATCACCATCTAAACACTTTTTCCAACCCCAAAGCATCAATAGTCATCAAAACCCCACAAAACACCACCAAAACGTGAAGAACAGCAAGAACAACCAACAACCAGAAGCTTGGTTCGAAATCCTTTCGGGTCTGCCATCAACGAAGCACTCGACGAATCCCGGTGTGAAGAATCACCTTGAATTCGAAGGTAAAACAGGTTGCAACTCTACTTTTCTAATTCCCCACGACCTTATTAACTCTCTGTCAAATTTTGGGCTCAAACTAACCTTCGTACGCTTCTGTATCGCTGTATGTTTAAGCTTTTGTCCAATAACTTGTTTACTAAGTTTCGTGCTTAATTCGAACTCAAATTGAAAACTTTAAATCACTAACGTCTTGTACATCTTTCAGGCTACACACCCATAAAATTTGAGTCAAAAACACCTTCGGGAACAGCCTTAACGCCGCCGTCCGAGGGCGGTCCGCACCCACGGACGTCATGTCCGGGGTCCCGGACTCCTTGTCCGTAAGCCCGGACGCCCACGGACGGCGGCGAGATTTTTAAATTTTAAAAATTTAGGTTTTTCTAATAATGTCCGGGCCCACGGACGGCCTGTCCGTGGCCCCGGACTTTACAATTTTCTGTTTTCTGTTTAATTCGACTTTTATTTTCATATAGGTTAACTAGGGTCCGTGGTCTCGGACATTAGGTCCGTGGCCACGGACGGAAACAAAATTTGACCTAATTCTGCCTCCGAAACCCAAGTTTAGGTAATTTTAATTTCCACTTTAGTTTTCTGTCAAAAAATGCTAAAAAAACAAAAAAAAACAAAGCTCGCGCACTTAGGTTAAAACGACTCGTAATAAGCCGTAAATAAACCAAGTAGAGGAAAAACGACCTAGGAAGGGTAATGAAAGTAATTGAACCCTAATTAAGTCGAATATCAAGCCCCGAACCCGAACTCTCCTTTCCTAATTAATCTAGGTCAAAATTAGGTGGCGACTCATAATAGGTTCCAGTGAGCTAGCTTAGGTTTTAATAATTATTGTTATATGACATAGTTATTAATCTTAGGTTATAAGTGGACCTAAAACCCGATTAGATCCTAATCAACTTAATCCACTAGGATAGGGTTTTAAAATCGAGGCTCACAGACTGGCGACTCTGCTGGGGACAAAATTCTTAATTTTAACTTGTTTAATTTTAAGAAAGAGGGCTTAACTCGAAAATGTTTATTTATGGCTTTATTATTTGTTTTTACCTTTGTGCGCAATTTAAATTCTGTACCTTTGCATCATATGAGAGCGAGGGTCCACGCAAACCGATTTCACCCCGGGACCCGTTTGAGGGTCCCCTGTCAGGGACTCACACCTTCTAGGTGATGTGAATAAGTGGGGGAAAAGAGGAGGGTGTCGTCTAACCACACCCCCTTAATACCTGGGCTTTAGCCCCAAGCATTTTCCTGGCAGTACCCTTACCTAGCCCATTGTTTGGTCAGTCAAAGACCCGACCGTAGACGCACACCTTCAGGTGATGTGAAAAAAGTGGGGAAACCCAAAGAGAATAGCGTGCAAGCCCCATTCCTTTGTGGTGACCTGGGCCCATGCCCCGAGCACCTCTCCAGATCGATCCTTACCCGAATTGGATAAGCGTCAGGTGAGGGCATGTTAAATTTGTGTGGGCTTTGTTCTTGTATGATCGGCCCATACCCAGCTAGAGATGATAGGAACCTCTCCTACGTCAACCTAGCCCAACCCGAATCGGTAGTACTATTTGCTTGCGGCCCAGAGGCCCTGTCTGGTTTAATACGTGAGTTGTTTGGCCCAAAAGCCTAGAATTAGGTGATTACACTTCTGGCCCAAATTAAATTATCAACTTAGTTCTAGGCCCGTGAATAACAAATCCACCTAAAGTAATCCGTGAAAATCCATCGGGCTACTTCATTTCAAGGCCCATTCCGGTTTAGGAAAAAACTTTCACCCGGGCTTTGGCCCAAAATTCTAGATTTAGGTGTCATCTTTTAGGCCTAATCAGAGTTACTCGACCCAAACAAGTTTTAAATTAGAACGCCATCTTACCAAGTACTCCTTCCCGGCCTAGAACTTCAGTCCGGTCCTCTTTTATTTTCTGACAGACGGTATTTTGAAAACAGGTAAACTGTCATCACAAGCATGGAGGGAAAAAGAGGGCCAGTTACGACGGAGGATAGAATGGCAGAGATAGAGCTTAGGCTAAAAGCCATGGAGGAAGCCGTAGAAGAGTTGAGAAACAGGATCAACTCTCGGGATGCGGACTTTCATCGAGCCGCTAATATAAGAGGGAATGGCCAAGCTGAACTAGAAGCCACGATGGCTGCTATAGAACGGAGACATGGTGCTGTCAGGGATGCCATGGAGTCGAACTACGTCGCAGCAATCGAAGAAATGAAGGCAAAGGCCCTTAACCTGGAGGCCAGACGTCAAGCTCAGGATGCACTAGTGGGTAGGCTTCTTAGCTCTCTTCACGACCACATTAAAGTCGGCTCCTTTGGAGCCCAAGGATTGCAAGGGAATGTCGAGGAGATTGCCGCAGAACTCAGAACAGCAATTGGGAAGACAAAACCGGACAATGAGACAATAGCTTGCATCCAAAGTTGCACCCGGAAGAGGTCTAGGCAGCATGAGGCGAATGCCGGTCAAAGAGAACCAGGTTGGATCATTGGAGCAGTACCCCGGCAGAGCTCCCATCGGAGGGAATTTTCAGACATTGGCCAACCATTAAGCCAAACATTTGCAATGCTCCAGGAACGAAACATGCTACAACCTCTCACTCCCCGACCTGGGGACCCTCAAAAAGGAAGGAATCTAAGTCAGTTTTGTTGGTACCACCAATTACCCGGCCATGATACCAACGATTGCAAGGCTCTGAGACACGCAATCCAGGATCTCATCGATCAAGGGCATCAATTTCAAGGACATGGGAGTGTAGGCAGGGCATCCATGCCCGAGTCTTATTAGAGTTTGTAGTCTTTAAGTACTATTTTGCTTTTCAATTAGGTAGATTTCTTTTTTTTAGTCACCTTTTGGCTTTCATAGTAGTTAGTCCCCTTTGCTATTTTTGGTAGCTCTCCCGAGTTTGTAGTTTCTAACATTATTTTTACATTGAATAATACATGGTTCCATTTTCAATTTCCATGCAAATCATTTTCCATTCATTTCAAAAAAGACGAGCAACCTCATCGCTCCGTCCATACTCACTACAGCTCCTCGTACAAATACCACCTTCATCATATACACCCCGTGCGCCTCACCACTCCACTTTCTCAACATTTCACCAAATACATAAAGCCAAAAATTTTGCTCCACAAAATCACCCCATCACCACTCACCGTCATTATTCACACAACCACCTTCCACAAATAACTGGGTATTCAAAAGGCTTGTCAAAACCCCACAATAATACTGGGGGCAATCTGAGTTAAGGAACGATATGTTTATTTTTTTTGTTTAAATTGCAAACAAGTCTCTAAGTGTCACTTCGCGAGGGTGCCTTGAGCGGTAAAACCAAGAGCGAACGAGCGTGTCATTTTTACACGACTCCGGAGAGATCACGTTCAAAGGTAAGGTAAACGGCATGACTCTGACCGAAGGAGATAATTTGTAAATTTATGCTTAAACCTGTGAAAATTAACAAAGAACGGGTACACAACTATTAGGAATGACGAAGCACCTAGGTATAGCACCACAGCCAAAAAGCTTGTGAACCCTGACATTACACCCTAGGCACCCCCGCTGAGCTTTTCATGTATGACCTCTTTTACAACACTACGAGCTCCACAAACAAGCCAACCAATGATGAATAACCGACCCGGTGACCAAAGGAAGCAAGGAGCCCGACTTTTGAGCAACACTTCACAAGTCCAAAGAAGCAAAATTGCTACCAGCATAATGAAGCGATCCGCAAATGGTCCCAAAGTGACATAGGATCCAAATGAGCTGACATCAAAAACAGCTCTCGAAGTTCAAAACCGGGAAACACAAGAACCCCGAGGGAAAGGAGATTCAAAGAGGGCAAACTTGAAAAGCTTCAAAGAAATCCAAAATTGGAAAAAAGAAAGAAGATGCAAGGAACAATTCAAAAGTTCCAAGTCCCAAGCGAAGTCATCACGAAGTAGCCAAATGACTTCAAGGCAAAGAAGACAAGTCCAAGAGACGGTGCAAGTTACAGCTTTGGTCACCCTTAAAGCTCCACATATCTTAAACATCCCTCCATAACCCTATTGTCATTCATCACACCCCATGGCCACGTTAGAAGCTCAAAAGACTTCCGACTTAGTAGTTGTGTATCCAATCGAGTGAAAATAACAGGTTGAACACGTAAATCTAACAAATGTCAAATTAAATGGTTGAAAAGTTGTGACCGTAAGTGAGAAACGAGTGCAAACACCAAACACGTCGAGTGAAGGTTATGAAGCACCACATCAAAGCATAAGCCTCGACCCTGTGAGGATGAGACTTGTTCGCACGTTTAATCAAAGAAAATACTGGAGGCAATTGATCGTTCCGATCAATTGCCATGAACTCTAGCTCAGGTTGTCCTAAGGAAAAATACTGGGGGCAATTGTTGGTTCCAACAATTGCCATGACAACACCAATTGAAACCTAAAGCTTGAGCACCACCATCCCACCACAGGCATAAGCCCTTGCATCCACATCAAACACCTCAGGCCCGTCCTAAGCCCTACCTCCACATCAAATTTCCTCAGGCCCGTCCTAAGCCCTACCTCCACATTCAAACACCCACAGGCCCGTCTTGAGCCCTAATCCTTTTACATTCCTTTGGACCCATCATACACTTGACTCACTTTCACTTAGATCCATCCATAGGCTTGTCATAAGACCTAGATCCGTCCTTTAGGCTCGCCATAGGACCTAGAACTGTTTTTAGGCTCGCCATAAGACCTAGATCCTTCCTTTAGGCTCGTCGTAAGACCTAGTTGCATTCCCTTAGGCTCGTCATAAGACCTAGATCCGTCCTTTAGGCTCGCCATAAGACCTAGAACCATTTTTAGGCTCGCCATAAGACCTAGTTGCATTCCCTTAGGCTCGTCATAAGACCTAGATCCGTCCTTTAGGCTCGCCATAAGACCTAGAACCATTTTTAGGCTCGCCATAAGACCTATATCCTTCCTTTAGGCTCGTCGTAAGACCTAGTCGCATTCCCTTAGGCTCGTAGTAAGACCTAGCGTTACCCTTTAGCTTACCCGCTCTTATCAAACACATTGCATTCATCACATTCATATAGGCTTGTCATAAGACCTAGTTGCATTATCCAGGCGCGTCACCAGACCTGGCGACAGAAAAGTTGGCGAGGTGATGGCAATAAATCCTCCTTTTGCGATGTCAACTTATTTTCGGGATCAACGAATGGTGGGCAAAGGCAATAAGTCCCCAAGGTTTTTACCAGGAGTTATCCCTGCACACCGGCTTGGGGGGCGATGGCAATAAGTCCACATTGGGTCCAGCCAGGAGCATTGGCACGGGTTTCGGTCCCCAGAAGCATCCGAGCATCATCAACATTATCAGCATCATTAACATCATCAACATCATCAGCATCATTAACATCATCAACATCATCAGCATCATTAGCATCATCAACATTTCAGCATTCTTGCATTTGCATACCACCCAGTTATCATCATTATAGGTAGTCAACGCCTTAGAATCGCTTGACATTACTTCATTTCACTTTACTTTTAGGTTGTCAACGCCTTAGAATCGCTTGACATTACTCCATTTCACTTTCATTATAGGCGGTCAACACCTTAGAATAGTTTGACATCATATCATCATTATAGGTAGTCAACGCCTTAGGATTGCTTGACATTACTTCATTTTACTTATAGGTAGTCAACGCCTTAGAATCGCTTGGCATCGCATCATTTCATGTATTATAGGTAGTCAACGCCTTAGAACCGCTTGACATTATTCCGTTTTCGTCACCAAGGTAGTCAGCACCTTAGAATAGCTTGACACATTTTCACTTATAGGTAGTCAGCACCTTAGAATAGCTCACAGCGTTTTTGCTGCTTAGGTAGTCAGCGCCTCCGAATAGCTGCACGCGATCAACGCGGTTTCACACAACATGGAGAATTTCGTGAGGTCCAAAATTTTAGGGCATCACTCAAGCATCAACCAGACTTTTCACATCCGCTACAAAGTCTAGTTGACGGGGGGCAATCTGTTATACCCAAAATTTTGACCCCCTGGGTTAGGGTCTATGGGGTGCTGGTGTTGTGAGAGGCATTTTAATCAAATGGTGAGGGATTCCGGCTCGATCGGCGCGTTCCATGGCATGGGGAGCAGCTTCGTCATTTTCAGGGGCGTTTTGGTAATCTTTAAAGGCTCCTGAGACCTCCTATAAGCTTTCTCTCTCCTCCAAAGGGTGCCCAAATCAGCTTGAAATGCTTTGATATTTTAACCCATGATAGAGGATGACATTTTAAGCATAATGGCGTTGGAATTTTGATTTTTCGAGTTTCCAATAATTTTCTAGCAATTTCTGACTGGATCTGACAAGAAATTCAATTTAAAAATATTCCAACATTTAAAAAATTCGTTTCCACCTCAGAAAATTCATAATATCCATCCTTGACATGTGGTTAAAATTTCACAGCAAAATTCCTTTGGGAAGTCTTTTAATTAAAATACCAAAAAATCTTACTTTTACTAGATTCTCTTTATCTTTAAGAGAGTCTATATAAGGGGATAGGTTTTTGGATAAAATAAGAACCTCATATGCTCAAGAACCCTAGAGAATCAGAAAACACAGCCTCCTCACTCTCTCTCACGTTTTCCAACACCCGGCCACCCAAATCATACCGAAAATCCCCCGAAATCACCATCTAAACACGTTTTCCAACCCCCAAAGCATCAATAGTCATCAAAACCCCACAAAAACACCACCAAAACGTGAAGAACAGCAAGAACAACCAACAACCAGAAGCTTGGTTCGAAATCCTTTCGGGTCTGCCATCAACGAAGCACTCGACGAATCCCGGTGTGAAGAATCACCTTGAATTCGAAGGTAAAATAGGTTGCAACTCTACTTTTCTAATTCCCCACGACCTTATTAACTCTCTGTCAAATTTTGGGCTCAAACTAACCTTCGTACGCTTCTGTATCGCTGTCTGTTTAAGCTTCTGTCCAATAACTTGTTTACTAAGTTTCGTGCTTAATTCGAACTCAAATTGAAAACTTTAAATCACTAACGTCTTGTACATCTTTCAGGCTACACACCCATAAAATTTGAGTCAAAAACACCTTCGGGAACAGCCTTAATGCCGCCGTCCGAGGGCGGTCCACACCCACGGACGTCATGTCCGGGGTCCCGGACTCCTTGTCCGTAAGCCCGGACGCCCACGGACGGCGGCGAGATTTTTAAATTTTAAAAATTTAGGTTTTTCTAATAATGTCCGGGCCCACGGACGGCCTGTCCGTGGCCCCGGACTTTACAATTTTCTGTTTTCTGTTTAATTCGACTTTTATTTTCATATAGGTTAACTAGGGTCCGTGGTCTCGGACATTAGATCCGTGGCCACGGACGGAAACAAAATTTGACCTAATTCTGCCTCCGAAACCCAAGTTTAGGTAATTTTAATTTCCACTTTAGTTTTCTGTCAAAAAATGCTAAAAAACACAAAAAAAACCAGAAGCTCGCACACTTAGGTTAAAACGACTCGTAATAAGCCGTAAATAAACCAAGTAGAGGAAAAACGACCTAGGAAGGGTAATGAAAGTAATTGAACCCTAATTAAGTCGAATATCAAGCCCCCGAACCCGAACTCTCCTTTCCTAATTTAATCTAGGTCAAAATTAGGTGGCGACTCATAATAGGTTCCAGTGAGCTAGCTTAGGTTTTAATAATTATTGTTATATGACATAGTTATTAATCTTAGGTTATAAGTGGACCTAAAACCCGATTAGATCCTAATCAACTTAATCCACATAGGATAGGGTTTAAAATCGAGGCTCACACCAGCATATGCAATATAATCACTCTTCCAATTACCGTATGGCTGGTTGAACTCATTGAACTCCACAGGCTTCGTGGGGGGGCCTTTATTAGCCTTCAGTGCACGGGTGGCACCTCTCTTCTTCACCTTCTGTCTGGAGGAGGAGGAAGGTGCTGGCTCTGTCACATGCTGTGATGGACAAGTCTCATCCTCCGGTGGATGAATTGTTTTCCCCTTCTTTCCTCCTCGTGTGACCCGTTTTGCTGGTCTCTTCTGATGAGGATCAGCTTCTCCAATGGGCTGTTCCATAGGGTGATCACCCACTGCAGTAAAGATAAGTTAGTCAAATTAATTAGATGAATTTATAATGTAAAGACAAATGTTGAACATGTCAAGGAAAATATTTAACATAACATTACCATAAACCAACAAATAATCAAACGTAAAACAAATGTACAACTACTAGCACTAGCTACATGACATAAATACTTCTATGATTTGGTGTTATCAACCCAAACACCCTCGTCATAGTCTGATCGTGCATAAATCAAGTCATTTTGAGTATCATCATTTAAATCCCGCAACCCCGTAGGAAACAATGTTGTTCCTTCAATCGTCTCATTCTCATCATCATCCTCATTTTCATTTTCAATTAGAACCGGTCTTCTACCTGGAAGAACAACAGACCATCTAGAGTCTTTTGGATCCTGAACATACCACACTTGGTCACAATCTTTTCCCATAACAAACTGATCATCCTTAAAACTGGCACATGTGAGATCAACCAAGGTGAGCCCTCCATCGTTTTGGATTCCACGTCGGTTGTCCACCCATTTGCAGCGGAACACTAAAAACGAATCAATATGGTAGTCTAGCTCCCAAATGTCCTCGATAACACCGTAATACCAACTGGAGCTCCTCACTGGTTGAGAACAGTTACCAATGTGGTACTCATTGAATGTCGCTTCTATTTTTACTCCACTGTTCTTGTTTATTGATTTAGCATCTTGGCGTGCAGTGTAATAAGTATACCCACTAATGTCATACCCCTCAAATGATATAATATTAGGTTCAGGTCCTATTGCTAAACATCTGATTTCTTCACTGACAACTTCTGAATTTGATGACGCTTTTTCAAAGACATAATCTTTGAACCATTGGACAAACATTTGGTTTTGTTCTTTCATAAGCCAAAGATGGTTTCTGGTAGGATTTTGTTGTCGCAACTCATTCATATGAGTATCAAAGAAGGCTTCAACAGCCTCAAGATGTTGTAACACAAACAGATGTGCTTGATGAATCAGTTGACGTGGTACTTGCACAATCTTTCTTCCAATGACACCTTTGCCTTTATATCTGCCGTAGTGTCTTAGTTTTGGGATACCGATTGATTCTGCTTCATTCAGATAATCAGTCACAAATTCTGTGACTTCCTCAGTCACCGTTGCTTCAATTATGCTCCCTTCTGGTCGATATCTATTCCTCATTCTACCCTTTAGAATACCCATGTATCGTTCAAAAGGGTACATGTAGCGTAAGTAGACCGGACCACAATATTGGATCTCTCGAACAATGTGGACTATCAAGTGCACCATTATGTCAAAGAACGATGGTGGGAAATACATCTCTAATTGACATAATGTGACCACAATTTCACGGTGTAGATCATCGAGAGAGTTTACATCAATTACCTTGCAGTAGACAATGTTGAAGAAGAAACACAATCTGGTTAACGCATTTCTGACATCATTTGGCAATATCCCACGGATTGCTACTGGCAAAAGATGTAACATCAATACATGATAATCGTGAGATTTCATGCCTAACAGTTTCAAATCCTTCATCGATACAATGTTCTTCCAGTTTGAAGAATATCCAGACGGTACTTTTACTGAGTGTAGACATTTGCAGAAGCTGATCTTCTCATTCTTTGAAAGTGTGTAGCATGCAGGAGGTAGGTATATTCATCTCTCATTCTCCTGTGGGTGTAACTCTTTTCTTATACCCATGGCTTCCATGTCTTTTCTCACTTTCAATCCGTCTTTCGTTTTGCCGGGTATGTTGAGCAAAGTCCCACTCACTACCTCACCAACGTTCTTTACGATGTGCATGATATCCAAACAGTGTCTGACAGGCAGATGACGCCAATACGGTAAATCCCAGAAGATAGAGCTTTTTTTCCAAATGTTCTTTGCCGGTTTCGATGTGTTTCCAAAGACGTTCACAATCTCCTTAACCTTTGCATACCCTTCCTTAGAGGTCAAAGGTAGACGGGCCACACGAGTCTTGGCCTCACCATTGAACAGTTTCTTCTTCTTACGATAAGGGTGATCTTCAGGTAGAAAACGTCGATGACACATGTAAACATTCTTACCACAATTTTGTAAACGGTCCGAACATTTGTCATCCTCGCACACCGGACATGCAAATGTTCCTTTCACAGTGTATCCAGACAAGTTCCCGTATGCAGGGAAATCGTTGACTGTACAGAACAACAACGCCTTGAGCGTGAAATTTTCCCTTGCATAAGCATCATACACCACGGTTCCCTCATTCCACAGCAACTTCAAATCATCAATCAATTAGGCGAGGTATACATCAATATTATTACCTGGCTGCTTGGGGCCAGATATCGAAAGTGATAACACTATGTACCTGCGTTTCATACACAACCACGAAGGCAAATTGTAGATCACTAGTAAAACAGGCCAAGTACTGTGTTGACTGCTTAACGCGCCGTACGGGTTCATCCCGTCAGTACATAGCCCAAGCCTCAAATTCCTATCTTCACCCCCAAAATGTTCTTTGAACCGTCTATTGATGTTTCTCCACTGAGGTCCATCTGCTGGATGTCTTAATTTCTCAACACTCTTTCTACCCTCTGCGTGCCATCGTAAGTTCTTTGCATCTTTCAGATTTGCAAACAACCGTTTGAATCTGGGTATAATCGGCAAATACCACAGTAGTTTAGTTGGAGGGCTTTTTTTCTGAACGGAGGAGTACTCACCATCTTTATGCTTATACCGAGACAACGAACATTTCGGGCAATTGTCCAGATGTTCGTATTCACCCCTGTACAACACAGTTGTTTGGACACGCGTGAATTTTTTTGTACTCTACTCCTATTGGACACACCCATTTCTTTGCCTCATAGGTGGTGGTAGGCAGACCATTCTCATCCGGTAGCATATCATGAATCAGCTCGAGGAATGCCGTGAAACCTTTGTCACTCAATCCATATCTTCCCTTCAGGTTGAACAAATTCAATATAACCGTCAATTTCGTGTACTTAGTGCACGTAGGATACAATGTCGTCTTGGATGCGTCCAACAACCTTTGATACTCATCCGGCCGGTCGACAAAATTATCCTCAACGTTATCAAGCATCTCGTTTATTTGCTCATCATGATAAGTCAGCTCATTGTCATTGATTCCGGAAGCACTTGGGAGTTCCGACTCGACAAAATCAAATGTGTGGTCGGTTCTCATCCTCTTCCTATCATTAATGTACAAGGACCCGACATTATGTTCAACACTTTCTCCATGAAAAATCCATCTCGTATAGTGTGGCATGAAACCGCGAGTCTTCAGATGGAATTCAATTTCCCCAATGTTTGAAAATTTCCTTATGACACCGCAGTCAACACAAGGACAAAGTATTTTCTCCGCCTTTGTCATGTCCTTGTGCTGCACTGCCGCTTTACAAAACTCTTTCAACATGTTGTCATAGTGATCCCCTCGATCACCGTACATCCAGTCACGCTCCATACTATATTTGAAACACAAAACGGTATGATTAATACCGTATACTCAAAATGGAAATGTTTTTGTACCATGAATTGTATTTGTTTTTATGTATTTATACTCTAATGAAGCGTGACTGGATGCATATTAAATAAGCTAGCTACCCTAACTCTAAGGTTTTGACCTAAATTATATATTAGCACCTATATTATCTGAATACATAATCGCAATTATCAAACAAAAAGCAAAGTTTAGTTGCTTACTTGTACACAGAAGAGGAAACTGCAACAGTGATGGAAGAAGGTGGAAAATAAGAGAGGTGATTCACGGACTTAAATGTGGTGAGACCTGATAAAGACAAAATTAGATATTGTTATACATATACACATACATCAAACAATATTAATTACAAAGAGATTTTTTTTAAAAAAATGAGCATGACTTTTGCATAATTTTACCTATCCCATGCTTATTTTTAAGCATTCACCAATCATTCAACAACACAAATTTCCATCACAAATCAAACTAATACCAAATTTATTCATCAAACCAAATTTCAATAATTTGTGGAAATACAAAGTATAAAAGAGCAAAAGATAAGTTAGATTATATTACCGGTTCTTCCACTCCGCTTTCAATCTACCGTGCAATGAATGAGGAATTTCATAAGCACTTCTCTATAGATAGAATAGAAACTCATTAGTTTATGTATGTTAATTGTTTGTAATTAGGATTGCAATATTATATATAATAAGCTAAAAAGATGAAGATGTAAGTTGAGTATATTACGGGTTCACAAATGAAGTGTATTCAGCCCCGTACGACTTCAATCTAGTGAGCCCATTTAGTGATTTCCCGCTACAAAGGCATAACCACACAAAATGAGCAAAAAAAAAACAAAATAAAACACAAAAATAAAACTATAAAATTAATTGACTCGAGACAAAATAAAAACGCAAATAAAATTGAAAAAAATAAAATTTAAACTTATCAAGTAAATATATCCTAATTGAACTAAGAGAAAAGATAAATGAACTACATACTATTAAACCTACAGAATTAAATTTGAAAGCTAAAAAAATAATTATGTAACTTAATACGAAACCAATTCAAGTAATGACAAAATAAATAAAATAAACAAGCAAACCACAAAATCAAAAACGAAAAGCAAAAAATCCGAATAAATACTATAAGTCTAAAATGAAAGCAAGCGTAATCCTAACTAATCAAATTTGACGTATAATTAAACAAAGTAAAAATAAAAAAAGAATAAAAAAGAGTGATGAAAAAAAAACATGTAACAAAATTTTAAAAAAGAAAGCAAATTAAAACTTAGCATGTAAATATATCCTAATTGAACTAAGAGAAAAGATAAACGAACTACATACTATTAACCTACAAAATTAAATTTGAAACCTAAAAAAAAGAATTATGCAAACCTAATACTAAACCAATTCAACTAATGGCAAAATAAACAAAATAATTTTCAACACTTGCTCTAGTTTTCTAAGTTCTCCTTGTTACAGATTTTGTTCTCATTCCTACCACTCCATGTTCCTTCAACTAATGTCATCTAGCACACACTTGCCTTATCTTCACCCAAGGTTCTACTCAATTACCCAATTCTCTTCTAAACCAAAACCTAGGTGGTTAACCATTCAAGCTTACCTCTACAACGCCTAGTTACTCTAGGTTCTTTTTTCCTCAACTCAAACACTTAAGTGATCTAATTTCTAGGACAATTTTGATAGAGTTCCCCCTATAATTTTAGCATTGCCCACACACAATTTCAGCTCACCAACTCATTTCTAATATCCACAACAATCTTAAGCACTAACACACATTAAATTTCTGCACAAACTCATCTATTTCCCCTTGGCTTCCAAGCCCTTTAATCATCATTTTATTAACACTAAAACAACTCAATCTCTTCCTTATTATACAATAACACCACTAATACTTAAAGCAATGTAAATTCCTCATATTCAAGCAATTAAAAATGAAAAGCAAAACATAAAATAAAAAACGAAAAGCAAAACAATACGAATAAATACTAAAAGTCTAAAACGAAAGCAAGTGTAATCCTCACTAATCAAATTTGATGTCTAATTACACAAAGTAGAAATAAAACAAGAATAAAAGAAAAGTTTTGAAAAGTAAAAATCAAAAACAAAGGCACAACCACACAAAATGAGCAAACAAACCATAATTGTTCACTCAAACATTTTGTCGAGCACCTTGTGTGCACATATAATTTCACTTCTACAATACTACATATATACACAAATTTCATACACTCCACTAATTCAATCATCCACATTCACATTCAACCACAATTTCAGCAACATCACAATAAATCCATAAATTTAGGTCAAAAATCGAACTTACCTTCTTCTGTCTTCTTTGTTCGACTTCTGCTACTGCTGTTGCTGTTACCAGATGACGACGGAAGGCGCGCGGACGACGGCGATGAAGCGGCGGCGACGACACAGCAGCGAGGACGGCAGACGGCGGAAGCGGAAGGCGGGTGTAACTCTGGCGTCACTTCTTCAGTCGCCAGCAGTAGCAGCTCGAAGGAGGGTTTGAAGCGTCGGGGTGAAATGCGACAAATTAGGGAAGGGTGTGTTAATAAAAGACCTATTTCGGCGGTTCTTACGTAAGAACCGCCGAAATAGGTCGTCGATATTTTTTTTAAAAAATTTGTGGACCTATTTCGGCGGTTTTTAAGTTACAACCGCCGAAATAGGTGGTCCATATTTAAAAATAAAAATAAAACAGACCTATTTCAGCGGTTTCTACGTAAGAACCGCCGAAATAGGTCTGTAATATTTTTTAAAAAATAGAAAAAGACCTATTTCGGCGGTTCTTACGTAAGAACCGCCGAAATAGGTATCTGATCATTTTCAGAAATAGGGGCATAGAAATTGACCATTTTTGTACTAGTGAGTGTTCTTGTAACATTCAAAGGACCTGTGTCCTAGCTTCTCACGAGTGAAGCAGGTCACTAGGTTCCCGTCACAGCTCTTAGTCGGGTGGTCACGATTGCACTTCTTGCAGTAGAAATGTCTCTCCTGGTTCCTAGAACTTCTCTGAGACTGGTTCTGGCTAGAACTCCCTGATTTGAACTCACTTCTATGACTCCCTCCAGATCTCTGCCTCCCCTCATGGTAGGGCCTCCACTTCCTGTCGTGGCCCTGCCTCTGTTGGTGGTCATCATGACCATGAGTCTCCTCCCTAGCCTCCTGCTTTCTTTTATTGCCAGCCTGAACTTCCTTTCTCTTTTATTGGACCCGGTAGAGATTAGAAGCCTTCCCATATGCCTCATGGAGTGTCGGGATAGATAAGACACTCAGTGCCTCCTAGAGGCTCCAGTTGAGGCCACCCACAAACCTCTGCACCTTCGAGGCCTCATCAGGGACCATGTTAGGTGTGAACCTGACAAGCTCCATAAATTTCGTGTGGTACTCCTTCACGCTCAAGGACAGTTGCTTCAATTTTGAGAACTCCAGGTATTTCTGCATTCTCACATGTTCGGGGTAAAACGTTCTTCTCATGGCCTCTTTTAAAGAGTCCCACCCAGAATCGGGCTCAGCTAGCAGTACATTTCGGTTGGCAGCCCACCAGATGTCCGCCTCACCCTTAAAGTAGTAGACAACACTATTCACCCTCCGATCAGCAGGGTAATTGACGACATCAAATTAAGATCTTGTCAAATTTGTGGATCCAGTCCTTCAATAATACCGGGTCCTCCTCTCCAGCATAAGAGGTCGGCTTCATATGCGCGATGCGCTTGAAGAAGTCCATGGCATATTATCGCGCTGAGCATGCTCTGGATGATCTGTCCCAAACTCACAGTCAGTTCATGGAGCTATCTCAACTGGTCGTTCCCTACCATGTCGGTCTATCGGGCTCGACTTCTAGTACGATAGCTGTATATTCTTTCTGTCTGTCTTGTGCCCTAGGATTTGTACTTGAACTCCTGACCATAACCTCTGAAATGTTTTTAGCTTACACACTCATAATATTATAGAGCGTGAGCCCTCATACCCCCGAAAGCCAATATCATTCCCCCACAGTTAATATAATCCAGTGCAAACTCACTATATATATATGTATATATACATATATACGCATTCCATATTCCTATTCACACCAATGACAAGGCATAAGCAATATTTACTACCAAGGCATTCCAACACATAACATGCGATTCCAGACATGTAACAAAATCAATCATATCACACATATGTATCACCATAATCAGCTTATTCCAATTTATACCTATTTCATTCATTTCAAACCTATTTATAACTCATCCGAGTTATTAAGATAAGCTCTGATACCGCTTTGTAACACCCTGGATTTTGTCCCAAAATAATAGTACAAGAGATTAGGAAGACAATGCCACAAACGTCACAGAAAACAGAGCTCAAACGAGTCTTAAAATGGTGATGTAAGGTCTGTCCAATCTTACGTCCGAACGTCCATGTTCGAATGAGAACCGAGAGTCAAAAGCAGATGTCCGAACTTGTGTCCGGACTTTGAAGTTCGAACACAAGCCGAAAGTTGAAACCAAAAGCGTCAGAGCATGTCTGAGACACAAGTGGAGAGTTAAAACTAGAGGAATCCGAACTTCTAAGTTTGGACACCAGTTTCGATAAAATGAGTTTACGTGGTCCGAAAGTTGGTCCGAACACGTAAGTTCGGACCAATGCTGAGACTTCCATGTCGAACTCGTCCTCGCATGCAATCCGAACATTCAAGTTCGGATATATGTTTGGACACACCAATCTGCAGAAAGCCAAGTTTAGCTTGGAACCTGTCCGAACTTACACGTCCGGACAAACGTTCGGACAGGTCCAAAAGTTTGAAATCCACTTCAGCAAACATCCATTAGCGGCTCGAATTGTTAACAGTTAAAGCTAAAACATCCAAAGGAAGTTTCTCAACGTTTTAATCTAAAACCATTTAAAACAATAGCGACTGAATAAATAATTCGGGATATTACCGCCACACCCATATCATGGGTGTTAAGGCTATCCACCATCAGACATGCCGAATACTAAACTTCAATACAAAATACCAACAATGCCAAAATCCCAATTCAACCAAATGACATTATTAAGAACTAGGTTGTCTATTCCCACATTCTATGTGTCGTCGTAATCCCCAACCCATGCTTCAATCATAGATATCTACTAACAGAAAATATATAAACACACAAAAGATTCACACAGTCAGTTGTCACTGAGTAAGCTACTAACCTATGAAGAGATGCATTACACTTAATTAGAGGTTACAAACCCAATTCCACTCACAAGCGGTCGAGTCCAACCTGCAGTCAACACATTCAATACCAAACTCAATCAAATAGAGAACCCCCTTCACTGGCACCCAAATCCACCAACAACAACCAAACGAGTGGGGTCACAAAAGGGTCGCAAAGTAAACAATTCCACCTCACTTTAAGTTCTTAAGTGTGCACACCCCCCAGAAGGTACTTCTGACCTAAAGGAGTAGATCTATAGAGCTTAAACTGCGATATAGTGGTCACAACGTAAAATAACCATACCAATGTACAATGTGTACGAATCAATCACAGTGAAGGTTCTCAATAGCTGTTATCACAAATCTAGAAGAATTAACATCACAATCACAAAATCCCCAAATTGGTTCTCAAATCCCTAATTCCATCATCAACCACATGGGTTTCCTCATACATAAATTCCATCGCATTTCACCACATTCACACAGAGATTAGTGAGTATAGTAGTTTACCTGGAACTACGCCCTCCGAAAGATGGTAATCACGGAGACTTAGCGATCCCCGCCATTGAACTCGGGATCTGGAATTCAATAGTCGTACAACTAGTCAATCAAATAATGCCGCAATCAATGCACAATTAAAGATTCTTAGTTTCTTAGACATCCTTACCCTTCAGTCTAGCTTCGATTAACACCAACAATGGAGATGAGAGTTACGTGAAAGGGGTGAAGAGGAGCAAGGCGTAGCGTAGAGAGGGAGAGCAATTCAGAATGTGATTTTGTCTGTAAAAGAAAAGAAAGTGAAGGGAAGAAGGAAAAGGAAATAAGGAAAAGAAAATGAAGGATTAATTAGGTAGGAAAATAATTGGAAGGAAAATAATTAAGAAGAGAATATCCCATATCTAAACAACATCATGTTGTATTTATTTATACCCATTTACTCTCATCTCCACTTGAAAATAATTTCCATTATCCAATAATTCTCCACTATTAATATACCGATATTACTGATTAATTTTTCTATAATCAACCCAACATATTACATGTAATATAAGCTTATAACTTAGCCTAAAATTCAATGGTGAGTCTTGTGTATGACTCTGCCCGGAGGTCATGGGTAATGACTTAAAAAGGTATCCATTTGAGTATTGAATTTGAGTATTGAATTCGAGAATTGAGTATTGGAATTGAGAATTTAGAATGTGAGCTGAGGAATTGAGAATTTGAGTTGAGAATGAGAATAAGAGAGCTTGAGTAAGAGTAACCCAAGAGAATGGGTAAGATGAGGTATAAGTAACTAAGACGTAGTGAGATGGAAACCCTCAAGGCCTAAGAGTGAGTTAATACTAACTAACAATTGTTGTGTTAGTTGTTTTTGTATTCCTTGTATGAATGCCTTTGAATGCGAGCATGATTAGTGAATTAAAAATGAACCTCATGTTCTCGACCAAGTAGTCGGCGTACTCCCGTTAGCACACGGGGTATGCGAATTTCATACTAGCAATTTGCTGAGCCCCTAGGGGCACCGTTTTTACTTACAGGTACTTGGAGCCGTTTACTGTTCAAGAGTAGGACGGGGTTGTTACTTAAGCATGGGTAGTTAATTTTAGAACTATTGTACTTATGTTGTAATTGTTGGATTGTAAGACCGAATGTTATCGACAAAGTTTGGGAATTGTAGTAGACTCGGTATAGTATTAAATTGAAGTTTATATTTGGATTGTGATTTGATTAAAGAATGGAATGTATTGTCTGGTATAGAGTACTCGGTATATTAATTCATCAGACCGATATTGTAATTGGATATCGTATTGGGATTTGGCCTTGTTAGTCACGTGGTGACTAACGGCATTGTATCACCCACCGTTGGAGTAAGAATTCCGCTGCTTTGATCTTGGTAATTGAGACTGATTAGGAGATAATGATTTGACTAGCGGTAGGGGTGTTACATCTTTACTAAGCCATTAAGTAGAGAAAGGTTTACTAAGATTGTTCATGATTTTGGAATGATATTCATTGATCACATTAAAACTATCTTTTATTTCCCATGATATGTCACCGACATGTGAGCAACACCTGTTATATTGTCGTTCAGTAGTCAACGATCAGTTCAATGCATAGCAATTATGTCAAACGACTACTTGAAACAGATTTGTCATTTTCCACAACAAGAGAGATTAGTTTAGAAAAGGTCCAACGGATAGAAACGGGAAAACATCTCAACGGATCACCGACAACTGTCACGACCGCTGCCCATTATGAATAGTACCGTTAGGACATGTTGGCGAGCGGACGAGGAGCGGTCGCCGACCGTTACTCGATATCTATAAAAGGGCGATGAGAGTTCCTCTCTTGTCACACTATTGCCCTCACTTTCTCTAATTTCTCTAAAAGCACTCAGAGAAATTTTCTCTTCTCTCTTAGAATCACTCTTGTGTCAGATCAATGCAAAGAACCTTGCCTCACAACTTCTCTAAAAAGATCTCTCTAGAGAAAGGTTATAAAACTCCAGAAATCTCTTCGAACAATCATGGTACCAAAATCTACTCTCCGCTCCAAGAAGAAAGCTTCCTCAAAGCAAGTAGCCGACATGCGGCTGACAAGAGCTGCAACTGATTCACCACCCCCTCGCCTATCCAAAGAATTAGAAGATCAACTTGTGCATAGGGTCACTAACGAAGGGGAACTTCAGCAAGAAGAGGTAATCTATCTAAACCACCAATTGCCTAAGCTTCATCATCTTATCTAAACTGAAATCCTCAAGCCAAAAATACTTCCTACTCCAACCCCAACAAAAGAACCAAAACCATCTTCTCCAAAACCTTCACCGAAATTGCCACCAAAACCCAAAGGACCACGATCTTTCTACTGCCACAACGAGTCGCATAACTAGTGCAACTCGTGCCTCCAAACGCACCAAAGCCCAGCTAGAAACTCCTAAAAAGGCCCACTCCACTCCTGAAGGAGCCACTCGCAAGTTGCACTTCACCGATGACGAGGAAACAACTCCTCCAGCTATTGTCAAAGCTGTAGTTCCAAAGTTAGAAGAGGAGGAAGTACAAAGTGATGACAAGTCACAACAGGAAGCCACAATGGAGGACAAGGGTCAAGGAAAGGACACAATAGAACCCGACTCAGAAACTAAAGCAATGCTCATCGACATATTTGGGGAACCAGACATTGACAGGTCCCCGACGCCTCGTGAAATCAGTCACGACGTCGACAGCTATGCAGAGTCCTCTCCTATTATACCAACGATCGAACAACAACAGAAGGCGGAAAAAGAGAAAGGGAAGCAAAAGATGGTGTTGTCCTCGCATGGTCAAAAGCTCGAAGAGCTCTTCCAAGCCAAAAGGGCCACTGCAAAGCCACAACCATCTCATGCTCTCTCACGTCTAAAGAAACTCAAAGAGTTGAAACTAGCAATCATTAAAGCAGAGAACGTTAACGACAAGTCCTGTCTTACCTAAGAAGTTGGACTTGGACTGGATGGAGCAAATGGGTCTTGGAAAGATTCAGGAGCTCCTGGAATTCCAAGGATGGGTGGACTTCTTTCAAGAGCCCATTCCCATCTACACTGAGCTGCTCAAAGAACACATGACGTATCTTGGACCACTCTAGAGCGACAATGACAACGACTATCTCATCTCCACAGTCCAAGGTGTTACCATCAACATCACTAAGTCGTGGATATGCAAGAACTTTGGTTTGGAGCCAGAAGGACTAGTGGTTTCAAGAGAAACCACTTAGAATGATTTGGGACACCAAAGAGGAAAAATGGTCCAGCTACTCAACAAAGGGGCCATAATGAAAAACTTCAATGCTGTCAAGATGTCCATCTCCGACAGAGTGCTCTTCAATCTGCTCACCCATAACATCACCCCACGGAACCAACACACTTACATCGTCAATGCAAGAGATATGAGATTGCTGTATGCACTAAAGACAAAGGAGAAAATAGACCTTCCTGCAATGATTCTTCTTACCATTGGGGAAAGTCACTATGTTAATCAAGGACTAGCGCATGGGGGAGTAGTGACCAAGGCGCTGCAACAAAATGGAGTGGACACCGACAGGTTCCATGAATGCACGCGCACCACTCAGGACAGCATCTGCTCGGAGATGTTGTCCAAAATGGGGATCAAGACAAAGGGAGACCAACTGGTGGTTGCTCAGAAGCCAACCAAGAGTGAAGACTCTAAGTCAGAGCCTCGCCCAACCGTTAGAGCATCAAGAGTACAGAGAAGGAGAAGTCTTTCACCGGTCCACGTGAAATACCCCAAACCTTAGTATGTTTTTTAAACATTAAAACATGATTTATCAAGACAAGAAAATGTCTTAGAAACAATAATAAACAATTTAAACCATAAAGAACACAATTAAATACCTTAAGGTCAATATGGGCTAAAATGTGCTCTAAGCTTGGAATAAGCTTGGGTAAGACCTAATGAACTTACCAAGACCTTATTTATATGTTAATGAACATATTAAATCAATTACCAAAGAAAACCAAGCTTGAAAACAAGCTAAAACACAAAATGTGCTTTAAGAAGTCTTAAAGCACATTTTTGAAAAATTGTCTTGTAAATGAGTTTTGAGTGGCTAAATGTCCATCATTACTCTTAAATATATATGTGTACTATATAATATCACATTTGGGTGGCTATATCAATGGGAAATCAAAAAATTTCACTTCTATGTGCCTTGTTTTTATGAATAGTGATTTTTATAAGCTAGTTGTAACATATGTTGTATTAAGTAATTAAATTGACAAAAAAGACTAAATACCCTCATTGTATTATAGGAGGCCGGTTTCCTAAGTGTGGTGACTCACCACTCACTTATTAACATGTTAAATAAATAAAGATGACTAACTAGGTACTATTTACTTTAAGGCTTAAATATCTTCTAAAAGCAAGTTTATCTATTCTCTCATTTCCCTCTCATTTCACACGGTTCCAACTTCTTCTTCCTCCCTTCTTGCTGTTCTCTCACGGTAATATCACCACCACCATTAAAACTCAAGCTTTGACCTCTTGTAAATCCAAGCTCACTTAACCAAATCAAAAACAAACACCACCATTCTCTTCCTCTCATCAAGCTCTCATTTCTATCTTCTCAAACTTCAAGAGCCCATTTCGGTGCCATGGAGTTCCACCATTGAAGGAGCTTGAGCTTGTCTTTCCACATATATTGATCTCCTTTGCTTCTAGGTAAGGAATCTCAAATAAAAACTACATTTCCTTCATGTTTTTGCCTTGACCGAAAATGTGCATTGATGGAGCTCTTTGTGTGATTGTTCTAGCTTCATTCCAACCTTTCATGGACTAGGTGGAGTCCTCTCTTCATAGATATTCAACTCTCTTCAAAGATCAAGGTAAAACAACTACATTGATGTTTTTGAAACAATGTAAAATTAGGGTTTACAATGAGATGAAGCTTAAAGCTTGAATATCATTATGATGTTTGTATATTGTTTAGAACTTGACAAGGAATCAAATACCTTACCGGTTTTATAAGGAAACAAGAAAGAAGTTGTTTGGAAAAGAGATAAATATACTAACCTAATGATTGTTTAATGCCTTAGGAGAAATGAGCTTATAATGCTTGTTAAAACTACCTAAAGAGCAAATGGTGAATGACCTAGTAAATGTTCTCAAGGAGACTAGTAAAAGAACATATGTCTTGTTGTATGTATTTGCAGGTCAAAGGCATATATATTGTGGAAATTCAGTGTTTATGATTTAAGCACTTAAGGGCCTAGGAGCCATGCATTTTAAGGGCCTAAGTGCCATGCAATTTAAAGTTATGCAATATTTTAATGTAGTGAGATTTGAGTGAAGTTTTGGGTATGAGAGTGTTCTTGGTGTTCTTAGTGTTCTTGGGTGTTTAAAGGTGAAAACAATGTGCTTTGGTGTAACAAAATGCTAGGAAAACCTATGTCGAATTTAGGAAATGCATAAGGGGTTCAAGATGTTTTAAAGGAATTTTTGATGAACTAGGAAGTATTCTAGAGTGTAATAAGGACTTAGGCATGATCTTGAGGTTTTAGTATGTACCAAAGTCATTTTGGACTTAGGTAAAGACTTAGGCAAACTTTGGTAAAATAAGGAGAAAGTGTGAACTTGAAAAAGGATTTCAAGAAATGACATAAGGAGTTGATGGTAGGAAAATGCTTGAAAGATGATGTTAAAATGAAGAGAAAGTATTTTGAGATAGTAGTTATCATAGGTATGAACACCACTTGGAGACTAGGAGAAAACATTGTAAGTGTTAGGAATTTTGTGAAGATATAAGTAAAGGCTTAAGGAATTAGAAAATGAGTTTTATGAGTGTTTAAGGATGTCTTAAGGTGTGTTTGAAGTGCCCAAATGAGGTTAGGGTGTACTAGGATATAGGGGTGAAGTTTGGAGTTGAATGAGAAAAGGAAAACAAAGGTCTGGGGCAGACCGACTTGCCGAACGAAATTGCAAGTTCGGTCGAGCCCAGTTTACCCTGCGAGAATTGGCTTCTGGAATGGACCGACCTTGGGGACCGGACTTGCAAGGTCGGTCGGGCTTGTATTTTGTGTACGGATTGAGTTACTAGAATCGACCGAACATGGGACCGGACTTGGCAAGTTCGGTCGGGCTAAATTTTCAAAGGGAAGAAACTCTCGGGAATAGACCGAACATGCGACCGAACTTACAAGGTCGGTCGGAGTAGAAAATTTTGACGGAAATGTGTTCTGGAATCGACCGAACTTGGGTAAGTTCGGTCGGTAAGGTCGGTCGGACCTAAACTTGTAAAAAAAAAACAGAAAAGAATGTGACTTATGTAGTTAACCCTAGGGTGTATAATGAAGGTAACCTAGGGTAAGATAGACATTAAAACATGACATACAATCATGTTAAATACTTAGTAAGTTTGAAGTTAAATAAATAATAACCGACGTTATTAACTATGTATAGGAGTGACCTACGGAGGAAAACCAATCGAGGTAAGGACCAAGGTATGGTTTTCTTGCAGTCTGTTGTCTACCGGTTTACACCGGCTTGGGTGTTGTTTGCTTTCTGTGTGTTACGACCTATAAGATTAAGGCATGAAAAGAGTTTACGGTTGTTATATATTATAATGCATTATGTGACTCATTCATTGCGACTTCCCCCCGGGTGTGTGTAACAAGACCTAAACACTTGCTTGTGTGTGACTTAACAATATATTGTGTGATCACTAACAAGTGCTAAACCGGGGGAGTGAGGAGTCCGGTCATGGTCGGCCACGCGTGTGAGGACGGGAGTCGATGTCATATCCGGTTCGGCTCTCTTGGTGTTGTATAGGTTGTATTCCAATTTGGTTTCTACCTTCCCTTAGCTTATCCAAAGCTAGTTACTGACTCACTCGGGCCACAGGGGCATACAAATGTTGTTTCGGGTGCTTGGGATTACAATATCCGACACACCTTGGGTATAAGTTAAACGTTCGAGATAACTGGACGGTAACAAGGTTGGTAACGAGCTTAGCATGAGATTGGCATTAATCTCTAAGGCTCACTATGTATACTAACTATGGTGGAAGGTTCCTTGTGTGAACCGGTTTTATGGTGTTATGTATTGTTATGGTGCGATGCAATTTCCTGCTATGCTATGGTGGTGTATATATGTGGATGTTTAAATGAATGCCATGTATCATGACAATTGGTTGCGCGTACCAGGTAGCCGATGGGCTGCGCGTTAACCCATACCAGCAAAGGTTGCTGACCCCCTCGGGGGCTCCATATTTTAATGCAGGATGAGGATCGAAGAAGCGGAGTGGGCTCTAGATCCTAGGTCGTTGATGTACTTTTGGTTTATTTTGGTCGTTGAGCCCGGGATGCGCCTGTGCTCCCGAGGCATACATTTTGGTAACCGTTCGTTTAAACAGTGGTGGATGTTTTAGTTGGTAGTTATTATGTAATTAAATACTCGGTATTGTTGGCTATATATATATGTGGATGTTAGGATCTATGCTCGGAGTTCTGATCATCCAGACCGATACCTTGTATTTATTCTGCCTAGTTAACCAGGGTGTGGTTACGGCGTTGTTGTTTGTAACACCAAAGCGTTAATTATTGTTGGTTGGTTTTCTGCTTGGCGATTCAGTAGTTGGTAGGGGCGTTGTAGGGGTGTGTAAAAGTGGTCATCAGAGCGAAGTATCGCTTGATGACTAGAATACCGAGCTAGAAATATACCGAGTTAGGAACCTAACCATAGTTACCTAAGTGAACAGATTGGAGGTTTAACCACTAACTAAGTGTGGAATTACCTTGTTGTCGGGAAGATGCTACAGTCGTTGGGGACCGATAAATGTGCAAAGCACAGTGCTAATGAAATGTTCATAATGAATTCAGATGTCAGGTGACCACGAGGTAGAGCGCGGCGGGGCGCAGGTACTGGAGGTACGGGTGACCAGGGCGATGATACTACGGCACAGACCATGGATGAGGCAGTAGCAGCCGCCGTTAGCCCAGATGGTAACCCCAGATGGTTGCTGCATTACAGCAAGGGAAAACAGCCCGGGTTCAGCCACCACCACCACCGCCACGAGAGACCAATTGGGTCAAGGCCGTTGGATGATCTGAGACCGCCGTCATTCAACGGGAGACCGACCCTCGAAAGCTGGAGGCGACATCTCCGAGCTGGAGACCGCCTACGAGACCTTGGCAGTACCTGCTGAAGCTAAGGTCCGTCTTGCCGCTTACTACTTGAAGGGTTCGGCACAGAGTTGGTGGAAGTTGGTGAGAGAGGACAGGATAGCTGATCCTGAGTTTGGTTGGAGGGAGTACACGGCTCTACTGCGAGCCAAGTATTACCCTGTACATGTGCAGGAGGCCAAGCGCCTCGAGCTGGACAGTTTGAGGCAGGGGGATAAGATGTCGGTTGATGACTACTACACCACATTCACCGGCCTTATCCACCTGTTACCAGACCTTGGGTACTCGAACTGAGTGTTCGTGAACCGGTTCTACAATGGTCTTAGCCACCGTCTCCGCTACGGGATGGGGCCAGCTGAGTATACTACCTTGCAGGTAATTAGAGTACCATGTTGTGAATCAATTTATGCCATGAGTGAATGTTAATGTGAGTTGGTAAGTTGTTTTGCGGGGCATGACTGACATCCTAAAATTCAGGAGTGCTATCATGCCGCTGCTAAGGTTGAAATTACCGTCCGTCTGAGGGACGAGGAGAATGCGCACAAGCGCAAGGCCACGAACGAGGGCCAGAGTCAGCAAGGGTATGGGGGAGGAAAGAAAAAGAAACCCTACCCTCAGCCCCAGAAGAGTCAGTACCAGGGTGACAAGGGCCAAGCCCAGACCACCACAGCTGATGAGCCACTGAAGCTCACGTATGCGTATGCGGCGAAGCCTCTACGCTCCTACCCGCCTAAGGGTAATTACTTAATCATGTGTATCTAGTTGAGGTGTATGTTGTTAAGATGGGAAGTGAGTATTGATTGTGTGTTGTTATAGCAGCTAGCGCGGGTTCTGGACCGGAGCGCCACTTTTACTGTAAGTGGTGTAACGGAGACCACCCCGGCAAAGACTGCAAGGGGAATGACGTGAAGTGTCATTACTGCCAGAAGATGGGGCACCGTGAGTTTGAGTGCTGGCAGAACCCCAATGGCAGGAACTATAAGCCAAAGGGGCAGTGGAAGGGTAAGACTACCGCGACCACCGAAAGCCCGAAGGCGATCATTCAGCAGTCTTCTGACAAGAAGTACACTGAATCCCAGAAGGGGAAGGGTACGGGGTCCGGCAAGGCCGCCCTGAATGTGGTGGACCGGTCTGAGGCACCAGGATCCTCTTCGAGACCAGGTACCGCCTAAACTGTTAAATGAAAAAGTGATTGCTTACCGCATTTCATGCATGAGTGTTGTATTAGTGAGTCTAATGTACAACCACCTAAGTAATGAGTTAAAGAATGATGTGAGAGACACCTAAATTAGACAATGTGGAAAACTTAGGAACCTTCAATATCTGTTATCCAATCCCGCCCACACCAAACCCTGAAGAGACCACCATCAGCATCACCGAATTCCCACTGGAGCAATGTCAGGTTATCCAACCAGGTATGATACT
Organism: Limonium bicolor; assembly: GCA_023374045.1. Lineage (NCBI taxonomy): Eukaryota > Viridiplantae > Streptophyta > Magnoliopsida > Caryophyllales > Plumbaginaceae > Limonium > Limonium bicolor. The sequence continues at coordinate 356,080,831 of CM041776.1, forward strand.
CTTAAATGGATACCTGACACCGGAAGCACAAATCCACATCATCAGGCGTTGCAACGAACTTGGAGCAGCACCAGGAGGTTTCTACACACCCGAATACCCGAGCGGTTCGAAGATGAAGCTGAAGATGATGTGCATGGGTAAGGACTGGAATCCCTACACCAAGTCATATCAGGATGTACGAGCTGAAGACGGAGCAACTGTACCAGGCATACCTGAGGAGTTCCTTGCGGTCGTTAACCACGCCGTGGGAATTGCTCAGCAAGTTGAATCAGGACCGATCCCAATGTTAAAGCGGACTTGTGTATTGTGAACTTCTACCAGAAAGGTGGACGGTTAGGGTTACACCAAGATAGGGACGAGTCACCCGAGTCTCTAAGTAAGGGAGTACCCGTGGTGTCTTGGTCCATTGGTGATACCGCAGTGTTTATGTACGGCGAGCAGAAGCGTGGTGATCTCGCAAAGAAGCTAGTGTTGAAGTCAGGTGATGTATTAATCATGGGAGGACAATCAAGGATGTTATACCACGGTATCAAGAAGATTAAATTGAATACCGCACCATCGACAGTGGTAAATGCCACACATCTGAAACCCGGACGTTTGAATTTGACCTTCAGGCAGTTTTGAGCCTTGTGTAATCATGTAATGTAATAAGCCAGTTGTATGTTAAGGAAGCTATCTATAGCCATGTCTACAATGTAACCCACTTATGGTGTAAAGACTGTGTTAATGAATAAAGGGATGTTGTTTGGAGTGTATCAAGTGTTACTACCGTATACTTATGAGTTTGCCAATGAATTAGGCTGTGCACTCGGAACGGGAGGTATACTGAGTGTCTGCAATAAGGCAGAAGCCGGCAAGAGCGGCACAATCCTCACCGGTACCTTTCCAGTGAATGGCGTGGATGCATCGATCTTGTTCGACTCTGGAGCCTCACACATTCATTTCGCTATCATTTGCGAAGAGGCTGGGGTTAGACGGTGAAGAGATGCCAGACTTCGTGGTCACTCTCCGTCGAAAGAGCGGATCAGGTGTACCCGCTACTACCAGATGCTGTTGTTCGAATCATGGATGAGGAGTTTCCGATCGACTTGATAGAGTTCGACGGACTAGGTTTTGATGTGATTGTCGGGATGAACTGGTTGGAGCGGTACAAGGGTAGAATCCTATGTGCCGAGCATCGACTGCTTCTTCGGAGTCCATCTGGGGTTACTATATCATACCGCCAGAGGCCCAGGGAGCCTTCGACACAGATCATCACCGCCATGGCCATGTATCGTGAGTTACGACGAGGAAATGATGTATACCTCTGCTATGTCCAGGACATAGAGAGAGACCCTGAGTTTAGCCCAGATGTGCCGGTAGTGTCGGAGTTTCCTGATGTATTTCCTAAGGAACTGCCGGGCATGCCGCCAGCACGAGAGGTTGAGTTTGAGATTGACTTAGTTCCGGGCACCGGACCCATTGCGAAGGCACCTTATCGTATGGCTCCAGCAGAGATGACAGAGCTCAAGGAGCAGCTGAGAGACCTACTCGACAAGGGCTTTATCCGCCCTAGTGTTTCACCATGGGGAGCGCCGGTCCTCTTCGTGAAGAAGAAGGACGGTAGCCTCCGCCTGTGTATTGATTATCGGGAGCTGAATGCTGTTACGGTGAAGAACCGTTACCCTTTACCACGCATCGACGATCTATTTGATCAGCTGAGGGGAGCATCAGTATTCTCCAAGATAGACCTACGTTCCGGATACCACCAGATTGCCATCCGTGACAGTGATATCGAAAAGACAGCATTCAGAACTAGGTATGGCATTATGAGTTCACAGTTATGCCGTTTGGCTTATCCAATGCACCAGCAAAGTTCATGGACTTAATGAACCGTTTGTTCCAAGATCAGTTGGACAAATCAGTGGTAGTCTTCATCGATGACATACTTGTGTATTCGAAATCGAGAGGTGAGCATGAAAGCCACCTGAGAGATGTGTTGCAAACATTGAGGAAAAATCAGCTGTATGCTAAATTTTCTAAGTGTGAGTTTTGGTTGAACCAAGTATCCTTCCTTGGACATGTGATTTCTGAGGCCGGGATCGCTGTTGATCCGGCAAAGATAGATGCAGTGCGCACCTGGCCTAGGCCGAAGACAGTTACCGATATCAGGAGCTTCCTCGGTCTGGCAGGTAACTATAGGAGGTTTGTGAAGGACTTCTCCAGTGTCTCGAAGCCGATGACTTCCTTGATGAAAAAGGATGCACCATTCGAGTGGACAGTCGACTGTGAGAGTTCTTTCACGAGTCTCAAGGATGCTCTGACATCTGCACCGGTTCTGACATTACCAGACGGTCCAGATGGTTTTGAGGTCTATTGCGACGCATCAGGCAGGGGTATGGGTTGTGTGTTGATGCAACACGGGAAGGTCGTGGCTTACGCCTCCCGACAGCTGAAGAAGCATGAAGAGAACTACCCTACCCACGATTTAGAATTGGGTGCCATTGTCTTCGCATTGAAGATATGGCGACATCATTTGTATGGGGTAAGCGTGACAATCTATTCCGACCATAAGAGTTTGAAATACTTGTTCACTCAGAAAGAGTTGAACATGAGGCAAAGAAGGTGGGTTGAGTTCTTAAATGATTATGACATCAATTTACAGTATAAGGAGGGTAAGGCAAATGTGGTAGCTGACGCATTGAGTCGCCGAGCACACTCTCTCCATTCGCTAGTCTCTCATACTGGCTTGGTTGAAGAGGTGCGGAGTGCTCAGATGACGGATCAGTATATGGTGGAGATTAGACAGAAGCTTATTGATGGCACATTCGAGGGTCAGAAGTACGACTTCAGACTCCACGATGATGACCTGATTAGGCTCAATGGCAGTATGTATACCGAGGAGTAGCGCTGAGCTGAAGGAGCGCATACTGTGTGAATCCCATTGTTCTACGACATCGATTCACCCCGGAGCTTCAAAGATGTATAAGGGTATGAAACGTTATTTCTGGTGGGCTGGAATGAAAAAGGATGTGAATGATTATGTGTTGAGGTGTCTCACTTGTCAGAAGGTCAAGTTTGAGCACCGACGGCCTGGTGGTATGGTGCAGCCAATGCCAGTGCCTGAGTGGAAGTTCCATGACATATCTATGGACTTCGTGGTAGGGCTTCCGCCTACAAGGGGAGGTCTGAATATGATTTGGGTTGTGGTAGACCGACTGACCAAGGTGGCTCGATTCATACCGATGAAGGACACCTGGAAAGTGGCTAAGCTTGCAGAGCTCTTCGACAGAGAGATTGTAAGACATCATG
>CM041776.1:356084621-356233739 GCA_023374045.1 Limonium bicolor
AGAAGAAGAAAAGGATGTGTCCCTTGAAGAGCTGAAGAGAAAGCTTCAGGAATTCGCTATAGCCAGAGGGTGGCAAGTGTACCATAGTCCTCGAAACCTTCTCTTGGCTCTTGTGCGTAAGCTGTTGTCTTCTATTATAATCATTAATATATTTCAATTTAATATTGTGAAAAATAAATATCTAAACGATTAATATATATTAAAGGTGGGTGAGGTGGGAGAACTATCAGAAATCTTCCAATGGAAAGGAGAGGTAGCAAGAGGACTTCCTGACTGGACACAAGCTGAGAAAGATCATCTTGCCGACGAGATCTCAGACGTCCTCCTTTACCTAATACAACTCGCTGATGTCTGTGGTCTCCATCTGGGCAAAGCCGCTTTCTCTAAGATCCTCAAGAATTCTCAAAAATACCCCTCCTCCTCCTCTTCTAATTCTTCTCCTTAGTTTGTCTTCTCCCGTCCAGAAACAACCTCATATACTATGTACGTTGCTGCTTTCTTTAGAGAGGGTTGAGCTTGTTCTCCATACATAATCATTGATTAGTACTTCACTATCTATAATAATATCAACTACTTACAAAAATTGCAACGTCTAGTCATTTTCACTTAGGGCGTAATATATTCATTACAATTCAAAATCAACAACTACAAAGCCAATTTTAATTGCATATCAATGGTTCCATATATAGTGGAAGGGTCTGTTGTGGTGTGGCCTCACAATTTTTCCACCAAGCAAAATGAATTTTTAGAAGCAATATATATATGGACATAAGAGACCAAGAAGATATTATTTGCAATGTTTCCCAAGGGGCGTCTTTGACCAATTAAGTTTACGAGGTGTTCAGGGTCATATCTTTTCTGATATGTATATATTTTTATAGTACATTTTTATTTTTTGGGTTTTAAATTTAAATTTTATTAGATAGCTAAGTATTACTATCTGTAATTATATATTATTGTTCTTTATATTTTAATATTTTATTTTAGAATTTATAATTATTAGATAAATGTTTCAATAATGACACATAATATAACCTCAAATTAAGTTTGTAGCACAATACTCCATAATCACTGGAAGCCCCGACCTAAATAGGAAATATAAGTTTCCCAATAGCCTAACGCATAATCTCTACCAAGGGATGGTATTCTATTTTCTTGTTGATAAGGCTCCAATTGTGCTTAGTTGACCAATTTTAGAGCAAAGATCAATTAAAGACAAAATTGGAAGATCAAATTTCTCTTGGTTTTTGGCTTGGGAAGGAAAATGAGAGATGTATGGCTATATGAAAGAGTATTCAGGAGTGAGCAGTGGCGGAGTCTCATTGAGTTGGGTGGGCTTGGCCCCCTAAATTTTTAAAAAATTAACAAGATAGTACATACTAATATAACATATTTTATTATGACCCCTCCAACATTTTAACATGACCCCCCAAATTCTCAAACCTGGCTGGAGTGAGTTAATACAAATAAGAAATTCAAGAAAGGATGAGGACCTGAGCAAGGGGCATTAGCCTTATTATATGTACGGACTGTCAAAGTGATCCACATAAACAATTGACTTATGACATATTTATAAAGGTTAATTCAGTAATTACTACTTAGGTTAAAAAATATACACTCTTATTTTTTATTCTTTGGAGTGGGTGTCATGTCATGTGTAAGTGGCATTTTCTTAAAAGATTATGAATTGATTAAGAATTTTAGAAATTAATAACCAGAGTGAATGCTTTTTTTTATTTGCATTTATTCAATATTTGCAAAAGTTTTTTTTCTAGCAAGACATACCCGTTCAATTCTTCATCTAGTTTTTCTTGACCAGTAGGCAGTAACCCTAGTTACAATTTTTTTAAAGGAAAAGCTACATGTTCAGATTACCGGTCAAAGGAAACGAAGGCCCATAATCCCACAGGCTCTTCTTCGTTCTGTATTGACATGTTACGATCATAATCTTAGCCCACTTCTCGAAGGGCCTTAAAATCATAAGGTTTTATATTAAATACTTTCCTAAAAGAAGAAAGTACTTTTTAAATGACAGAAATAGCAACCAGTAACGTGGCAAGGAGTCCATACGGAGAGGGGCAAGAACGAAGAAAAAGATCTTCTTGGTCTGTCCTCTGTGTGTACCTATGAGTGAATCCTCTTTGCCGTCCTTGCTGTGTCTCAGCCGCGCGTGAGAGAGAAAGAGAAGTAGCCGTCGTGTAACTGTAGAAATAGCAGATCGAGACACGGAGAGCTGAGATTAGGCTGTTAATCGGTTCAGGTGATTTTAATCTTTTCCTACTTTATCATGATTTGGTTGAATCCTCTTTAGATACTTCCTCGTCGTTCTGTAGCAGTAGATTCGTAATCATTGGATTACTGAGAGGAGGCGAGTAGGGATTTAGAGAGACAAATTCATTTGTCATTTTCATCCTGTTGTGTGCCTATCTGGAGTGATGATTGCTTCCTAAATTCTTGTATTTGGAATCTGTTCGGGTTGTTCCTGGAAGTTCTACTAATTGTTGATGGTTTTATTCCTGTTTTTTTTTTATATATTAAACTTTTTCTAGTTTTTTTTATCTGCCTTATTCTTTGTCATCTTTATGCGATGTAGTCCCCGTGATTTTAGCTAACAGCTTGACAACCTAATGCTATAAATGTAAGGGTAGGCTTGGTGAACTTGTGGAATCTCTGAATTTTTTAACTGAAAACATGAGAAGAAATTAATGATAACCTGATTATTGGTATACTTGCGTGAGAAGAGTTTCATGGGGATATAAAATGGTCTCTTTAGGTCAGTACGATAATCCGGGAATTAACATAATAAACGATGATGATTAGACGGTATCGGACGAAAGGATTAATGAACTTGCAGAAACCTAGTTCTTAATAGGTGTTTATCCTTTACATTGTTCACTGGAATTTCATCATTATTTGCTATAACCCATTCATTTCTAATTCTAGGGGAAAAGCTCTCCTTGATTGAAAGGTCAGATCTGCTTCCGTGTATCTGCTCTTGTTGTTTACCTTACAATTGTGATTTATATGCTTCCTGATCCAACTACATGATTTGTCTATATTTTAGACTATTCAAGTTTGATCCTGATGTCTACTTTTAAGAAGCTAATTCTGATACCTGTATGGGAATGCTAGATCCTAAGTCTCTGGGAAACAACATGGATAAAAGAATTTGCTTCCACTAAACAACATGACAATGTGGAGTCTGGCTTCTAATGCGTTTTATGGGAACGGGAAGTCTAAATGCAATGTTTCTAAGAGAAAGCATTCTCCCTGCTCAGAATGCTCAGATGATGAGATATCCAATGCATCTAGTGGAGAAGAAGGATTGGAGTGTCCTATATGCTGGGAATCATTTAACCTTGTGGAGAATGTCCCTTATGTCTTATGGTGTGGTCATACACTTTGCAAGAACTGTGTGCTTGGTCTGCCGTGGGCTGCTTTGAAATTGCCCACATTGCCTGTCCAACTTCCATTCTTCATATCTTGCCCATGGTGCAACCTCTTATCCCTTCGGCTTCTCTACAAGGGTGTTCTTCGATATCCCAGGAAAAACTACTTTATCCTGTGGATGGTTGAGGGGATGAATGGTGAGAGGTCAATGAAACACACCCCTTTCCAAGTGGAACATAGACCAATGGGACAACCAAATAGAAACCGCGAGGCTGCCACCAATCATGGGGAAGCAGTAGTTGGTAGAGTGTCAGGTCATCTGGCAGGAGCGAGCTATGTTGGGAGGATGATTGATCACTACTTCAGAACAGGGAGGGCTGACTCATCAATTTCCAAGTCCTTGGCTCTTGTGGCTCATGCAATGAGCAAGGTTCCACTGGTGGTTATATTTCTTCTCGTCATTTTATATGCTATACCAGCCAGTGCTGCCATCTTGGCTCTGTATATTCTCATCACCTTGGTATTTGCGTTGCCATCTTTCTTTGTGCTCTACTTTGCTTACCCCAGCCTGGATTGGTTGGTAAGGGAAATTTTTTCTTGAGACTGGACACTTTGGGCAAATGCTTCCATGCCTGTGACGCACCCGTATTGGCCATTCATCCCGGGTTACCTCCTGAAAATTTGTCGACTCTACTAGCTGCTGAAAGTTTCATTAGCAGCCTCAAAAACTGGAGTACTGGTATTGTCAGGTGTCCAGTACACTTGTGATGCTTTTTTACCCACTGAGAATCCTGGTGTTAGGTACCAAATAACAGTCCGATTTAGATGTCTAGTTGGTTTTGAATGTTTCCATTTGTATGAGCCCCTTGTTTATACCTTTTCTTTTAGCACTAGCACGTTTTAAAGTCTTTTCATGTTTTGGTTTACGCTGGGTTTTCTTGTGACATCTTTTTAGAGAGAATATGAATGAATATGCTTCTACCATTATCTGTCTCCTGTGATTATCGCTCCAAGACGTTCGTCTGTTTTTTTTCCTGGAAATTGTTGCACCAAGGAAATTGTCATTTTCTCTATTATCGAGAGATTTCTTGCTGTTTTGTTCTTCTTTTTTCTTAGTTCTGTGTTACCTGTGGAAGTTTGGTTGAAATGATTATCATCATGTGGAATATCCATGAATTTTGGCTTCTGTTCGTCACTTTATTGAGAATATTGGTAATAGAAGAATAGGATACCATTACAGTTCTGTCGGTGCGTGGCATTCAAAGAGATCAAGGTGGCCTTTGTTGTACGTATCATGAAATATAGGACTCGTGCGGATTCATACATCGATTATTTCATTTCTTGTCATTTATTTAGCAATTAGTTTACCCTATTCTTTTACAAAAAGAGAATGTGTTTAACTTATCCGCTGTCCCCACAAGAAATTGAGTTTCTGTTTCATTTAAACCTGACAGTTGATGGACAGTCAGTAATGATTGAATATAGATATTAACATAGCACAACCCTTTTTTTGGAGTATATCTAACCCACACTGTAGTGTATGTATATTCTTTTTTTCTTGACATCACATAATTTAAGAGAGGGGGGGGGGGGGGGGGGGGGGGGGGGGGGGGGAATTCGTGTATTTGTGTGTTAGGTTAGATTAAATACAATTTTGTCCCCTCATTATTTTACCATATTTAAGTTTATCTTCTTTACATTGTTTTATACGATCAACTTTACTTATTCGTGATATGTAACTGTTTTTATTCATTACAATTATTTACCTAGATATGTAAAAATTATATTGTTGAATTCATATTTTGTAGAATAAATAAGGTTTCTGTAGCGAAATAGAAGTGCAAGGGTAAATGTATTTATGAGCATGCATGGTGTTCTAAGGTTAAATAAGGTTTAGGTTGTAATTGAAACGTTAAATCACTTCTGGAAAGTTAAAATGTTTGAAGATTTATTTTTAGGTTTGTGATATGGAATGTTATAAAGTGTAGAACAAGTTTAAAAAAAATATTATCCTAAACATATACTTTAAAAATCTGCTAAATCAATTGTCACAACCGTTCACGAATATTATGTGTATCTATGACATACATATTTTTGTATAAATGGGATATATTTCTTAATGTTAATGTCCAACATTTTTCTGTATTTTAAAACTCAAACTAATATAAATAGGAGATTGGTGTAAACTTTTAGCCAATAAATTAGTCAATAAGCAATGTACATTGAGTAGTTTTATATATAAATGATATACAATCGTGATCAATATTATGTATACATGACATATAGTTTTTATATCATATATATATATATATTATATGGATGATATATATATTAATGTGTATGATTAACTTTTTTCTGTATATTAAAACTTAAACTAATAAATAAAGGTTGTTAATCGTACCTATACCCGAAAATATTAGTCATTATATGCTGAATTTTTTTGTTATTAATTAATGTAATACAAACTGATTTGATTAATTGTAATTAATAAATTTCAAATTTTAAGTAACAAAATTATATTTCTTAAAAATTTAAAAAGAAAAAAAAATCAAATTAAGTTGATAGCGACAGGAAGTATTGTATATATATGCTTACTTAGAATGATGAAATTATAATAACTTCATGTGCTATATACGTATTGTATATATAGGGCAGATATATGAAACTCATACACCATCTACACGTTGGTTTCAAAAAAAAAAAAAAAAATACACCATCTACACGTTAGGTTACACGGCTACTAATACGAGAACTGGGACGGGTACAATACAAGGAAAAAAAATTCCGAAATAACACTTCTAAACAAACATATTACTTATATTAACTCTCTCCTGAAACTAATTCATAAAATAACTCTTCCGGGAAGAGACGATTTCTTTCATTACTAACTTATTCTACGCGCCACATCGGCGCTGAGTTGGCTGGAATCGGGAGAAGGTGAAATCGTCTTCTCGCCTTCTCCCGACGCCGCCCGTTAATTTTTTAAACTGTCTCGCATACATGTGAAATCGTCCTTTCAATAGACGATTTCTCACTTACTTAAGAAATCGTCTTTTGCAAAGACGAGTTCACGGGCTGTACCTATAACCCGAATTTTTCCTTCCCCCTTCCTCATTTCCCCCATTCTCATCAGACGAACCCACCTCTCTCCCTTCCCTTGCGAGCAGTTCGAACTCCACCGCCCCACTCCTCCACCGGTCGCCGGAAAACGCCTCCACCGTCGCCAATCTCCGGTGCCACCAACCTGCAACATCACCTACTATTATTTTCAACACTTACATCATATTTAAGGTAATTTCTAACCCTAGAAAATTAGGGATTGTTAGATAATTGGGGATTCTTAGTCAATTGTTAAATTAGTAACTTATTATATGTGGTTTTGTGTTAAATTGTATTGATAATTGATTATTTGTGAGATTCTAGTGATAATGAAGTGTTTAATTATATGTTTGGGATAATTTATTAAATTTGTGATTGTGTTTGCAATCAGCCGAATGTTTGGGATAATTTATTAAATTTGTGATTGTTCGATGGTGATATGAAATAGGTGGATATGACCTCTTTTATCCAGTTCTTGTGTCGTATTAGTGGCAAAATTGTATACGGGGTAAACGGAGCAGATTACGAGGGTGGGAAGAAGAAGCTCTTTTAGTTAGTATCGATGCCAATTATGAGCAGCTTATTGATGAGATTGGTAGTCGTTTCTGTATTGACTTGTGCACCCACAAAGTGAAGGTGTCACAGAGGATGGGTCAGTCAAAGAATGACGGTACTATGAAGTGGACGGTGATACCCATCGATGACGATGGGGATGTTAAAAATGTCATGTTCTACTGTAGGGGTGATGGGCCGCGAGATATATTCTACGAATTGTATGTTGAAATACAAGAAAACCGACAAACACAAACACTTATCACCTCCTCATCCTATCAACACAAGGCCCTCCAGCTTCACGCCACCTGAAAACCAAACCCCCTGCCTTCTTCATGTTCACAACACCAAACACAAATCATCACAAACACGTCTCTTCTACTCAATGCTCCTCGTCCAGATCAAACATCATTACAAACACAAACCCATTCTTCATACCAAGCACCAGTTGAAGATCATCTCCTACTTGACGCTCCTCCTCAAGATCAAACCTCTTCCCAAACACAAACCCATCCGTCACACCTAGCACCAGTTGAAGATCATCTCCAACTTGACGTTGGTCATGATTTTGGATACTTTGATGATGACGGTGACTTTCGGGAAGCATTCGAGGAGGATGAGATGGAAGGGCCTGTAGGTGGTTTGTCCGATGATGATGATGATGATGATGATGAGAGATGAGTACAACAATACGTACTACGTCCTCTCACGGCCACAGATGGTCCCAGCAGCTGCCCCTGACGATGAAGATGCAAATGCTGCTGTGGATCAGGGTGGAAGAGAAGGGTGCGGTCGTCGTCCGCGTGGTCGAGATAGAGGAAGAGGACGTGCACGTGGTCGAGCTGCAGAGCCAGTAGATCATCAGGAGGCGTTTGACATCGCCGGTAGCATGACCATGTCTCAGGTCGTTGATCCTACGCAGCAGGTCGATACTACTGGATTTGCGTATCTTAGCAGCAGCTCAGGCTATCAGGGTGCATCATCTTCCGGTGCTGGGACGAGCTACGACATTACGACACCGGCTACAGCCCTAGCTTTAGCATCCACTTCCACTCCAGGAGCACCACTTAGAGATAGGGATTCCCGACATCATTATGAAGTAGGGGATCTTAGTGGTCGCGCCCTAGATCCTACTCTCGCATCAGCGGTTGAGGATCCTACTCTCGCATCAGCGGTTGAGAATCCTACACCTAGTGGGCCTAGGACATATGTACGACGTAGGCGTAGATGATGTAGACCTCATACTTATTACATTTTGTAAACAACTTGACATTGTGCCACTATTGTTTATGTTTTCTATTTTATAACTATTCAATATGGTACACATTTTGATTTCTTGTGTTTCTGTAATATCACAATTGTGTTGAAGTGTTTCTGAGTATCGTGATTGTGTGGGAGTTTACAATATGTATAGGTTGTTAGAGATGAATTTGTGGTGTTCCAACACTTGGAAAATTTTCCAAGTATTGTGAACAGGTGAAATCGTCTTCTGTATATTTCAACAGAAATCGTCTCTTGAAGAGACGATTTCACCAGTTTAAAAAAATTAACGGCGGCGTCGGGAGAAGGCGAAATCGTCTTCTCAAGAGATGACTTCACGAAATCGTCTCTTGAGAAGACGATTTCGCCTTCTCCCGATTCAGCCAAAACTCAGCGCCGATGTGGCGCGTAGAATAAGTTAGAATGAAGGAAATCATCTCTTGAAGAGACGATTTCTCCTGGAAGAGTTATTTTTGGAATTAGTTAGGAGAGAGAGTTATATAAGTAATATGTTTGTTTAGAAGTGTTATTTCGGAATTTTTTTCGCGACAAAACGACAATTCTTAAGATATAAGAAAAAAATCAGTACAGATCACCGATTATGGACTATACATACTCCACTCAATTTATCTGCTTTCTAAAAAAAAAAAGGAAAAGTTAGTTCAATTCAACGGACTAGAGTATTGCCTTTAGGTAAATTTGATCGAAACCTGAACCTTTCCGAAATACGCGGGACCAAGTCGCTAGCAGTTAAACAAAGGAACTCAAGAAAATTTACCCCATCGATGAATGATTGGCTCTTTGAGCTGTTCCCTGATTGATCTGAGATGAATTCGGTATGACTGTGGGTATGGATGCTCGTCGATCTGCATTGTACTATCGTGTATTTAGATGCCCAAAATGCTAATGATAATCTTACCGTTATTTTTCCGTTCAATGCCCTTATTTTTCTGATGGGCAGTTAACGAAGCCGTTTATTTCCTGCCTTTATCTGTTAACGAAACCGTTAACTTCTTTCCAGCTTGAGTATGTTAGGTTATCTTATTGTTGTTAAAAAATTGTGATTTTCAGACATCCTTATATTCTTCCGCTCAACCTGAATTGGTATCACCAAATCCTCAAATTTCCTTTCTGCTACTGAGTATCTTCCACGAAACTTGGTGCGTGGTTAAAAGGTAAGAGACATTGTTTCTTCTTCATATCCTTTAATCTGATTTTTTTTCGTTCTACCTCCGAATTGAAGTTTATAAACATCTTGTTTAGTGCTTTTGACCACCATTATGTATCTGTTTACTTTGTTGCATTATTCATTTTCTGGAAAACTAAAGAAGGCTTTGGTTAAGCTTATAATTTGTTTCCTTTCTTGCAATGTGATGGCCGTATATCTTCTTTAAGTAAAGCATCTACTGAAAAAAAGCTTGTTTCATTGTGTTGAAGTCACTTCGTTCTGGTTATCTTTGGACGCAGATTGCTTCATCTTAAACTATCTTCCTCATTCTGGAAGCTGTTCTCTGTATAAGTTTGAAGTCGGTATTTGGAATATTGATCAATTTCCACGAAAAAGATTGTTGCCATGGAGACCAATGCCCACTCCATGATGAAAGAGGCAATTGAATCAACCAACTGCGCTGTGAGATTGAGAATTGATGGGGCCAATGAAGGGCGAGAACTAATAATAGTCGATGAAGACAAAAAATCTAAATCAAATGACCTAGAGAAAACGAAACCAGATGAAGATATGACTGAATTTTTTCCAACGATGACACTACAAGCTGCAAAGATGAGTTCAATGCTGGTGGTATGAGAAGACAATCTTTAGCTTTGTCAAGGTCTAATAGCAAGGGAAGTGTGTCTCTCGATATCTTAAACCTTCATGCGGATCCTGCCACGATTTTTGCAAGTTTGGACATAGGGATCCATTGGAAGACAAGGCGACCCATGCTCATGTAAATAGACCAAGAAATGAAGATGGAGATGTATTTGAAGCACAGAGAAGGAAAATATCAGGGGTTAGACGATTGTCTTTGACTGTTACTATTGGGGAAAAGGAAAGCAAGTTGCTTCTGAAGGAGTCAAGAGCAGTTAGAAGTTCTTTGGGTATGAGTCGAAATTTGCTGGATACGTCAACCCCAAAAGTCAGAGAAATCAAGTCTAGTAATGCAGAGGAAAGATCTGCTGCTCTGGCAAGTGAGTTCGTTTCATTAATGCCACAGTTGGAGTGGTCTAAAACCACCTCTCCGAGAGTCTACAAGGAGTTTAGCAGCTCACAGAAAAAGAAGGTGACCCAGGCTTATGTAAATAGACCAATCAATGAATATGGAGATGATACTGGAGGTGTATCTGGAGCAAAGAGCAGGAAGAGATCTAAGGTGAGGAGATTGTCTTTGCCTTTGACTGTTGGGGAAAAGGATTTTAAGGAATCAAAAGCAGTCAAAAGTCCTTTGGGTATGAGTCGAAACTCGCTGGATACTTCATCCCCCAAAGCCAGAGAGATCAAGTGTATTAACAGGGAGGGAAGAGCTGCTGCCCTGGCATGTGAGTTTATTTCCTTAAAGCCACAGCTGGAGAGATCTAAAACCACCGGTTCAAGAGTCTACAAGGAGTTGAGTGGCTCACTGGAAGAGAAGGTGGCCCAGGCTCATGTAAATAGACCAATCGATGAACATGGAGATGTTATTGGAGGTGTATTGGAGCACATAGCAGGAAGATATCAGGGGTGAGGAGATTGTCTTTGCCTGTGACTGTTGTGGAAAAGGATTTTAAGGAATCAAGGTCAGTCAAAAGTCCTTTGGGTATGAGTCAGAACTCGCTGGATACATCAACCCCCAAAGTCAGAGAGATCAACTGTAGCAACAGGGAGGGAAGATCTTCTGTCCTGGCTAGTGAGTTTATTTCATTAAAGCCACAGGTGGGGAGATCTAAAACCAGCACTTCGAAAGTCTGCGACGAGTTTAGCAGCTCAATGCGTGCAAAGACCCAGAGAAATCTTCAACAAGCTGAGGAACCGGAAAATAGTGAAGGAGTTTCTCTTTATTCATCTGAAGAAGTAAATCATGCTCAAAGATTGAGTTGCAATGGAGGACAAACTTCTCATTCGCAACAGAAAAATGTAGGAGCAAGAGAAGACACCCTTGAGCCCCTGGGAGTGAAGATATTAAAGCCAGAAAATGCTAGCTACAAACAAAATGAACCTGCTGCTTCCAGCGATGATAAGCCCAGAAATACCGCTCCAGAAGGGAATCCATGTGGAAGAAAAAAGGCTTCAGTTTGGGAGATGAAATGTGGAAGAGAAACCACCATGACTCCATCCAATGTGACTGGTAGCCCAAGAAAGCTTCAGCTCGAGAGAGAGAACTCTCTGATTGAGAATTTTCATGTTGAAGAGACAAATCCCAAGAATGATGATGCCATGGAAGATGGGCTTGAGCGAAATAAATATGGGTCAGTGGAAGTTCACAAACAACAAGAAGAATCAGCAAAGAAAGAGATTGTAGACTTACACAATGTGATAGGGAAGAATGTTAGTAAGCTTGTGAAAGTTGGGAGAACCAAAGTGAAGGCAATGGTGCGTTTGTTTGAAGCCCTTATGTCGATGGAAGATAAACACTATGGTTGCATTGTGATAATAGTAATTGGATGGGGAAAATTCAGCTTATTTTGTCTATATTGATAAATTGATATGTACTAGATGGAAAATTATGTCAAGTGATTGACATCCGAGTGGTGGAGGACTGAAGTAGGGGACGGAAGGTCCTGAGTTCGAATCCTCTTACACCCACTTTGGTGGGGGAAAGGAGTTTATTCTTATTTGATTTGCCCTTGTGGCACCTAGGCCATGTGCCTATAATTATAAAAAAAAAACTAGATGGAAAATTATGAGAGTGAAGGGTGAGGGGGAGTTCATGGAAAGATTCTGGTGTATTTTTCCCATTTGTATTGCTATTGCATTTGTCTAAAAATTTCACCCATTTTTATGTCTGAAATTTCATTCTAGTGCTCATGTACTGGTGCACCGGGAATAGGTTGGTGCTACTATCTATCATTTGGTTTAACAGTAGTCTCTACTTGATCATACTTAACAATCATGCTTGAACTGAGCCCGAATAGGTTGGGTGTTACTATCTATAATCTTCTACTTTGATCATGCTTTACAATCTTGCTCTCATCTCAGATCGAGCACTTGGTTCAGGATTAGAAATATAAGTCATTTATAGAGTGTACGAAACAAGAATAGAAGTTGAGGAGGTCTGACTGACCAATTCATGAAAGAAGCGTCCTCCTTTACTCTACTTCCTGTTTCTAGCACATTTTTTGGTCCCCTAACATTCTTATTTGATGTGTTTAGGTGAAATATAGCGTGATGGTTCGATTAGAGTACTTGGATGGTTCCAGGACGGATACAGGTACGCCCTTACTTTTTGATCTTTGCGCTTTTACAAATCAATCTCGTAGATGCTGGATCTCTGGTTAAGAATTTTTGAAGACTGGAGTGTCGGGGAATACCTGATCTTGTGAATCCTAGTAGACATCTATACTGAACAAAATTGTAAAACAAAAGCTCTTTTAGATATGTAGCTTACCAGATATCAGTTTATTGTAAATGATTATCTGATTGCGATTTGCCACACTGTTGAAAAAAAATTGAAGCTACACGTGTAGTTTCTGTACTATATTATTAGTTGGTACTCTCTCCTATGATCCTATCCACAAAAAGGATAGGGGTTTGAGCTACGTAGTTATCCTGAAGAGGACGATTCTCAAAATATCCTCTTACGTGGGACAGCATCTAGTAATGGACTCTAACAGTGACTGGTCCCTTGAATGGCAAATGTCAAAAGGGACATTGGAAGACAATAGTAGCAATAAGTGAGACTTCAGGTACTAAAATATCCGTATCTGCAAATTGCTGAGTGTTCTTGTCGAGTAATAATTGTATAGATGTTGACTGATGGTGGTACCTTGACCAGATATAAATCGGGTTGGCAAGTTGACAAGTTTGTCCATTTGTGTAATTACTTTGCGGAAACAACCCCGCATCAAGAAAACAGGAAGGATGATAGGGAATAGAAGAAAATCTAAGAATATGGCTACAAGCTAGAGAGTATTAAGAATGATCATTCTTTGTACATGTAGCAGTACATTTTAAACTCTCATCAGTCTCGTCATCGGCAACATATAGTGACTTGGCTACCATTCCTTTCTCGTGTAAGTATTTGCTAGCTGAAAAATCAATAGTATCCATTCATGGAGCAGATGGTCTCATTGTACCATGCGGATTGACCGTCCAAGAGAAACCTCAGCGTTGAACCTTGATGCATGGAATTTGACTGCAGATGTTGATCACCTGTTATTGCTCCCATAGCTTGGTGCATCTGCTGTCTGTACACAGCTGCCATCCTATTGTACATCTCCATATCTATTGACTGCTTCAAATATGAAACAACAGGAACTGATTAGGGTGATTATAAAGCAAGGGTAGCAAAAATCTGACTGTAAACTGGAGGTAGCTTCTTTTTTTATTATAAATTGGAAGCGCCAGGCACTAAACTGGAGATAGCTTGGCACTCTATTTGGAGCACTAAGCTATCACTTTAGGGTAAAAAAAGTTGAGTAGATGCAGAAGGCGCTCTCATCATTATTTTAAATATATGACTCACCATATATCCATCTGTTTTCCTAAACATGAGAAGTTAAAAGACTTCATATAGTTATATATTACGGGTAAACCACAGAATCTAACAATCCTGCTATAATGTCTAGTTATCAGTGACATTTGTTTGCTTACTTGTGCTAGGAATGCATGGTAAGGATTCTGCATCCCACTTGAAGCGCTATTTCTTGGATCCTGATTTGGTTGCTGAAGAGGGAGCATAGAGGGAACAAGAAAGGAGGGAGGAGCAAAGGGAAATGTGGGATTCCTGGTGAAAGATGCTGAGGCATTGAGGATGTGGCAGCGTTAACTTTCCCCATATCAAGCATTCCTATCCCCATCCCTGATCTCGGATCTACTTCTGCTCCCATCTGGGCCAGGATAGACATCTGCAGTTGCTGCTGCATTCCTAAAGGCATCATAAGTTGTGACATGGTCCTTGTACTTGCCATCATCTGTACTTGTGCTTGTAGCTGCTTTAAGTACTCGATAACCTCGTCGAGCATTGAGGCTTTATCAGTCTGAAACGTCAAAAGAGTTTAAATTTCAAATCATGATATTTTTTAAGGCCATAGGGAGAAATAGTAGTACAAGCTTCGCGGGTAGGTGCCAAAGAGTACGCTGTCAAACTTCATCAAAGTGCTGAATTGAGTGATGCTACTGCATTGACTGAAGTAAAAAATATACTTGAGACTTTACTATATGGGTTTGAAGAGTTGAACCGACTCTTTATAGGGTGTCCCAAGTGAACTAAAGGGCAATATTCAAAGTTTAGAATAAGTAGAACTTTACTGGCTAGCGTTCTGCTCCACATAATTTCCTTCAATTATAGTTCAACGTTGGAGAATTTGTTGGAGTATTGGAACATGTTATCAACAGAGTATTGGAAACTTCATGTTAAGTTCTCCAACAAGTGGCGCAACTGATGAGGAAATATACTTGATTCTTTGTACTAACCTTGGATGCTCTGGGCACCAGCTTCTGCAGAGCTTTCATCTTCTGGTTGATTCTGTCTCTTCGCTTCTGCACACAAATCATGGCTTCTTACATTAGTTAAATGCCATTAAATTTCTCTGAAGATCAAAGTCTCATCCATTATGGTGGGCGTAGGAGAAATTACCCTTTCAGATTGATTGTGGATGGCTGCGGCTCGTCTTCTTCTTGTTGCAGAGGTTCTACCTGATACTGTATCTGCTTTCATCTTTGTTCCTTCCCCTGAAATTCCATAAAATGAAAAAAGATAGGGAGTTCTCAGAGTTACAGCACTTTCTGTAGCTGCGCTTGAAACATCAGATTTGAATTATGAAATAGAACCCAGAAGGGATATTGGTATGAAGAAGAGCAATGAGTACCTACCAAAAAGCATGGTCAGAAGCAGAATCCTCATCTGTGACCATTTTGGAACTGTCTAAGGATGCCCCAGTCATCACAGTCGTATCATTGTCACTTCTATGTTATTCTCTCCACAAAACGCTGCACTAGCACTAGCACAAGCCCTTTGATCCTGCAACTCCTCACCACTAAACGAGAAGAAGCTGCCTTTCCTCCCAACACAGCAGTTGATCTGATCGTTCCCTACAGAAAGCTGGACTTGACCACTGGAACTCTGAGTCTGGTTGCAACAGTTAAGACCTCCTGAAGACGCCACAACCGAACCCACCACATTTGGAATTATGAGATCTTCGTGAGAATTATTGTTTTGCTGGTGTTTTCCACTGCAGGGTTTGTAATGCTGTTGGCAGTCTCCTGCTGCCTGTGGTTGCCAGTTGCACAACTGATTCTAATGTGTCACCGGTTCTTTCCCATGTCTGCAATGGCTTTGTAGGGCAAGATGAAGGGAACAGCCCGTTGAATCCATGGAATGCTAGTTGGCCGTTTTCCCAGGTAAGCTCTGCTATGTCATGCTCATTTGACCTGATTTGAATTCATGGCAGCAAATAAGATGTCAGTGAAACTCACATCAAATAGGTCTGAAGTTAGTGTAACATAATCTGTAAAAGGAGGACTCATATCTAGCTACTAGCACAACCTAAAGATGTAGCTGAGATCATTGAAAAGAAGAAGGAAATGGAAGATAATTGCTTGGTTGGTTGTTTAAGCATACATTGGAGCAATATAGTTAAAGCTTGGTTGAACAATTCTGCACGTCTGAGATTGAGGACGATGTGTCTTGTCTCCTCTCCTCTTCCGTTCCGCCTCATGCTTTGTTTGGACTAATAATCTCTCAGCTCGTTGTCGTCTTTGGTGATTGAAGAGACTAGTCCAGTTATCCTTTGGCATGATGTATTCACCCATGATGATCTCTGTCCTTCTCTTATATATCTATCTTTCATTTAAAGACAGAAGTCAATTATAATTGCAGTAGAAGGTCAATCTGTTCTCGTTTGATTTTTATTTTATTACTTCCAACCACACTCAGCTCACTCTCTTGTTTCCTTCTTTGGAGTTTCTAGCTAGCTTCAGCATACAACATTAATCAACTCATTAAACAGGAGCTAACATGAGGTAGGACGCAAGAATAAAATCAAATGGAAAACCAGCTGGAAGGGGCTAAAGAAGTAGAAGAGGGAAGGAAGAAGAAGGTGAGCGGGGGGACTACTTGACAGACAGGGAACCAAGTAATCAATGCTATATTTGTCACCTTTCAAATACTCTCTCCGAGTCCACCAATGAGAGGGGGCCACCATTTAATTCCAACCTTCTTTGTGTTCATATGCAAAGTCTGATTCTGTTATATATATATATTGACTTAAATAGCTATATATAAAAATAGCATAGGTAAGCTAGACCGTACATTATTTCTTCAAATGGGTCCCTAGCTAACACTGTTTTATCACAAACTTTTTTCTGTCCCTGCTGCTAGCTAGCAAGTTCAGAATTTGACCCCATGGGGAAGAGAAGGGGTGATGGGTACTCAGTACTGACTGTTATGTTATCATCATCTTTTTATGAGCGTATCTATCAGTTTTTTCTCTCTCATGATCTTTCCATCAAGTTTCATCTCTGATTCATCACCTCGTCCGTGCGTGTATGTGACAATCAGGGATCGATTCGTGTCTACGTGTACAGTATACAAATGCATGCATTATATGTATGTAAGTTTGTGAGTCCATGGAAATCAATTATTTTTGAAGCGTGTTGTTGCTGCTCCACCACTTTGCTTTGATAGCGCTGTTTTGTTGAGTGGTTTTCATAAGTTCCCATTATCATGGTTGGTACTTGGTAGTAGTATGTATATGAAGCCACTAATAATTATAATAATAATAATAATAATATATATATGGCTACTTAAGGTGCCCACTGTCGGTAGAACTAAACCAAAACTTATAAACAAGTCGTAGTTTGTCAATTCCTAAATTGAATTCGTGTGTACCGTTTTTAGAGACAGACATACCTGGTCGTCGTTTATGATACTGGTAGTAATTGTAGAACTCATCCAAAATAAACTATTTGGATAATGGAATGTATCATTATGCTATTCTAATATGAGGTTGATAACGGAACTATTGAGGGTTCAGTAACAACTCTTGTTTTTCTTTTCATGCTAAGTTCAACCTTACTCATCCTCCTTGCTCGCAGATTATCTAATTAATGTGCCTTAATTACTGCAAGGTAAAGGAAAGACCATTAAGAAGACACAGCCACTGGGACTGAGTGGCTAGCTAAACGCTCAATCGGTCGCTTGGGGTTAAGAATAACCCCTAGTCTTGTTTTTTTTTCAATCTGTCTTCATTTTTGTTGTTCCTAGTGTTTTTGAAATGTACCCTTTGGCGAGAAAGGTTCGTATGAACCATAGTATTGCCTCATCTGGTTTCTCCAGCCAATTATCAAAAAAAAAAGAAGATGATGAAGCAATTTGAGATCTTCTCCAAAGCCTAGCGCTTCAGGCCAACCGTGAGCTAGACCCCCTACACTACTACATCATCATGGCAGAAGTTGACACCGATTTCAAGTACGTATCTCATTGTAATTACTTTGCTACTATAATAAGATATCCAGGACTGACTTCTTAGCGCTATTCTTTACCTAGTTGACAGCTGATAATTAGAAAAAAAAAAATAGAGAAAATACAAGGAAAAAAAAATTGATGTAACATTTGATATATAAGTGATTTATCAAGAGAGAAAAAAATCTCGTTCAAGTAAACTCACAAAAATAGGAGGTGTATCCCAATAAACAAAAAAGCCAAACAACTTTTCAAAGGCCAAAATTACTACATGTATGATGAATGAGGAAAAACGGAGATGTGGAAACCGGATACTTGCGCTATGATAATTGATAGCACAGATGAATACAGTTGGCTCCTGGGCCTCCACACGAACGACAGTAGGCATGCTTCCATGTCGCCAAATCTACCTTGGTCCTCCCTGTGGAGTCCACGTGTCACTACCTATTTTTTAGCCACTATAATTCTTGATATAGATCCTTCAACTGTACCTTTGGATTGGCCCCACTCTGTGTACACAGTCCATAACCCTATATATGAGGCAGCCAATCAAATGCCAGAATTGCTAGCCAGGTTGGCATATATAGCCGGTTCAAAAAATCCGTGGGGTTTGAACCTTATCTGGTGAATACGAGAAATCGTCAATCATGAGTTTCTGCCCGGTGTTGAAATATCTGTGTAAGATTGAACTAAATGATGATGATTATTAAAATCATGTTCATGGTCTTGTCCTTTCTGACATGACATTATTGTACAAAAATGGTTTACTCTAAATGGAACAGAATTTCTATATACTCCCTCCTCCGTTCAACAATAACTGTCATTTTAGAAACTTACACACTTATTAAGAAAAGTAGGACAATGACGCATGTGCCCCTACTTTTTACTTTTCCATTTAGATAATAATTACTTTTATATTGAATAGTAGAGGTAAAAGTGGAAAGAAGTGTGTCAAAAAGCTAGAATGACAGATATTTTTGAACAAGAATCACATCCTAAAACGACAGATATTAATGAACGGAGGGAGTAATACCCAAAAACACAGAAAGACGAAAGAAGTTCTTTTAAAGTCAACAAAGCATACTGAAATTGGAAATGATCAGAGAGTCAAAATAGTTGGACTGTGCCAGAAGCTGATTCTTATCCTCTCTTAGACTTGAAATGAAAACATTTTCTTTCTTTCCCTTTTACATTTTCTTACTTGGAAATGATCTGAGAGTCAAAGAATTTGTCTTCATTATTCTATTTTGTTTTTTTAGGAAGCATTTCACGTGCTTTGTTGGTTCTTTGCCATTTAAAGGAGGGGCATAAATTTAGTAATGTGCGCGATAGAGAGAGTTGGTCCCAACTTGTTTATTGCTGCATGTTATATTATAGAGCAGTTAGCAGAGTTTGTCCCTCGTTTCTTCTAAGGTGTCTCTTTCCTGTTGATGTTCTAACAAAGATGAGCATATTGGGATTGATTAACGTTTTATTAGAGAAGAATTGGAAAATATGATCATTGAACAATGATCGTTTATCTCTTTAGAATAGAGGAGCAGATTGTGGATGTATTTGGTTAGAAACTAATGGTGGTCACGGGTCCGCTTCCACCGATTCCGGTTCCGGAAAATGTGTATTCGTATTCAGAACCGGTCTGGGCGGTTCCGGTTTCGGTTCCGGTTCTGAAATCTGGATTCGCTTCGGATTCGGTCAAAAAACCGGTTCCGGCCGGTTCCGGTTCCGGTTCTGATCGGTTCCGACCGGTTCCGGAGCGGTTCCGGAAAGATTCGATCGACTCCAGTTGCTTCGTTTTAGTTCCGATTTGAGATCCGTTTGAGCGCACACGTTGATCTTTTCATCCACTTTACTCCTAGATATGTTATTCTTCAAATTTATAATCTTAAATGTGTAAGAAACAAAGACTTAGGAATTTTTATTGAATTTACAAAAAATAAGGAACAAAGAGAATTTTATTATATGATTCATTGCCTCATTAAAACCTTATTAGGTAAAAACCCATTAGGAAAACCCTAATAAGGAAAAATAGTACAGCTACTAAGAGGTTACATGATTTCAATTTGTAAGTCTTAAAAAAAAGATTACATGGAAAGAAAGTAATACTAAATTACTAATATATTCTAAAATATTACACGGTAACTTCAACCGGTTCCGGGGCGGTTCCGGTTCCGGTTCCACTTGTTCCGGTTCCCATGCTTCCCTTCCTCAAGGGAAATGACATGTTCAAGTATGTAGATGGGTCATATGTTTGTACAAAACAATGACAGATGGATCTGTAAATCTAGATTATGTTAAGTGGTATTGAAATACCCACGGATTTCGAGTTAGGATATGTATAATATATAGTTGATGTGAGTAAGTTAATCGCTATATTGGAATGAATATAGAATTGTTGGCTAGTCCGAGGTTAGTGTTATTGATGGGCCCAGAGAAGTTAAAATAATTATTTTACATTTCCTTCCTCTTCCTAAATTGATGATAATTATATACGCTTTCCTTATTTCCTCCTAAATTATTTAATACTAATATCTTCATGTTCTACTGATGTTACCACGATCTCCTTACTTCCTCTAAATTGATTTCCCAACATTATTTTATCTTCTTTTAAATAATTGTCTCTCTCCCAGAAGATAATCTCGTTCATCCTTATCCTTTCACAACGGCTAAACCCTTTCACAACGGCTAAACTGTTTTCCTTCTCACTTTATTTCTAATTGATTAGTAATTTATTCCTTCCTCTTTCTTAATTAGTTACTTGGTAGGAAATTATTTCCTCTTCCAAAATTATTTACAACAATTAATTATTTATTTTCCTCTTCTAAAACTAATTACATTATTATCTAATTATTATCATTCCTCTCTTTTTACAATTAATTTTCTATTTATAACATGATCTCCCTCATCATCTCCTTCATCCTCATCGCGACGCTCTTACGCTCTTCCTCTCCAAATTCACAAACTCTCGTTCCTTTTTCCTGCTCTTTCCAAGTCTCTTCCCTTGTGCTAAATTAGAGTAGAAGGGTAAGGTCTAATACCTGGTAAGGTTTTGGGATTATTTTGTTGTGAATTGATGGTTTCTGATTAGTGGTTCTTATCATTCTAGACACCGAAATCGACAGCGAGCGCTACCTGTGATATTGTTGAATTGTCATCCTAAGTCACGTGAATAACCAGGTAAATTATGTACTCATGTTCGTTCCGATTGTGTGAAATTGTGGTTATTCGAAAATGTTTTGGAAACCCTGGTTGAGAATTCTAGATTGAGGTTTATCTATACGCGAATTACATTTACGATTGAGGTTTATCGATGAATATTGGATTGTGGTTTTGGGAGTCTTTCACAGGATTAATTGCTTTGCCGATGGAGCCCATAGGTGCTCCATATTGATTGTTGGTACCTCGTACCTATCTACATATATATATATATGATCTACTCTATGGAGTGATGATTCATAGGGGGTGTGCACACTTAAGGACTTAGGACGAGGTGGTGTTTGACGGTCCCATAGGTGACTGTCCATATTTGTGTTGTGGTTGATTCCTGTTGGAAGCTCCCCCGTTGTTCTTAGCGATTTTACTTTGGTTGCTGGAAGAATGGTTTTTATTGTTGGCTTGTGCTTTCCCTTGTTGGATTGATTTGTGGATAAAAAAGGAATTTCAAAACGTATTTTACATAGTGAGGTAGGATTTACTCTGTTTCACTGATTTGCGTGATCCCTTCGTGTTTTGTATATTGTTTTCTGATCGTAGGTTTGGATTGCTGAAGGTGGGGCTGGGAATCACGCTATCACTTAGTCATTAGGGATATTGCTCTAGTAGTTGAGATACATTATTTGTGTTACAACATTTTGAGTATTTTGTTGGATTGTTTTGAGTATAGTCTGAGCACTCAAAGGATTGAGTGTGGCGGTAGCACTCTAGATTCAAAGTATTTTTCGATGTGTTTTATGGTAACATTTACTGCATTCGCTTATACGATATTCATAATCTATTGGTCTTAAATTTTGTAGTCATTTTATACTTTTTCTACCTCTGTTTGCATTTTGATTTTCGCAACTTTGGATCTGTCCGAACGTCCGTCCGGACATCCATGTTCGGACAGACCCCGAGAGTGTTTTATTTTCCCATTTAAACTCCTGTCCGAACATTTGTCTGAACTTACATGTTCGGACAACATGCGAGAACGGGTCTGAACTGTAAGTCTCGGCATTGATCCGAACTTACATGTTCGGACCACGTACTTGGATTTTATCAGAACTTGTGTCCGAACTTACATGTTCTGACACATGTCCGGACGTCTATATGTTTAACTCTCGACTTGTGTCCGAATGTCAATGTCCGGACACAAGTTCGGACGCTTTCACCTTCTGTTTTCAAACTCTCAACTTGTGTCCGAACATCAATGTCCGGACACAAGTTTGGACACTTGGGACTTCTCAATACGTTTTCTTCTCGGCTTGTGTCTGAACATCAACGTCTGGACACAAATTAAGACAGTTTCTTTTTCAGTTTTAGGACTCGTTTGAAGTCCGTTTCGGTTCCGTTTGCGGCGTTAGTTCCGCATTGACGTGTTCTTTCAGTTGAGACAAAATTCAGGGTGTTACAAGTATAATCAAGATCAACGTCTGAACACAAATTAGGACAAAGTTTCTTTTTCAGTTTTAGGACTCGTTTGAAGTCCGTTTTCGGTTCGTTTGCGGCGTTAGTTCCGTATCGACGTGCTCTTTCAGTTGAGGCAAAATTCAGGGTGTTACAGGTATAATCAAGATCAGAAGAGAGAGATTACCATTGGGGGTGGGGAAAAGTCCACTACCTGCATGAGTGATAAGAGGAGTAGATCTGTCACCAAGACTTATCATCTTTGTTCCAGTATAATATGATGAGCATAAGCTTAAACAAGAGAGATCACCAGTAAATGGTGAGAATAGCTGTATCAGGTAACCACTCAAAGAGAGAATAATTAGTGGTGTAACACCCCATCCAACAACAAACACATAACAACAATCTGCAGCGGAAAATATACTTCATCACATTACTTAACTCGTTGGTGTTACACGCCGTTAACCACCCACGTGGCTAACAAGGCTACTACATATACATTGTACCGGTCTGATGGACTAGATTCCCGAGTGAAATACCCCAAACCTAGTTATGTTGTTTAAACACTTAAATATGGTGTATTAAGACTAAAAAGAGTCTTAGAAACATTAGTAAACAAATTTAAAAAAAGAAAACACAAAATGTGCTTTAAAGTCAATAAGAGCCAAAAGGTGCTCTAAGCTTGGGATAAACTTGGTTAAGACCTAATGAGCTTACCAAGACATCATTTATATACTAATGAACTTATTAAACCAATTACCAAAGAAAACCAAGCTTGAAAACAAGTTAAAACACAAAATGTGCTTTAAGAAGTCTTAAAGCACATTTTTTGAAAAATTGTCTTGTAAATGAGTTTTGAATGGCTAAATGTCCATCATTACTCTTAAATATATTGTGTACTATATAGTATCACATTTGGGTGGCTATATTAATGGGAAATCAAAAATTTCACTTCTAAGTGCCTTGTTTTGATGAATAGTGCTTTTTATAAGCTAGTTTATAACATATGTTGTATTAAGTAATTAAATTGACAAACAAAGACTAAAGTACCCTCATATTAATAAAGGGGGCCGGTTTCTAAAGTGTGGTGACTCACCACTCACTTGTTATTTTGTTAAACAAATAAAGATGACTAATATAACTACTTTTTACTTTATAAACATAAATATCTTCTTAAAAGCAATCTTATCTCATCTCTCTTTTTCCTTCCTTCATTTCCCACGGTTTCAAACACCATCTTCCTCCCTTCTTGCTGTTCTCTCACGGTAATACCACCACCACCATTAGAACTCTAGCTTTGACCACTTGTAAAATCTAGCTCACTTGTCCAAATCAAAAACAAACACCACCAATCTCTTCCTCTCATCAAGCTCTTCATTCCTATCTTCT
The DNA here is from genome assembly GCA_023374045.1 of Limonium bicolor. NCBI lineage: Eukaryota > Viridiplantae > Streptophyta > Magnoliopsida > Caryophyllales > Plumbaginaceae > Limonium > Limonium bicolor. The sequence continues at coordinate 356,108,507 of CM041776.1, forward strand.
CAAAACTTCAAGAGCCCCATTTCGGTGCCATGGAGTTCCACCATTGAAGGAGCTTGAGCTTGTATTCTACATATTATTACTCTCCTTTGCTTCTAGGTAAGGAATCTCAAAGAAAAATCATGTTTCCTCCATGTTTTTACCTTGACCGAAAATACACATTGATATAGCTCTTTGTGTGACTTTGTTCTAGCTTCATTCCAACTCTTCATGGACTAGGTGGAGTCCTCTCTTGTTATATATTCAAACTCAAACTCTCTTCAAAGATCAAGGTAAAACAACTACATTAATGTTTTTGAAACAATGTAAAATTAGGGTTTTGCAATGAGATGAAGCTTATAGCTTGAATACTCATTATAATGTTTGTATATTGTTTAGAACTTGCCAAGGAATCAAATACCCTACCGGTCTTATAGTGAAACAAGAAAGGAGTTGTTTGGAAAAGAGGTAAATCTACTAACCTAAAAATGTTGTTTAATGCCTTAGGAGAAATGAAGCCTTAATAAATGCTTGTTTAAAATACCTAAAGAGCAAATGGTGAATGATCCTAGTAATGTTCTCAAGGAGACTAGTAAAATAAATATGTCTTGTTGTATGTAATCGCAGGTTAAAGGCATTATATATTGTGGAAATTCAGTGTTTATGATTTAAGCACTTTAAGGGCCTAAGAGCCATGCATTTTAAGGCCTAAGTGCCATGCAATTTAAATTATGCACTATATTGTGATGTAGTGTGAATTTGGTGAAGTTGTGTAAGAAAGTGTTCTTAGTGTTCTTGGAATGTTTAATGATGAAAACAATGTGCTTTGGTGTAACAAAAGGCTAGGAGAAACCTATGTCGAAATTTAGGATATGTATAAGGAGTTCATGATGTTTTAAAGGAATTGTGAGGAACTAGGAAGTGCTCTAGAGTGTAACAAGGACTTAGGCCTGATCTTGAGGTTTTAGTAAGTACCAAAGTCACTTTGGGACTTAGGTAAATACTTAGGCAAACTTTGGTAATAAGGAGAAAGTGTAAACTTGGAAAAGAATTTTCAAGAAGGATATAAGGAGTTAGTTGTGAGAGATGATGCTTGGGAGATGATGTTAAAATAGGAGAAAGCTTTTGGGATAGTAGTTATCATAGGTATGAAACACCACTTGAAAAACTAGGAGAAAACATTGTAAGTGTTAGGAATTTTGTGAAGAAATGGGTAAAGGCTTAAGGAGTTAGAAAATGAGTTTTATAAGTGTTAAGGATGTCTTAAGGTGTGTTTGAATGCCCAAATGAGGTTAGGGGGTACTAGGTTATATGGGGTGAAGTTTGGAGTTGAATGTGAAAAGGAAAACAAAGGTCTGGGGCAGACCGAACTTGCGACCGAACTTGCAAGTTCGGTCGAGCCCAGTTTACCCTGCGAGAATTGGCTTTGGAATGGACCGACCTTGGGGACCGGACTTGCAAGGTCGGTCGGGCTTGTATTTTGTGTACGGATTGAGCTACTGGAAACGACCGAACATAGGACCGGACTTGTCAAGTTCGGTCGGGCTAAATTTTCAAAGGGAAGAAACTCTCGGGAAAAGCCGAATACGACCGAACTTACAAGGTCGGTCGGAGTAGAAAATTTGACGGAAATGTGTTCTGGAATCGACCGAACTTGGGTAAGTTCGGTCGGCAAGGTCGGTCGGACCTAAACTTGTAAAAAAAAAAACAGAAAAGAATGTGACTTATGTAGTTAACCCTAGGGTGTATAATGAAGGTAACCTAGGGTAGAATAGACATTAAAACATGTCATACAATCATGTTAAATACTTAGTAAGTTTGAAGTTAAATAAATAATTAACCGACGTTACTAATGTGTTTAGGATTCTCTCAAGGTGGAAATCATCGAGGCAAGGACCAAGGTATGGTTTTCTTGCAGTCTGTTGCCTACCGGTTTACACCGGCTTGTGTGTTGTTTGTTTTTCTGTGTGTTTATGACTTTGTAAGATTAAACCATGTAAAGAGTTTACAGTTGTTGAATATATTATGTTGTTAAGTATGACTCTCTCTTCCTCCTGTGTGTGTCTAACAAGACTTGACCTATTATTGTGAATGTTTGTTGAGTTCAATGATGAACTACTAACAAGGGCTAACGGGGGGAGTGAGGGTCTGGTCTGTTCCGGCCACGCGTGTGAGTATGGGAGTCGATGTCATAACCGGTTCGATTCTCTCTGTATGTTATGGTTGAGTTTCCAATTTGGTTTCCAACCTTCCCTTTAGCTTAACCAAGGCTATTTTACTGACTCACGTCGGGCCACAGGGCATCATACTATGTGTTATTTCGGTGTGCTTGGATCACTATATCCGAGGCACCTTGTGTTAAGTTAACCGTTCAATCTAACCGGACGGTAACGAGTTATGTAACGAGCTAAGTATGAGCATGGCAACATTCTCTAGGCTCTCAATGGGGACTAACTGTGTTGGTTCTCTTCCTAAAAGGAATTGTATGTGTGTGATGTGTGTTATGATGTGTACAATACCCATGTTATGTTATATATGTATGAGTTGTGTGTTTTTAAAATAAATACCATGTCATCATGACAAATAGTTGCGCCGCATTCCGGTAGCCGATGGGCTGCGCGTTAACCATGCCAGCCAAGGGTTGCTGACCCCCTCGGGGGATCCATATTTCTTTTACTGCAGGATGAGGATCGAAGAAGCGGAGTGGCTCTAGATCCTAGGGTGTAGTTTACTTTTGGAGTACTTTTGGATGTTGCCCGGGATGCGCCTGTGCTCCCGTGGCGTGTTATATACTTGATTATGACGGTTTACAGTGACGGTATACAGTGAAGGATTTATGTAAACACTCGGTATTTTGTTGATGTATATATATGGTTATTAGTTCTATGCTCGGGAGTCTGATCATCAGACCGGTACACTTGTATTTATTCAGCCTTGTTAACCACGTGGGTGGTTGACGGCGTTGTAGCACCAATCGTTTAGTTACTGTTTAGTCGTTTATATTCCGCTGCGATTCCAAGTAATGTGATGTGCGTAGTAGGGGGGTGTTACAAAAAGTGGTATCAGAGCGAAGTATATCGCTCTGATGACTAGAATACCGAGCTTAGGGATATACCGAGTTAGGAAACCTAACTACAGATACCTAAGTGAACAGATTGGAAGGGTTAACCACTAACTAAGTGTGGAGATACCTGGATCGGGAAGCGTTATAACCATTGGACCGATAGTGTGCAAGCATAATGCTAAGATGTTCATATGAATTCAGATGGCAGGTAGACCACGAGGTAGAGGCCGCGGGCGCGGTACTGGAGGTATGGGTGACCAGGGCGATGATACTACGGCACAGACCATGGCTGAGGCAGTTGCAGCCGCCGTAGCCCAGTTGGTACCCGATTTGGTTGCTGCTATACAGCAAGGGCAACAGCCCGGAGTTCAGCCACCACCACCACCGCCACGAGAGACCAATTGGGTCAAGGCGTTGGCTGATCTGAGGCCGCCCTCATTCAGTGGGGAGACCGATCCCCGTAAGCTCGAGGCGTACATCTCCGAAATGGAGACCGCCTTCGAAACCCTAGCACCACCTGAGCAGGTCAAGGTACGACTTGCTGCTTATTACTTGAAGGGCTCGGCACAGAACTGGTGGAAGCTTGTGCGAGAGGGCAGAGTTGCTGACCCGACTTTCTATGGAGGGAGTACACGGCTCTGCTGCGAGCCAAGTACTACCCTATACATGTGCAAGAGGCCAGCGCCTGGAGTGGACAGTTTGAGGCAAGGGGATAAGATGACGGTAGATGAGTACTACTCAGCCTTCATCGGACTTATCCACCTGCTACCGGATCTGGGTTACTCAGACCGGATTCTTGTGAACCGTTTCTACAACGGACTGAACTATCGCCTACGCTACGGCATGGGGCCTACGGATATACCACTTTGCAGGTAAAGGAACTACAGTGTAATGTGAATAAGTGTGTACGATGTGTTAATGTGTTGTGAATTTATTTGGCGGGGCATAACTGACACCCTAAATATAGGAGTGCTATCATGCCGCTGCAATTGTGGAGATCACCGTCCGTCTGAGGGACGAGGAGAGTGCGCTCAAGCGCAAGGCTCAGAACGAGGGCCAAGGCACGCAAGGGCAGTGGGGAGGGAAGAAGAAGAAATCATACCCCCAGTCCCAGAAAGGACAGCAACAGGGTGGCAAGGGCCAGACCCAGACCACCACTGCTGAGGAGCCTCTGCAGCTCACCTATGCGTATGCGGCCAAGCCCCTACGTTCTTACCCACCTAAGGGTAATTGTCTAATCCTGTGTGATAAGTTAGAGTATATGTTGATAAGTTGTGGAACAAGTATTGATTGTGTATGTGATAGCAGCTAGCACGGGCTCTGGACCGGAGCGCCACTATTACTGCAAGTGGTGCAACGGAGACCACCCCGGCAAGGACTGCAAGGGTAACGATGTTCAGTGCCGATACTGTAAGAAGATGGGTCACCGCGATCATGAATGCTGGCAGAACCCGAACAGTAGGAACTACAGGCCCAAGGGGCAATGGAAGGGTAAGGCCACTGCGACCACCGATGGCCAGAAGACGGCAAACCAGCCACCCCCAGATCAGAGGTACACAGAGTCCCAGAAGGGAAGGGGTCGGGGTCCAACAAGGCCACCCTGAATGTGGTGGACCGGTCTGAGGCGCCAGGGCCCTCTTCTAGACCAGGTACCGCCTAAACTGTTGAATGTAATGAGTGTCTGCATACCGCATTTCATGCATGTGTGTGAGTGAGTTTAAATAAACAACCATGTGAGTAAATAAATAAAGTATAGTGTGAGATTTACCTAATTAGAGTACTCTAAACTTAAAGGGACCTTCAATATATGTTATCCAATCCCACCCACACCAAACCTGAAGAAACCACCATCAACATCACCGACTTTCCATTGGAGCAATGTCAGGTTATCCAGCCAGGTATGATACTCTTAAATGGATACCTGACACCGGAAGCACAAATCCATATCATCAGACGATGCGACGAACTTGGAGCAAAACCAGGAGGGTTCTACACACCCGAATACCCGAACGGAGCAAGGATGCAATTAAAGATGATGTGCATGGGTAAGGACTGGAACCCTTACACCAAGACATATCAAGAAATGCGAGCCGAAGAGAGAGGAGCAACAGTACCAAGTATACCAGAGGAGTTCCATGCGGTCGTTAACACACGCCGTGGGAATTGCTCAACAAGTTGAAACGGATTCAATTCCAAGTGTGAAAGCAGATCTATGCATTGTGAACTTCTACCAGAAGGTGGACGGTTAGGTATACACCAAGACAAGGACGAGTCACCCGAGTCTCTAAGTAAGGGAGTACCCGTGGTGTCTTGGTCCATTGGTGATACCGCAGTGTTGTATATGGCGAGCAGAAGCGTGCTGACCTCGCAAAGAAGCTACTGTTGAAATCGGGAGATGTATTAATCATGGGTGGGCAATCAAGGATGCTATACCATGGCATCAGAAAGATCAAACTGAATACCGCACCGTCGGCAGTGATCAATGCCACACACATGAAACCCGACGTTTGAATTTGACCTTCAGACAGTTTTAAGCCTTGTATAATTATGTGATAAACCAGTGTGTATTAAGGATGTTGTAAGTGTAAATCATGGCGACAGTATAAGCCAATGAATGTTGTAAAAAGAGTGTGTTAATGAATAAAGTGGAGTTGTTTGAAGCATATAAACGTGTTGTTACCCAATACTTATTAGTTTGCCAATGAATTAGGCTGTGCACTCGGAACGGGAGGTATACTGAGTGTCTGCAATAAGGCAGAAGCCGGCAAGAGCGGCACAATCCTCACCGGTACCTTTCCAGTGAATGGCGTGGATGCATCGATCTTGTTCGACTCTGGAGCCTCACACACATTCATTTCGCTATCATTTGCGAAGAGGCTGGGGTTAGACGGTGAAGAGATGCCAGACTTCGTGGTCACTCTCCCGTCGAAAGAGCGGATCAGATGTACCCGCTACTACCGAGATGCTATTGTTCGAATCAGGGGTGAAGAGTTTCCGATCGACTTGATAGAGTTCGACGGGCTAGGTTTTGATGTGATTGTCGGGATGAACTGGTTGGAGCGGTACAAGGGCAGAATCCTGTGTGCCGAGCATCGACTGCTTCTTCGGAGTCCATCTGGGGTTACCATATCTTACCGCCAGAGGCCCAGGGAGCCTTCGACTCAGATCATCACCGCCATGGCTATGTATCACGAGTTACGACGAGGGAGTGATGTATACCTCTGCTATGTCCAGGACATAGAGAGAGACCCTGAGTTTAGCCCGATGTGCCGGTAGTGTCGGAGTTTCCTGATGTATTTCCTAAGGAACTGCCGGGCATGCCGCCAGCACGAGAGGTTGAGTTTGAGATTGATTTAGTTCCGGGCACCGGACCCATTGCGAAAGCACCTTATCGTATGGCTCCAGCAGAGAGATGACAGAGCTCAAGGAGCAGCTGAGGGACCTACTCGACAAGGGCTTTATCCGCCCTAGTGTTTCACCATGGGGAGCGCCGGTCCTCTTCGTGAAGAAGAAGGACGGTAGCCTCCGCCTGTGTATTGATTATCGGGAGCTGAACGCTGTTACGGTGAAAGAACCGTTACCCCTTACCACGCATCGACGATCTATTTGATCAGCTGAGGGGAGCATCAGTATTCTCCAAGATAGACTACGTTCCGGATACCACCAGATTGCCATCCGTGACAGTGATATCGAAAAGACAGCATTCAGAACTAGGTATGGGCATTATGAGTTCACAGTTATGCCGTTTGGCTTGTCAAATGCACCAGCAAAGTTCATGGACTTAATGAACCGTTTGTTCCAAGATCAGTTGGACAAATCAGTGGTGGTAGTCTTCATCGATGACATACTTGTGTATTCGAAATCGAGAGGTGAGCATGAAAGCCACCTGAGAGATGTATTGCAAACGTTGAGGAAAAATCAGCTGTATGCTAAATTTTCTAAGTGTGAATTTTGGTTGAACCAAGTATCATTTCTTGGACATGTGATTTCTGAGGCCGGGATCGCTGTTGATCCGGCAAAGAAGATAGATGCAGTGCGCACCTGGCCTAGGCCGAAGACAGTTACCGATATCAGGAGCTTCCTCGGTCTGGCAGGTTATTATAGGAGGTTTGTGAAGAACTTCTCCAGTGTCTCGAAGCCGATGACTTCCTTGATGAAAAAGGATGCACCATTCGAGTGGACAGTCGACTGTGAGAGTTCTTTCGCGAGTCTCAAGGATGCTCTGACATCTGCACCGGTTCTGACATTACCAGACGGTCCAGATGGTTTTGAGGTCTATTGCGACGCATCAAGCAGGGGTATGGGTTGTGTGTTGATGCAACACGGGAAGGTCGTAGCTTACGCCTCCCGACAGCTGAAGAAACATGAGGAGAACTACCCTACCCACGACTTAGAAGTTGGGTGCCATCGTCTTCGCATTGAAGATATGGCGACATCATTTGTATGGGGTAAGCGTGACAATCTTCCGACCATAAGAGTTTGAAATACTTGTTCACTCAGAAAGAGTTGAACATGAGGCAAAGGAGGTGGGTCGAGTTCTTAAATGATTATGACATCAATTTACAGTATAAGGAGGGTAAGGCAAATGTGGTAGCTGACGCATTGAGTCGCCGAGCACACTCTCTCCATTCGCTAGTCTCTCATACTGGCTTGGTTGAAGAGGTGCGGAGTGCTCAGATGACGGATCAGTACATGATGGAGATTAGGCAGAAGCTTATTGATGGCACATTCGAGGGTCAGAAGTACGACTTCAGACTCCACGATGATGACCTGATTAGGCTTAATGGCCGACTGTGTATACCCAGGAGTAGCGCTGAGTTGAAGGAGCGCATATTGAGTGAATCCCATTGTTCTACTACTTCGATTCACCCCGGAGCTTCAAAGATGTATAAAGGTATGAAAAGATATTTTGGTGGACTGGAATGAAAAAGGATGTGAATGACTATGTGTTGAGGTGTCTCACTTGTCAGAAGGTCAAGTTTGAGCACCGACGGCCTGGTGGTATGGTGCAGCCAATGCCAGTGCCGGAGTGGAAGTTCCATGACATATCTATGGACTTCGTGGTAGGGCTTCCGCCTACAAGGGGAGGTCTGAATATGATTGGGTTGTGTAGACCGACTGACCAAGGTGGCTCGATTCATACCGATGAAGGACACCTGGAAAGTGGCTAAGCTTGCAGAACTCTTCGACAAAGAAATTGTAAGACATCATGGTGTACCAAAGACGATTGTATCTGACAGAGATACCAGATTCTTATCCAGATATTGGAAGTCTACACGAGAGGCACTGGGTACTGAACTGAAATTGAGCACAGCGTTTCACCCACAGACCGATGGTCAGAGTGAGCGCACCATTCAGACACTTGAGGATATGCTATGTGCATGTGCACTTGACTTTCAGACCAGCTGGATTGATAAGTTACATCTGATCGAGTTTAGTTACAACAACAGTTATCATGCATCGATCAAGATGTCTCCCTTCCAGGCATTGTACGGTAGACCATGCCGCACGCCATTATACTGGGATGAGTCGAGTGAGACGGTCATTATAGGACCAGAGTATCTTGAGCAAGTTCAGGCAGAAGTTCGCCAGATCCGGGCTAATATGAAAGCAGCTCAGGATAGACAGAAGTCGTACGCAGATGTGCGCCGACGTGACCTGGAGTTCGCCGTGGGCGATCAGGTATTTTTGAGAGTATCCCCCATGAAGGGAGTATTTCGTTTTGGCCAGAAAGGCAAGTTGAGCCCAAAATATGTGGGGCCTTATGTTGTGACGGAGCGGATCGGCCCGGTAGCTTATAGACTTGATTTACCCGCCGAGCTGGGCAAGGTACATGATGTATTTCATGTGTCCCAGTTGAAGAAATATATGTCTCATCCGTCTCATGTGCTTCAGCCTGAAAGGCTAACTTTAGAGCCGACCATGCGATCAGTGGAGACTCCGTACAGATTCTGGATACTAAGACTCGAGACACTCGCCATAAGTCCGTGAGACTGGTGAAGGTCCTCTGGTCTAACCAGGACGTCGAGGAGGCCACTTGGGAGCTGGAAATAGATGAAGGCGAAGTACCCGTCATTGTTACTTCTTAGTGTTTGTATGTATAGGGTACGGGGCGTACCCTTTAAGGGGGGTAGAGCCGTTTCGGTTATGGGTTGTGTGCGACATGTATATGTATACATTGTCTATGTTATGTTACAGACCTCTGAGTCTGAACGATGTTGTGATGTTTTATTGTTTGGACCATGGTCCGTGTCGATATGATGTAAAATGTTGTTAATGTGATATAGAAGTGTTGTTGATATGTGTTCTCATGTTCTAATATTAGGTTATGTGGAAGTATGAACTTTGGGGACAAAGTTCTTTTAAGGGGGGTAGATTGAAATACCCCAAACCTAGTTATGTTGTTTAAACACCTAAATATGGTGTAATAAGACTAAAAAGATTAGAAACATTAGTAACAAATTTAAACAAAAAAAGAAAACACAAAATGTGCTTTAAAGTCAATAAGAGCCAAAATGTGCTCTAAGCTTGGGATAAACTTGGTTAAGACCTAATGAGCTTACCAAGACCTCATTTATATACTAATGAACTTATTAAACCAATTACCAAAGAAAACCAAGCTTGAAAACAAGTTAAAACACAAAATGTGCTTTAAGAAGTCTTAAAGCACATTTTTGAAAAATTGTCTTGTAAATGAGTTTTGAATGGCTAAATGTCCATCATTACTCTTAAATATATATGTGTACTATATAGTATCACATTTGGGTGGCTATATATAATGGGAAATCAAAAATTTCACTTCTAAGTGCCTTGTTTGGTGAATAGTGCTTTTATAAGCTAGTTTATAACATATGTTGTATTAAGTAATTAATTGACAAACAAAGACTAAAGTACCCTCATATTATAAAGGGGGCCGGTTTCTAAAGTGTGGTGACTCACCACTCACTTAGTTTTGTGTTAAACAAATAAAGATGACTATATAAAACTACTTTTTACTTTATAAACATAAATATCTTCTTAAAAGCAATCTATCTCATTCTCTCTTTTTCCTTCCTTCATTTCCCACGGTTTCAAACACCATCTCCTCCCTTCTTGCTGTTCTCTCACGGTAATACCACCACCACCATTGGAACTCTAGCTTTGACCACTTGTAAAATCTAGCTCACTTGTCCAAATCAAAAACAAACACCACCAATCTCTTCCTCTCATCAAGCTCTTCATTCCTATCTTCTCAAAACTTCAAGAGCCCCATTTCGGTGCCATGGAGTTCCACCATTGAAGGAGCTTGAGCTTGTATTTCTACATATTATTACTCTCCTTTGCTTCTAGGTAAGGAATCTCAAAGAAAAATCATGTCCTCCATGTGTTTTTACCTTGACCGAAAATACACATTGATATAGCTCTTTGTGTGACTTTGTTCTAGCTTCATTCCAACTCTTCATGGACTAGGTGGAGTCCTCTCTTGTTATATATTCAAACTCTCTTCAAAGATCAAGGTAAAACAACTACATTAATGTTTTTGAAACAATGTAAAATTAGGGTTTACAATGAGATGAAGCTTATAGCTTGAATACTCATTATAATGTTTGTATATTGTTTAGAACTTGACAAGGAATCAAATACCCTACCGGTCTTATAGTGAAAACAAGAAAGGAGTTGTTTGGAAAAGAGGTAAATCTACTAACCTAATGTTGTTTAATGCCTTAGGAGAAATGAGCTTATAAATGCTTGTTAAAACTACCTAAAGAGCAAATGGTGAATGACCTAGTAATGTTCTCAAGGAGACTAGTAAAATAACATATGTCTTGTTGTATGTAATCGCAGGTTAAAGGCATATATATTGTGGAAATTCAGTGTTTATGATTTAAGCACTTTAAGGGCCTAAGAGCCATGCATTTTAAGGGCCTAAGTGCCATGCAATTTAAATTATGCACTATATTGTGATGTAGTGTGTGAATTTTGTGAAGTTGTGTAAGAGAGTGTTCTTAGTGTTCTTGGATGTTTAATGATGAAAACATGTGCTTTGGTGTAACAAAAGGCTAGGAGAACCTATGTCGAAATTTAGGAAATGTATAAGGAGTTCATGATGTTTTTAAAGGAATTGTGAGGAACTAGGAAGTGCTCTAGAGTGTAACAAGGACTTAGGCATGATCTTGAGGTTTTAGTAAGTACCAAAGTCACTTGGGACTTAGGTAAATACTTAGGCAAACTTTGGTAATAAGGAGAAAGTGTAAACTTGGAAAAGAATTTTCAAGAAGGATATAAGGAGTTAGTTGTGAGAGATGATGCTTGGGAGATGATGTTAAAATAAGGAGAAAGCTTTTGGGATAGTAGTTATCATAGGTATGAAACACCACTTGAAAAACTAGGAGAAAACATTGTAAGTGTTAGGAATTTTGTGAAGAAATGGGTAAAGGCTTAAGGATTAGAAAATGAGTTTTATAAGTGTTTAAGGATGTCTTAAGGTGTGTTGAAGTGCCCAAATGAGGTTAGGGGGTACTAGGTTATATGGGGTGAAGTTTGGAGTTGAATGTGAAAAGGAAAACAAAGGTCTGGGGCAGACCGAACTTGCGACCAACTTGCAAGTTCGGTCGAGCCCAGTTTACCCTGCGAGAATTGGCTTCTGGAATGGACCGACCTGGGGACGGACTTGCAAGGTCGGTCGGGCTTGTATTTTGTGTATGGATTGAGCTACTGGAAACGACCGAACATAGGACCGGACTTGTCAAGTTCGGTCGGGCTAAATTTTCAAAGGGAGAAACTCTCGGGAAAAGACCGAACATACGACCGAACTTACAAGTCGGTCGGAGTAGAAATTTTGACGGAAATGTGTTCTGGAATCGACCGAACTTGGGTAAGTTCGGTCGGCAAGGTCGGTCGGACCTAAACTTGTAAAAAAAAAACAGAAAAGAATGTGACTTATGTAGTTAACCCTAGGGTGTAATGAAGGTAACCTAGGGTAGAATAGACATTAAAACATGTCATACAATCATGTTAAATACTTAGTAAGTTTGAAGTTAAATAAATAATTAACCGACGTTACTAATGTGTTTAGGATTCTCTCAAGGGGAAATCAATCGAGGCAAGGACCAAGGTATGGTTTTCTTGCAGTCTGTGCCTACCGGTTTACACCGGCTTGTGTGTTGTTTGTTTTTCTGTGTGTTTATGACTTTGTAAGATTAAACCATGTAAAGAGTTTACAGTTGTTGAATATTATTATGTTGTTAAGTATGACTCTCTCTTCCCTTGCGTGTGTCTAAAAGACTTGACCTGTATTGTGATTGTTTGTTGAGTTCAATGATGAACTACTAACAAGGGCTAACGGGGGAAGTGAGGAGTCCGGTCTGTTCCGGCCACGCGTGTGTGAGTATGGGAGTCGATGTCATAACCGGTTCGATTCTCTCTGTATGTTATGGTTGAGTTTCCAATTTGGTTTCCAACCTTCCCTTTAGCTTAACAAGGCTATTTTACTGACTCACGTCGGGCCACAGGGGCATACTATGTGTTATTTCAGTGTGCTTGGATCACTATATCCGAGGCACCTTGTGTTAAGTTAACCGTTCAATCTAACCGGACGGTAACGAGTTATGTAACGAGCTAAGTATGAGCATGGCAACATTCTCTAGGCTCTCAATGGGGACTAACTGTGTTGGTTCTCTTCCTAAAAGGAATTGTATGTGTGATGTGTGTTATGATGTGTACAATACCCATGTTATGTTATATATGTATGAGTTGTGTGTTTTAAAATAAATACCATGTCATGACAAATAGTTGCGCGCATTCCGGTAGCCGATGGGCTGCGCGTTAACCATGCCAGCCAAGGGTTGCTGACCCCCTCGGGGGATCCATATTTCTTTTACTGCAGGATGAGGATCGAAGAAGCGGAGTGGCTCTAGATCCTAGGGTGTAGTTTACTTTTGAAGTACTTTTGGATGTTTGCCCGGGATGCGCCTGTGCTCCCGTGGCGTGTTATATACTTGATTATGACGGTTTACAGTGACGGTATACAGTGAAGGATTTATGTAAACACTCGGTATTTTGTTGATGTATATATATGGTTATTAGTTCTATGCTCGGGAGTCTGATCATCAGACCGGTACACTTGTATTTATTCAGCCTTGTTAACACGTGGGTGGTTGACGGCATTGTAGCACCAATCGTTTAGTTACTGTTTAGTCGTTTATATTCCGCTGCGATTCCAAGTAATGTGATGTGCGTAGTAGGGGTGTTACACCGAGCGACTACACATTACTGACCATTCCATTAACAATAGAAACAACATACACCTTCCAACTGTACCGAGTATTCAAAACTAATGCCGATAACAATTTCGGTCTTACTACACCTACTGTATATACAACTTAAATGATTACCCATGTACAACGACTACCCTGTCCTACTCTCGAACGGCTTCCAGCTCTTTGTACCTGAAATAGGAAAAGAAGAGAAAGGGTGGCCCCCAAGGGGCTCAGCACCTTTGCTGGTATGGTAATCCCGCAGCCCGCATGCTACCGGGCCACGCACAACTAATTGTCGTCTTAGCATGCGGTTGATTATATTTAAATCATGCATGTAGCTATAAACACACAACACATAACATTCCGCCTCAATGGGCTCAACAAACAGATAACCCATCCATACTTGATAGGTCACTCATGGTATTCATTACCCCTAGAGTGTTCCTCCTCTAATGGAGCTACTTCCTTAATAGACGACACTTACCCATTAATCGGGTTACCCTTAAACGCCTCTTATCACAAACTGGGATTCATATCCATGATCCACATACTCCACATTTTACAACATATAATATACATCACATAACAACACTTTTCACGTTTCAACGTGCACATAATAACATCGCAATAGGAATTGCATTACATCAACAACACATAACATAACGGGAGCGGTCCTCTTAGGAACCGACCCAAACATTGTTAATTCACTGGTGAGTCTAGAGAATGATGTCACCCTCATGATAAACTCGTTATACAACACTCATTACCGTCCTAATAGTCGAACGAGTAACTTAAGTTAAGATGGTTCGGGTTTTGTGACCGAACACACCACACAAACACATGTCCCCCTAAACCGATCATAAGTCAGAATAGCTAAGCTTTGGAGTAAGCTAATGGGAGATCATAACCCGTGAGGGAAACAACCATAACAGAGAGAAGGGTAAGGCTAAAAAGGATACCCACTCCCAAACAACGCGCGACCGGCCTAACCGGATTCCTCACCACTGTTAGTACATACTTACTTTTAGATATTAGTTAGAACCCCACTATGGAGTCTATCACATCTACACACCATACAGTATTACAACTGGGTTAAACATACAAGGGAGATCCCTACATTCACACATACATATCACACAATTAACACACGCATAGCCGTGGTTAGAACGTCCCATGGTTCGGGTCATTTAATCCGAATACCGAACTCTCATGTGATCCTAGACTCAGTTAACTAAGGTTAACACTTCCGAGGTTAAATGGTATCGGAGTTGAACACGCCACATAAATGAATTACTGTAAACTCATTACATGTTTATCTTACAACGTGGCAAACATACAGAAAAACACATTGGCATACAAGCCGGTGTAATCCGGTAGGACATAGGTTGCAAGAAAACTATACCTGTCACCGGAGTCCACTCTATCATGTCCACTTATGATCCTCGAGCAATTCTCGAACAACTGATAACATTACTTGTAATTTTATTAACATCGGGGTAACATAATTGTTTAAAGTCTAATGCTCATAATTTATCCCCGTTAACTTAATTAAATAACTTCACATTTTAACTTATTTTACCTTTACATTTTAATACAACTTTTCCCCCACTAAATTGTCATTATAACTCACTTAACACGTCCTTAACAATCTTATAACATCATTACTTAATAATCCCCATCATCCTATAACCTTAAACAATGTTTTGTTTTTGTTTTTTTTTTACATATTTTGGGCCGTCCGACCCACAACTGGGTCGGACCGTTCCAGAGACTTCTTCCGTCTTTTAAATCCTTCTGTCCGACCCAAGACCTCTGGGTAGGACCATTCCAGAAACTCCAACGGATGACTTAACAGAGCTGTCCGACCCACCCTGGGTCGGACCACTGGGTCGGACAACATCAGAAGTTGTCCAAAACTTGTCAAACTTTCTCTAAACTTTTCCTTAAGCCTCCTAATGTGTTCTAACATCATTTGGCACATCAAACACACCTTTAGCCATGTACTAAACTCTTTAAATCACACACCAAAACCATCTTATCATTCACAAATTTCTTACAAAATTCCTAGCACTTGGAATGTTTCCTCCTTAAGATTTCTAAGTGGTATTTCACCTATAATGACCACTATACCAAGGTGTTTCCTCTACACCTTAACATCATCTCTCAAACTTCTTTTCTTACTAACTAAATCTCCTTTTCCACATCTTACCTAAACATCATTTATTCCTTGTATATCAACATTACCTAAACCTTAAACAAACTTCTCAAAGACTTTAATACATTCCTCAAACACACTCATTGAATTCCTAGAACTTCCAAGATAATACCTAAATCCTCGTATCACTCTAAATCACCTTAATACATGCTTTCTTCCCTAGTAAAACACTTGTTCACCTTTAACACTTCCTAGTTCACCAAAACTCATTTAAAACACTTAGAACTCCTTATACATTTTCCAAATTTTGCCATAGCTTCTCTTGTATATTCTCACATCCAAACACTTAGGTTTTTACCTTATTTCATTCAAGAACACCTAAAATCCATCAAGAGTATTCTTTACAAACATCTAAATCCTTAAACTACACTACATCACAATATAGTGCATAAACTTAAATTGCTTGGCACTTAGGCCCTTAAATAACATGGCTCTTAGGCCCTTAAATTGCATAAACCTTAAACACTGAATTTCCCACATAACATATTGCCTTTAACCTGCAAATACACTCAACAACACATATTGAAATACCCCAAACCTTGGTATGTTGTGTAAATGTTAAACTATGGTATTTAAAGGCTAAAAAGTGCCTTATAAACATAAATGAATCATTTAAACCATGGTAAAACACAATAAAACGCTAAGACATGGTTTGAGCAAAAACATGCTCTAAGCTTGGAGTGAACTTGGTTAGGACCCAAAGAGCCTACCAAGACTTGATAATGTTTAATTATGACTTTATAAGGCTAATTAAGTCCTTAGGAAACCTTGGTGGACAATGAAACCAAACAAAACACAAATAAATACCTTAAGGTCAATAAGGGCTAAAATGTGCTCTAAGCTTGGGATGAATGTGTATAAGGCCTAATGGTCATACCTATGCCTTAATTATATGTTAATGAACATATTAAATCAATTACCAAAGAAAACCAAGCTTGGAAACAAGTTAAAACACGAAATGTGCTTTAAGAAGTCTTAAAGCACGTTTTTGAAAAATTGTCTTGTAAATGAGTTTTGAATGGCTAAATGTCCATCATTACCTTTAATTAACATGTGTACTATATAGTATCACATTTGGGTGGCTATATCAATGGGAAATCAAAAAATTTCACTTCTATGTGCCTTGTTATTGGTGAATAGTGATTTTATAACTAGTTTGTAACATATAATGTTATAAGTGATTAAGTTGGTCAAAAAGACCAAAACACCCTTCTAACTATATGGGGCCGGTTTTATCATGTGGTGACTCACCACTCACTTGTTAACTGTTAAAGAAATAAAGATGACTAAGATAAGTACTATTTGCTTTATAAGTTACAAATATCTTCTAAAAAGCAAATCTATCTTCATTCTTCCTTCTCTTCTCATTTCACACGGTCCCATCCTCCTTCTTCCTCTCTTCTTCTTGTTCTCTCTCGGTAATGCTACTACCACCATGGAAGTTCCAACTTTGAACACATGTAAAATCTTGCTCACTTGTTCAAATCAAAAACAAACACCACCATTCTCTTAGTTAAGCCAAGCTCTACAATCTTGTCTCTTCAAAACTTCAAAACCTCCATTTCGGTGCCAAGAGAAACCACCATGGGAGGAGCTTGAGCTCACCTTTTCACATATTCATGTTCTCTTTTGCTTCAAGGTAAGGAAACTCAAAGAAAATCCATGTTTCCTCCATGTTTTCATGTTGTCCGAAAATTCACCTCACAATGGTGTATTTATCTTGCTTTTTTAGCTTCATTTGAATCTTCCAAGGGCAAGGAGGAGTCCCTCTTGATACTCATTCAAGCTCTCTTTCCATTCAAAGGTAAAACAATTACCTTGATGTGTTAAAACAATATATGTAACTAGGGTTTACAATGAGATAAAGCTTAAAGCTTATATACTCATTTCAATGTTGGTATATTGTTTAGTTGTTGACAAGGAAGGAAATGCCTTACCGGTTTACAAGGAAACAAGAAAGAAATTTGTGAGGAAAAGAGGTAAACAAGCTATCTCAATGTGGTTTAATGCCTTAGGAGAAATAAGCTTATAATGCTTGTTAAAACTACCTAAAGAGCAAATGGTAAATGAGCTAGTAAAATGCTCTCAAGGAGTTTATTAAAGGAATATGTATTGTTGGGTGTATTTGCAGGTCAAAGGCATTATTATGTGGGAAATTCAGTGTTTAAGATTTATGCAATTTAAGGGCCTAAGAGCCATGCATTTAAGGGCCTAAGTGCCAAGCAATTTAAGTTATGCACTATATTGTGATGTAGTGCTTAATGTGTGAAGTTTGTGTATAAAATGTGTTTGATGGATTTTAGGTGTTCTTGGATGAAATAAGGTAGAAACCTAAGTGTTTGGATGTGGGTATATACTAGAGAAGCTATGGCCAAATTTGGGAATTGTGTAAGAAGTTCTAAGTGTGGTAAGTGAGTTTTGGTGAACTAGGAAGGATTAAAGGTGAATGAATGTTTACTTGAGAAGAAAACATGTATTAAGGTGATTTAGAGTGATGCAAGGATTTAGGTGTTATCTTGGAAGTTTTAGAAATCTATGGGTGTTCTTAAGATGTATTTAAGTCTTGGAGGAGTTGTCTAAGGTTTAGGTAATGTTGATATTCAAGGAATAAATGAGGTTTAAGTAAGGTTTTGAGTAAGGAGTTTTAAGAAGTTGTGAAAAGGAGATTTAGTTAGTAAGAAAAGAAGTTGAGAGATGATGTTAAGGTGTAGAGGAAACACCTTGGTATAGTGGTCATTATAGGTGAAATACCACCTAGAGATCTTAAGGAGAAAACATTCCTAGTGTTAGGAATTTTGTTGAGATATAAGTAAAGGTTTAAGGAATTAGAAAAAAATAGTTTTTGTGAGTTTTAAGAATATCTTAAGGGTGTGTTTGAAGTGCCAAATGATGTTAGAACACATTAAGAGGCCTTAGGAGAAATTTGGTGAAGATTTGGCAAAGTTTGGGTAAGTTTAGAAGGCGACCGACCCAGGGGTCCGACCCAGTTTTGGGTCGGTCGAGCCTCTGTTAGATGTTAGGAATGTGTTCGGTAATGGTCCGACCCAAAAGGGTGGGTCGGACATGGGTCGGTCGGTCAAATTTCAAAGGAGGAAAATGTTCGGGGATGGACCGACCCAGTCGAGTGAGTCGGACGTGGGTCGGACGGGCATGTTTATAAGGAAGTAAAACGGCTCTGTAATGGACCGACCCAGCTGTGGGTCGGACGGTGGGTCGGTCGGACCAAAAACATGGTTTAAGGTTATGAAATCATATGTGATGATGGGGATTGGTAGGTAATGATGTTATAAGGATGTTAAGGACATGTTAGGTGAGTTTTAATGACAATAAAGTGGGCTAAAGGTTGTATTAAGATGCGAGAGTAAAACGTGTTAAAAATGTAAAGTTATTTAACCAAGTTACGGGGAAAGTTATAAGCATTAGACTTTAAAACAAACATGTTACCCCAATGTTAATAAAAGAACATGTCATGTCAACAGTTGTTCGAGAATTGCTCGAGGAACATAAGTGGACGTGGTAAAGTGGACCCCGGTGACAGGTATGGTTTTCTTGCAACCTGTGTCCTACCGGATTACACCGGCTTGTATGCCAATGTGTTTTTCTGTATGTTTGCCACGTTATGAGATAAATCATGAAACGAGTTTACAGTCGTTATTGTTATTGTATGTTTACGTGCCGATACCGGTAACCTCGAATGCGCTTGAAGGGCTAGTTAACCACTATTAGGTAAACGTAGGAGAACGGTATCCGGTAATAACGTTTCCGACTTAAGGAACGTTCTAACCACGGCTATGCGTGAGTTGGTTATGTGATGTTTGTGTGTGATGTTTGTATGTGAATGTATGACTCTCTTTTCCCTTGTGTATGTCTGACAAGACTTAACTCAATGTTTGTGATTGTTTAATAAAGTTCAAAGATGAACTTCTAATAAGTGCTAACGAGGGGAATGAGGAGTCCGGTCTGTTCCGGCCACGCGTGTGATGGATGGGAGTCGTTATCATATCCGGTTCGGCTCTCTTGGTGTATGTTTAGGTGGTATTCCAATTTGGTTTCAACCTTCCCTTAGCTTATCCAAAGCTAGTTTACTGACTCACGTCGGGCCACAGGGGCATACTGTGTTGTTTGGTGTGCTTGGGATCACTATATCCGACACACCTTGGGTTTAAGTCAACCGTTCAAATAACAGGATGGTGATGAGGTAATTAACGAGCTTGGTATGAGTTTGGCAACAATCTCTATGCTCACGGTATGTACTAACTATGGTGGAAGGATCTTAATGTGAACCGTTCTCGAGGTGATGTTTATTGTTGTTGCGCTATGCAAATTACCTTGCTATGCTATGGTATATATATATATATATAATCGATGTTTTAAGTGGATGCGATGTCATCATATGTACGTTGAAACAAGGAAGGTGTCGTTATGTTTTATTATGTGAGAAATGAGATATGATGTATGATATGGAATGTGTGGATCATGGAAATGAATCCCAGTTGTGACAAGAGGCGTTTAAGGATAACCCGAATAAAGGGTACACGTCGTTCGTTAAGGAAGTAGCTCCGTTCTAGAGGAGAGCCACTCTAGGGTTTAAGGAATCATTGGATGGTTGGTTAAGTGTGGATGTTGGTTATAGGTTGAGCCCGTTGAGGCGAAATGTTATGTGTCGTATGACTATGGTTGTGTGCATGATTTAAAATAATCAACTGCATGCTAAGACGACAATTAGTTGTGCGTGGCCCGGTAGCATGTGGGCTGCGGGATTACCATACCAGCAAAGGTGCTGAGCCCCTTGGGGCCACCCTTTCTCTCCTTTTCTATTTCAGGTACAAGGAGCTGGAAGCCGTTCGAGAGTAGGACGGGGCAGATAGATGACCATACATGGGTAGCCATTTAAATGGCGTGAGTATGATAGGCGTAGTAAGACCGAAATTGTTATCGGCAGTAGTTGTAAATACTCGGTACAGTGAGGTGTATGTAATAATAAATGTTGGAAATGGAATGAAGATTGTAGTGTAGTTGCTCGGGAACTAGTCCATCAGACCGATACAAATGTACATGTATTAGCCTTGTTAGCCACGTGGGTGGTTAACGGCGTGTAACACCATTGGAATAAGTAATGTGATGAGTTGAGTTTCCGCTGCAGATGGTTATTATGTGTTTGTTGTTGGATGGGGTGTTACAAAAAGTGGTATCAGAGCGAAGTATCGCTCTGATGACTGAATTACCGAGCTTAGGGAATACCGAGTTAGGATTTAAGTACTTTGGGTTAAGGGTTGAGTGATAGCGTGAGAGATACGATAGTAAGGAACTACCAGTGAATACTGGAAACCTACTATATCCATCCCACCCTCCGCAAACCCTGTTTTATAACTTGGGAAAACAACGCCAGAGAGATGAAAGTCCTCTTACTCGGGAATACCCGATCTGGCTGTTAGTAAGTACCTTTAAGGGTACGGAGAATCTGTCATACGGTAGATCCCGAAAACTGGGAATCCCGGAGACGGTCTCCATCTGGACAATGTTAACCGCATTTAATAGTGAAGAATGAAGAATTTTGTGTATAAGAGAATAGAATTTCTGGCAACCTGGGTCGACATGCCGAGCAGTCGAGGATGACCAGCTTGCAACGCACCAACCGTGCAACAGGCAAAAAGTGGATTAAAGAAACCCGAGACGAATGTCTATGGGACCACAGTTGATGAATAAAACACCAACGGTATACCAACCGTCAAGGAACTACAACGTAGTGCCCAAACAAGAGACAAGTCTCAGTAACCACGATGATGCGTGGAACGGGCTACAAAGAGAAAATAATGCTATATAAAAAGGGGTCTCCCAGAATGGGAAACACCCTAGTTAATGAATATCACGTGGAAACAGTGAGAAGTCACCTAGAGGAGTATTTATCAAGGCAGTAAGATCAGTGAGGGCCAACAAGGCCACTGATGACAATATGGGTCAAAACAATGCCACAATCGGTATGTGTCAAACCGATAGCCAGTTAGCATGGCGCACTTGCCATAGCAAGTGCTACTATAACAGGGCTGTTCAGGAAATTCATAACCACTACAAAATACTTGGAAAAGTACAATAAAGTTAAATGAGATTGTCATAACAGTGGAAGGGCCTGTTAGCCTAACCTCTGTAATTGGAAGTGCACCAGTCGGCAAGAAGCTAGACTTGGCTAAGGTAAGAAGATGTTGTGAAACCATGGAAATTTTTCTTTCAAACCTAATCTTTCGCAAACTCTTTTCTTTTCAAACCAGATTTTCTTTCAAACCAACACTTCTTTCCAACCTTCTTTAAACCAAACCAGTGAAACCAAGAGCAACTGACAAGGATGCAACAGTGGATAAACCTTCCCTCGATTAAGTTCGGGAAGTAAAGAATGAATATTGTCACGGGACAATATAAGGGAGTTGACAACAGAATACTTCACCTAGGCGTGTGACGGACACTACAAGTGTACCAACTGTGTTGTGGGACGACCGCACTCCGATAGGAGCATGTGGGCCCGACAGACCTACTTATAGGTTAGTTGGGTAAGTAGTAATGTATCAGTATGATACCCCATATATGTATACGAGTAGAGTCCAGAACACGGGAAGTAGTCGACTCCGTCTACGGTCAGCAGTATAAATCAAACAGGAGCTAGAAAATACAAGGAATGCTTGAAGTCAAGGAACTCAGTTAAGTTAACGAGACTAAAGGAATTAGTGAATTCCTTTCAAGGAAATGTTTAAGAGTCAGGAGGTGCGAAGTGCACTAACTGTAATGTAAAGACATCTTATACGTCTTAAGGATCCTCAAGGATAAACACGATAGCGGGGAAGCAGGGAAAGGCAAATGCCTAGTGTGGACACATTAATGTGCAATGGACGGGATGAAATTCCCAGAATGAGTACATACACTATCAAGAAATGTTGATCTTCACAGAAGAAGATAATAACCGGTTAAGAACGCAAACGGCGTGGCTAACTGAATATACCAGTAGCAACACCCAGGAGCAATCCTTAAAGGGTGTTCGCATCAATAATTGTTGCACAAAATGACATGACAGAAACACAAGGGTTGAAATTAACGCCCAGTTTAGACATAAGTTGTCAGGAGACGGACTGACAAACCTAAGGGGCATCCCATGAAAGGAAACGGAATACAACGACCTTGTCATGGAGCCCACTACAACCTCTAACTAGGTAATATGGTACAGAGAATTACATGTGTGTGGACAGCCTACAATGAGCCCAGCTCAAGGCAAATAAGGCTTATAAGCCATAATCAAGATATGTTATAAATTTGATTGATTGTAGAAGTTTATGTTGTATAAATGGTTAGAGTGGTAAACGAACCACTGCATTAAGAGTGGGGATACCTCTCGATATTGTGAGACCGCAGAAGCGGTAGTTATGTGAATCAAGTTCAAGAAATATGTGGACCACGTTGTTATTACCCCAGGATGATTTGAATAAGAATAATACGAAAGGAAATGGTTGTACCAGTTGTGTAGACAGGAAGTGTGATAAGTTGATAGCAATCACCATAGGTGTGTGAAGCTAAATGTGTAGCGAACAACGCTCAAGGGAAAAATAGTAGTATATTCAAAAATCAGCCAAATAAGTGGCCAGATAAACCCAGTGTAATGGCGGAAGCTAATATAATAGCGGATGCAGTATAAGTTGATGTTATATAATGAGTAAGGACACGGTGCGCAATAAGCGACCGTTGTATGAGGATGGTTAGATGATAAAATGGTGAGTAAGCAGAGTTGTGAGTTAACCCCAGTGGAGATACAACAGTAAGTGATAGCAAATGAACCGAGCAGTAAGCCGGTGGCAAGTGTTAGATGATAAGGATTTCAGTGAAAATTCCTATCGCAATCGCATGAGAGAGTTGCTGTCAAGTTTACGCCTCTGCACTCTGTATGACTGAGTGTTTTGGTATTGCACTTGCGCAGTAATGATAATGATCAAGGGATAGCTAGGAATCAGAAGCATGATAATTGTGGAGGAATAATGTTATAGTGGCCGATGCATAGGTAATGCAAGGCCGCGGGAATGGAAGAATACTTGTACGAAACCAAAGGTGGAGGTATGGTTAAGAATGAGTGATAACAGTGGCACTAAATGCCAAATATCGGTATGGAATATACCCCAAATGTTCTAAATAACTGAGAGGGCACTACACATTAGGTAGTAGCTCAATCTCGACCGACAGTAAGTCGGTAGAAGTAAGTCAATCATTGTGAATTATATAGTAGTTACGCTGTAAGCTATTGGAGAAGTGGATGGAAAGTTTTGAAACTCACCGAATTCGCTCAGGGTAAGAGATACCATGCGTCGGTTGAGAACCCATTGTTCCCAAGATAAGGGCAATACATTGGTGATGTACAATACAGTAACAGTAACGAATGGAGCAAACTAGCTCTATAATTATCAGGGTTGCGCAACAGAGGCCAGTGAGCCCATGCGTCAGGTACCGGGTATACATGGTGAATATGAATGGATGACTAGTCATCAATGCCTAGAAGCCTTACAGGCCAGGACCGAAACTGGTTATGAATTACAACTCCAATGCGAATTCTTGGTTTAGGAACTAAACCGCTAATATGTTAAGATCCTCTAATCAGAATCCATTGTGTAATAGACCGCGTGGAAGTTAAAACACTTCACGACGGCAGAACATTTTAAGCCAATGCTCAGTGATTGATTACGTGGGCGTAATCCCTTTTAAGGGGGGTAGAGCGCAAAACCACTTAGTGTGTTTACCGTACAAGTGTACGTGATTGGGGTTGTGCATAGCACAAAATGAATTGTTATGATGGTTGGCGCGTGTGTTATATAAACATACGCATTTATTTGTGGTTAAATTGTGGTAATTGCGCACAAAAGATGCGAATACCATTGTGGGAAGTGTGTCATCTTGTTAACAGTGGTGTGTGAGAGTACAAGTGGAGGGGAGTAAAGAAACTCCCGGGGAACTAAAACCCCGACGGTGCATAAATGTAAACCATGTATTGTATTTTGAAAAGATATATGTATATATATACAATGTTGTGATTTATGAAGGGTTATGAGACCGACATAGAACCTAGTGAGAATTAAATTCTCTAGGTAACTTGAATTAAGTTGGATTTGGATGATGATTGATAGACGGAGTTCTATCCCTTGGAGATGTTATGATTATGACTAGAAGGATTCAAAGATAGAAAATGGTACATGCTTGAATTAGTTGTTGGTTGAAAATGAGGTGGGAGGTGAAACTTGATTATCATGAGATCAAGGGAAGCCGAACACAAATTGGGGTGGAAAGATAGTTCAACACTGATGCTGATCACATCAGGGTTGGATGACTCTTGAAGCTCCCTGTAAGTGGTCACAAACAACCATGTTAAGAAAAATATAAGGAGCATAAATTGGACTTGGAGTTGTGTGGTGTTTTCAAAAGGATTTTCAATTGGTATTTTCAAACAATCGATTAATATTTTGAATAAAAGATCTTCTTATACTTAACCTCACAAGGAAATTTTAAATTTAAGTGATTGTTTTAATTTCCCAAAGGCACGGGGACGGAAGGCGTCCATCGCGACCGGGTTCTGCGGGATCATAGTGTATATCAAGGATATTTTTGATTGCTATACATGCTCTGACATGTTGTGTGGTATGTGTAATGAATGTTGTTTTGACTTGGATTTCCTAAAGTGTATACTATCAAGGCCTATGAGTCTAAATGTGTGGTGTTACATAGACCTATGTGTCTAAAGACTGTTATGTTATGGGGACCTATGTGTCCAAATGATGTGGATATGTTGCCCGGACCATTAAGTCCGAGGTTGGATGTAAAGGGTGGTTGGTAATGGAAGTTTTATGGCTATAAGTAATTCCCGTATTCTAATCCAATGATGCGAGGAAATGTGAACTTCGAGGACGAAGTTCTTTTAAGGGGGGTAGATTGAAATACCCCAAACCTTGGTATGTTGTGTAAATGTTAAACTATGGTATTTAAAGGCTAAAAAGTGCCTTATAAACATAAATGAATCATTTAAACCATGGTAAAACACAATAAAACGCTAAGACATGGTTTGAGCAAAAACATGCTCTAAGCTTGGAGTGAACTTGGTTAGGACCCAAAGAGCCTACCAAGACTTGATAATGTTTAATTATGACTTTATAAGGCTAATTAAGTCCTTAGGAAACCTTGGTGGACAATGAAACCTAAACAAAACACAAATAAATACCTTAAGGTCAATAAGGGCTAAAATGTGCTCTAAGCTTGGGATGAATGTGTATAAGGCCTAATGGTCATACCTATGCCTTAATTATATGTTAATGAACATATTAAATCAATTACCAAAGAAAACCAAGCTTGGAAACAAGTTAAAACACGAAATGTGCTTTAAGAAGTCTTAAAGCACGTTTTTGAAAAATTGTCTTGTAAATGAGTTTTGAATGGCTAAATGTCCATCATTACTCTTTAATTAACATGTGTACTATATAGTATCACATTTGGGTGGCTATATCAATGGGAAATCAAAAATTTCACTTCTATGTGCCTTGTTATTGGTGAATAGTGATTTTTATAACTAGTTTGTAACATATAATGTTATAAGTGATTAAGTTGGTCAACAAAGACCAAAACACCCTTCTAACTATATGGGGGCCGGTTTTATCATGTGGTGACTCACCACTCACTTGTTAACTTGTTAAAGAAATAAAGATGACTAAGATAAGTACTATTTGCTTTATAAGTTACAAATATCTTCTAAAAAGCAAATCTATCTTCATTCTTCCTTCTCTTCTCATTTCACACGGTCCCATCTCCTTCTTCCTCTCTTCTTCTTGTTCTCTCTCGGTAATGCTACTACCACCATGGAAGTTCCAACTTTGAACACATGTAAAATCTTGCTCACTTGTTCAAATCAAAAACAAACACCACCATTCTCTTAGTTAAGCCAAGCTCTACAATCTTGTCTCTTCAAAACTTCAAAACCTCCATTTCGGTGCCAAGAGAAACCACCATGGGAGGAGCTTGAGCTCACCTTTTCACATATTCATGTTCTCTTTTGCTTCAAGGTAAGGAAACTCAAAGAAAATCCATGTTTCCTCCATGTTTTCATGTTGTCCGAAAATTCACCTCACAATGGTGTATTTATCTTGCTTGTTTTAGCTTCATTTGAATCTTCCAAGGGCAAGGAGGAGTCCTCTCTTGATACTCATTCAAGCTCTCTTTCCATTCAAAGGTAAAACAATTACCTTGATGTGTTAAAACAATATATGTAACTAGGGTTTACAATGAGATAAAGCTTAAAGCTTATATACTCATTTCAATGTTGGTATATTGTTTAGTTGTTGACAAGGAAGGAAATGCCTTACCGGTTTACAAGGAAACAAGAAAGAAATTTGTGAGGAAAAGAGGTAAACAAGCTATCTCAATGTGGTTTAATGCCTTAGGAGAAATAAGCTTATAATGCTTGTTAAAACTACCTAAAGAGCAAATGGTAAATGAGCTAGTAAAATGCTCTCAAGGAGTTTATTAAAGGAATATGTATTGTTGGGTGTATTTGCAGGTCAAAGGCATTATTATGGGGAAATTCAGTGTTTAAGATTTATGCAATTTAAGGGCCTAAGAGCCATGCATTTAAGGGCCTAAGTGCCAAGCAATTTAAGTTATGCACTATATTGTGATGTAGTGCTTAATGTGTGAAGTTTGTGTATAAAATGTGTTTGATGGATTTTAGGTGTTCTTGGATGAAATAAGGTAGAAACCTAAGTGTTTGGATGTGGGTATATACGAGAAGCTATGGCCAAATTTGGGAATGTGTAAGAAGTTCTAAGTGTGGTAAGTGAGTTTTGGTGAACTAGGAAGGATTAAAGGTGAATGAATGTTTACTTGAGAAGAAAACATGTATTAAGGTGATTAGAGTGATGCAAGGATTTAGGTGTTATCTTGGAAGTTTTAGAAATCTATGGGTGTTCTTAAGATGTATTTAAGTCTTGGAGGAGTTGTCTAAGGTTTAGGTAATGTTGATATTCAAGGAATAAATGAGGTTTAAGTAAGGTTTTGAGTAAGGAGTTTTAAGAAGTTGTGAAAAGGAGATTTAGTTAGTAAGAAAAGAAGTTGAGAGATGATGTTAAGGTGTAGAGGAAACACCTTGGTATAGTGGTCATTATAGTGTGAAATACCACCTAGAGATCTTAAGGAGAAAACATTCCTAGTGTTAGGAATTTTGTTGAGATATAAGTAAAGGTTTAAGGAATTAGAAAAAATAGTTTTGTGAGTGTTTAAGAATATCTTAAGGGTGTGTTTGAAGTGCCAAATGATGTTAGAACACATTAAGAGGCCTTAGGAGAAATTTGGTGAAGATTTGGCAAAGTTTGGGTAAGTTTAGAAGGCGACCGACCCAGGGGTCCGACCCAGTTTTGGGTCGGTCGAGCCTCTGTTAGATGTTAGGAATGTGTTCGGTAATGGTCCGACCCAAAAGGGTGGGTCGGACATGGGTCGGTCGGTCAAATTTCAAAGGAGGAAAATGTTCGGGGATGGACCGACCCAGTCGAGTGAGTCGGACGTGGGTCGGACGGGCATGTTTATAAGGAAGTAAAACGGCTCTGTAATGGACCGACCCAGCTGTGGGTCGGACGGTGGGTCGGTGGACCAAAAACATGGTTTAAGGTTATGAAATCATATGTGATGATGGGGATTGGTAGGTAATGATGTTATAAGGATGTTAAGGACATGTTAGGTGAGTTTTAATGACAATAAAGTGGGCTAAAGGTTGTATTAAGATGCGAGAGTAAAACGTGTTAAAAATGTAAAGTTATTTAACCAAGTTAACGGGGAAAGTTATAAGCATTAGACTTTAAAACAAACATGTTACCCCAATGTTAATAAAAGAACATGTCATGTCAACAGTTGTTCGAGAATTGCTCGAGGAACATAAGTGGACGTGGTAAAGTGGACCCCGGTGACAGGTATGGTTTTCTTGCAACCTGTGTCCTACCGGATTACACCGGCTTGTATGCCAATGTGTTTTTCTGTATGTTTGCCACGTTATGAGTAAATCATGAAACGAGTTTACAGTCGTTATTGTTATTGTATGTTACGTGCCGATACCGGTAACCTCGAATGCGCTTGAAGGGCTAGTTAACCACTATTAGGTAAACGTAGGAGAACGGTATCCGGTAATAACGTTTCCGACTTAAGGAACGTTCTAACCACGGCTATGCGTGAGTTGGTTATGTGATGTTTGTGTGTGATGTTTGTATGTGAATGTAGACTCTCTTTTCCCTTGTGTATGTCTGACAAGACTTAACTCAATGTTTGTGATTGTTTAATAAAGTTCAAAGATGAACTTCTAATAAGTGCTAACGAGGGGAATGAGGAGTCCGGTCTGTTCCGGCCACGCGTGTGATGGAGGAGTCGTTATCATATCCGGTTCGGCTCTCTTGGTGTATGTTTAGGTGGTATTCCAATTTGGTTTCAACCTTCCTTAGCTTATCCAAAGCTAGTTTACTGACTCACGTCGGGCCACAGGGGCATACGTGTTGTTTGGTGTGCT
This sequence comes from Limonium bicolor, assembly GCA_023374045.1. Taxonomy (NCBI): domain Eukaryota; kingdom Viridiplantae; phylum Streptophyta; class Magnoliopsida; order Caryophyllales; family Plumbaginaceae; genus Limonium; species Limonium bicolor. The sequence continues at coordinate 356,137,552 of CM041776.1, forward strand.
TGGGATCATATCCGACACACCTTGGGTTTAAGTCAACCGTTCAAATAACAGGATGGTGATGAGGTAATTAACGAGCTTGGTATGAGTTTGGCAACAATCTCTATGCTCACGGTATGTACTAACTATGGTGGAAGGATCTTAATGTGAACCGTTCTCGAGGTGATGTTTATTGTTGTTGCGCTATGCAAATTACCTTGCTATGCTATGGTATATATATATATATAATCGATGTTTTAAGTGGATGCGATGTCATCATATGTACGTTGAAACAAGGAAGGTGTCGTTATGTTTTATTATGTGAGAAATGAGATATGATGTATGATATGGAATGTGTGGATCATGGAAATGAATCCCAGTTGTGACAAGAGGCGTTTAAGGATAACCCGAATAAAGGGTACACGTCGTTCGTTAAGGAAGTAGCTCCGTTCTAGAGGAGAGCCACTCTAGGGTTTAAGGAATCATTGGATGGTTGGTTAAGTGTGGATGTGTTGGTTATAGGTTGAGCCCGTTGAGGCGAAATGTTATGTGTCGTATGACTATGGTTGTGTGCATGATTTAAATATAATCAACTGCATGCTAAGACGACAATTAGTTGTGCGTGGCCCGGTAGCATGTGGGCTGCGGGATTACCATACCAGCAAAGGTGCTGAGCCCCTTGGGGGCCACCCTTTCTCTCCTTTTCTATTTCAGGTACAAGGAGCTGGAAGCCGTTCGAGAGTAGGACGGGGCAGATGACCATACATGGGTAGCCATTTAAATGGCGTGAGTATGATAGGCGTAGTAAGACCGAAATTGTTATCGGCAGTAGTTTGTAAATACTCGGTACAGTGAGGATGTATGTATATAATAAATGTTGGAAATGGAATGAAGATTGTTAGTGTAGTTGCTCGGGAAACTAGTCCATCAGACCGATACAAATGTACATGTATTAGCCTTGTTAGCCACGTGGGTGGTTAACGGCGTGTAACACCATTGGAATAAGTAATGTGATGAGTTGAGTTTCCGCTGCAGATGGTTATTATGTGTTTGTTGTTGGATGGGGTGTTACACATATGCCCTTTAATAGTTTCCTTGAGAGCATTTTACTAGGTCATTCACCATTGGCTCCTTAGGCATTTTTATCAAGCAAATCAAGCTCATTTTTCCTAAGGCATTTAAACTACATTGAGATAGTTTGTTTACCTCTTTTCCTCACAAACTTCTTTCTTGTTTCCTTGTACCGAAAATCAGCAAGGAGTTTGATCACTTGTCAACTTTCTATTCAATATACATATAAGGGTAATGAGCTTAAGAATCACACTTAAACTCATATACAAACCCTAGTTTAACATAAGTGTTTTAATACACTAAAATGATGTTTACCTTTGAATTTGAAAGAGAACTTGAATATGTAACAAGAGAGGACTCCTCCTAGTCCTTTGAAGTTTGAATTAAGCTAAGAAGAGAGCAAGACAAAAAACCATTGTGAGGTGAATTTTCGGACATGTACCAAAATAAGAGGAAACATGGTTTTTCTTTGATTTCCTTACCTTGAAGCATAAGAGAATGACAAGGCATGAAAATATGAGCTCAAGCTCCTTCAATGGTGAATATCCATGGCACCAAAATTGATCTCTTGAAGATTTGAAAAGAGGGAAATGAAGAGCTTGATCTAACTAAGACAAAGGTAGTCTTGAAATTGATTTTGGAGCAAGGAATCATAAGTTACAAGTGAAAGAAGATGAAGAATGAGATGGTGCTGTTGGAGAAACGGTTTTGGAGTTGGGAGAGAGATAGAAGAAACCGATGGAGAATGGAGGAAATGAACAAAGGAGGTGAGGTATGCCTTTTGTTAGATATTTTTACATATAAAGCAAATAGTACTTTATTTACTCACTTTCTTTTCTTTAATTGATTTGTAAATGGTGATGACTCACCCTACAAAAACTGGCCCCCATTTAATAATAAGGGTGTTTTGGATTTTTTGACCATTTGAACTTACTATACACTTATTGTTATAAACTTGCTTATTTGTTACTATTCACTAAAACAAGGCACATAGATGTGAAATTTTTGATTTCACATTGATTTAGACTTCTAAATGTGATACTAAGTAGTAAATATGTTTAATTAAAGAGTAATGATGGACATTTAGCCATTCAAACTCATTTACAAGACAATTTTTCAAAAACGTGCTTTAAGACTCCTTAAAGCACATTTTGTGTTTTAACTTGTTTTCAAGCTTGGTTTTCTTGGTAATTGATTTAATATGTTCATTAACATATTTATAAGGATAGGTATGACCTTTAGGTCTTATACAAATTTATTCCAAGCTTAGAGCACATTTTTGCCCATATTGACTTTAAGACATTTATTTGTGTTTTGTTTGGTTTAATTGTCTACCAAGATTTCCTAAGGACTTATTTAGCCTTATTAAATCATGATTGAACTTATTAAGTTGGGTAGCTCTTTGGTCCTAACCAAGCTCACTCCAAGCTTAGAGCATGTTTTTGCTCAAACTGTATCTTAGTGCTTTATTGCATTTTACTATGGTTTAAATTGTTCATGATGTTTCTAAGGCACTTCTTAGCCTTACATACCATAGTTTAAATGTTTAACAACATATCAAGGTTTGGGGTATTTCAATCTACCCCCCTTAAAAAGAACTTCGTCCTCGAAGTTCACACTTCCCACACATCATTTGGACTAGAACGCAGAAATCACTTGGAAATAAACTTCCATAACCAAACACACTTTACATCACACCCCCGGACTTAATGGTCCGGGTAACACATTCACATCCATACATAACATAACATAACATACTCACATGATAACCTCGGACTCAATGGTCCGGGTATCTTAACAATATTTGCACATACATAACAACCCTTAGACTCTCTGGTCTTGGGTAACATAACAACATTTAGACACATAGGTCTTGATAACATAACAGCCTTTAGACACATAGGTCTATGTAACACAATAACATTTAGACTCATAGGTCTTGATAACATACACTTTTGGAACTCAAGGTCAAAATAATATTTATTACACATACCACACCACATGTCATAGCATGTATAACAATCAAAAATATCTTTGATATACACTGTGATCCCGCAGAACCCGGTCACGATGGACACCTTCTGGTCCCCGTTCCTTTGGGAGATCAAAACAATCACTTAATTTTTAACATATATACTTCTCATGTCACCGGTCCGAAGACAAAGGCTCATGCTTCCTCGGCTCGTGAGCAAGTACTACACAAATATTCTTTACTAGGTTAAGTATAAGAGAATCCTTTATTTCAAATGTTAACCGACTGTTTTGAAAACACCAATTGAAAATCCTTTTGAAAACACATACAACTCCAAGTCCAACTTATGCTCTTTGCTTCTTTTCTTAGCGTGGTTATTTGTGACCACTTATAGGGAGCTTCAAGAATCATTCAACCCTGATGTGATCAGCATCAGTGTTGAACTATCCTTCCACCCCAATTTGTGTTCGGCTTCCCTTGATCGCATGCAAATCAAGTTCCACCTCCCACTTCGATTTAAAACAACAACTAGTTCAAGCATATCCCATTTTCTATCTTTTTAATCATTCTAATCATGATCATAACATCTCCAAGGGATAGAACTCCGTCTATCAGTTACCTCCATTCACTTTAATGTTGTTACCTAGGGAATCTTATTCCCACTAGGTTCTATGTCGATTTCATACCCTTTCATAAATCACTATATAGTATATATATACACATATATTTTATCAAAATACTACACACAGTTTCACATTTATACACTGTCAGGGTTTTTGTTCCCCGGGAGTTTCTCTACTCCCCACACTTGTACCATCACACACAACTGTTAATAAATCAACACACTTATCACAATGGTATTCGCATCTTCTGCGCGCAATTACCACAATTAAACCATGAATGAATGTGTATGTTTACGTAACACACACATCAATCATCAAAACAAATTATTTTGTGCTATGCACAACATAGGTCACGTACACTTGTACGGTAATACACACTAAGTGGTTTTGCGCTCTACCCCCCTTAAAAGGGATTACGCCCACGTAATCAATCACTAAACATTGGCTTAAAATATTCTGCCATCGTGAAGTGTTTTAACTTCCACGCGGTCTATTATACAATGCATCTGATTAGAGGATCTTAACCATATTGGCGGTTTAGTCCCTAAACCAAGAATTCTTATTGGAGTTTGCTTTAACTCATAACCGGTTCCAGTTCTGGTCTGTGAGGCTTCTAGGCATTAATAATTAGCCATTCACTCATGTTCACCATGTACATTCAACACTTGAATCACTGGCTCACTAGTTTCTGCTGTGAAACTCTAATAACTGTAGAGCTTAATTTACCCCATTTGTTATTCTTACTGTATTGTACATCCCCAATATCACCTTTATCTTGGTAATAATGGTTTCTCAACCGATGCATGGTATCTCTGACCGTGCGCGAATTCGGTGAGTTATAAACTTTCTATCCACTTCCATAATAAGTTACTGGGTAAACTGGTACGTATTTCACAATGATTGACTTGATTCTTCCGACCTACTGTCGGTTGAGATTGAGCTACTACCTAATGTGTAGTGCTCTCTCGGTTATCTCCCACGCTTGAGGTATATTCCATACCTATATTTGGTATTTAGTGTTACCATAGTCACTTGTTCCTAATCATGCCTCCACATTTGATTCTGTACAAGTATCATTTCATTGGTGCGACCTTGCATTTCCCATGCATCGGTCACTATGGCGTTATAAGCCGTTTTCTGTTTCCACCACAATTAACATTTCCAAAACCCTTTCCATCGCACTCGATCATTACTGTTCAAATGCAATACCAAAACACTCAGTCATACAGAGTGCAGAGGCGTAAAATCTTGACAGTAAATCTCTTATGCGATTCGCAACGGAATCCACACTGTGTTTCATTGAGATTCTGATCTCGTAATACTGGCTACTGGCTTACTGCCTAGTTTGTTTATCATCACTTACCTTGCATCACCATTGAATTTAATTCATAACTGCTCTTATCTGCTATATCATTATTTAACAACACTTATACAACGGTCGCTTGCTGCGTACCGTGCTCTTACTTATTGTATAACACCAACTTATATGGTATTTACTGTCATATTAACTTCCACACATATACTTACATCACTCGTATTTTGGTTCGTCATTCCTTTGGATGACTACTGAATGCTCCTTGAGCGTAGCTCACTCGAGTTACAAGCTGCCGTTATTCAGCTGGGTGTTTCACATGGTACTAAACTAACTGCTCTCTTTCAATAATGATATCCTCCATCCTTAACATATTTCTTGAGCTTGGTTCACATAACTACCGCTCCTGCGGTTTCACAATATTGAGAGGTATCCCCACTCTTAAAGCAGTGGTTCGTTCACCGCTCTTTTACTTGTATAACATATACTTCTGCAATCGATCAAATTTACATAACACGTTTTGCTTGTGGCTTATAAGCCTTATTGCCTCGAGCTCTGCTCATTGTAGGCCGTTCACACACATTTACTTCTCTATACAACATTACATGGTTTGGATATTATATTGGGCTCCATGACAAGGTCGTTGCATTCCGTTTCCTTTCATGGGATGCCCCTTAGGATTGTCAGTCCGTCTCCTGACAACTTATGTCTAAACTGGGTGTTAGTTTCAACCCTTGTGTTTCTGTCATGTTATTTCGTTCAACTATCGTTGATGTGAACACCCTTCAAGGATTGCTCCTGGGTGTTGCTAAGTTATGCCATTACATCTGGTTCGCACTTATTGGTATATTCAGTTAGCCACGCCGTTTGCGTTTAACTGGCTTATTATCCTCTTCTGTGAAGATCAACATTTCCTGGTAGTGTAGGTACTCCTTCTGGGAGTTTCATCCCGTTCATAGCACACTAATGTGTCCACATTAGGCATCTGCCTTGCCATGGACAGGCTGGGTCTCTGTTCCAGCTATCATGTTTATCCCTGAGGATCCTTAAGACGTATACGATGTATTTACATTACAGTTAGTGCACTTCGCACCTCCTGACTCTTAGACATTTCCTTGAAATGAATTCACTAATTCATTTAGTCTAGTTATCTTAACTGGGTTCCTTTACTTCAACCATTCATGGTAATCCTTAGCTGTTGTTTGACTTATACTGCTGACCGTAGAACGGAGTCGACTACTTCCCGTGTTCCGGACTCTACTTGTATACATATATGGGGTACCATACTGATACATTGCTACTTACCCACCTAACCCATATATAGGTCTGTCAGGCCCACAAGCTCCTCACGGAGTGTGGTCGTCCCACATTACAGTTGGTACACTCGTAATGTCCGTCACACGCCTAGGTGAAGTATTCTGTTGTCAACACCCTTGTATTGTCCTGTGACAATATACATTCTGTGCTTCCCGAACTTAATCGAGGGAAAGTCCATCCACTGTTGTATCCTTATGAACTCCATCCATTCCCTCGGGTCACTACCCTTGGGTTTACCGGTTTGGTTTAAAAGAAGGTTAGAAATAAATATTGGTTTGAAAGAAAATTTGGTTTTGAAAGAAAAGAGCTTGGAATAAATCTGAGTTGAAAGAAAAATTCTCATGGTTTCACAATGCCTTCTTGCCTTAACCAAATCTAGCTTCTTGCTGACTGGTGTACTTCTAATTACAAATGTTAGACTGTTAAGCCCTTCCATGGTCATAATGATCTCATTTAACTTCGTGGTACTTTACCGAGTACTTGTAGTTGTTAAAACTTCCCCGACAGCCCTGTTATAGCAGCACTTGCCATGGCAAGTGCGCCATGCTAACTGGCTATCGGTTCAACACACACACCGGTTGCGGTATCATTTTTACCCGCACTGTCATCAGTGGCCTTGTTGGCCCTCACTTGATCTTACTGTCTTGATAATAACTCCTCTAGGTGACTTCTCACTGTCTTCACATAATAATCATTAACTGGGGTGTTCCCAATTCTTGGAGTCCCCTTTTACTTAGTATTATACCTCCTTCGTAGCCCATTCCACGTATTTGTCATGGTTACTGAGACTTGTCTCTTGTTTGGGCACTACGTTGTAGTTCCTTTGTCGGTTGGTATACCGTTGGTGTATCATTTAACAACTGTGGTCCCGTAGACACTTGTCTCGGGTTTCATTAATCCACTTCTTGCCTGTTGCACGGTTGGTGCGTTGCAAGCTGATTATTCTCGACTGCTTAGCATGTCGACCCAGGTTGCCGGAAATTCTATTCTCTTATACACAAAATTCTTCATTCTTCGCTATTAATGCGGTTAACATTGTTCAGGTAGAAACCGTCTCCGGGATTCCCACTCTTCGGGATCTACCGTATGACTGGTTCTCCGTTCCTTTAGAGGTACTTAATAACAGCCAGATCGGGTATTCCCGAGTAAGAGAGGACTTCCATCTCTCTGGCGTTTTTCCCCAGTTATAAAACAGGGACTGTGGAGGGCGGGTTGGATACTGTAGGTTTCCAGTACACACTGGTAATTCCTAACTAGCGTATCTCTCACGCTATCACTCAACCCTTAACCCAAGGTACTAAAATCTTAACTCGGTACTTCCTAAGCTTGGTAATTCAGTCATTAGAGCGATACTTCGCTCTGATACCACTTTTTGTAACACCCCATCCAACAACAAACACATAACAAGAATCTGCAGCGGAAAATATACTTCATCACATTACTTAACTCGTTGGTGTTACACGCCGTTAACCACCCACGTGGCTAACAAGGCTACTACATATACATTGTACCGGTCTGATGGACTAGATTCCCGAGCGACTACACATTACTGACCATTCCATTAACAATAGAAACAACATACACCTTCCAACTGTACCGAGTATTCACAAACTAATGCCGATAACAATTTCGGTCTTACTACACCTACTGTATATATACAACTTAAATGATTACCCATGTACAACGACTACCCTGTCCTACTCTCGAACGGCTTCCAGCTCTTTGTACCTGAAATAGGAAAAGAAGAGAAAGGGTGGCCCCCAAGGGGCTCAGCACCTTTGCTGGTATGGTAATCCCGCAGCCCGCATGCTACCGGGCCACGCACAACTAATTGTCGTCTTAGCATGCGGTTGATTATATTTAAATCATGCATGTAGCTATAAACACACAACACATAACATTCCGCCTCAATGGGCTCAACAAACAGATAACCCATCCATACTTGATAGGTCACTCATGGTATTCATTACCCCTAGAGTGTTCCTCCTCTAATGGAGCTACTTCCTTAATAGACGACACTTACCCATTAATCGGGTTACCCTTAAACGCCTCTTATCACAAACTGGGATTCATATCCATGATCCACATACTCCACATTTTACAACATATAATATACATCACATAACAACACTTTTCACGTTTCAACGTGCACATAATAACATCGCAATAGGAATTGCATTACATCAACAACACATAACATAACGGGAGCGGTCCTCTTAGGAACCGACCCAAACATTGTTAATTCACTGGTGAGTCTAGAGAATGATGTCACCCTCATGATAAACTCGTTATACAACACTCATTACCGTCCTAATAGTCGAACGAGTAACTTAAGTTAAGATGGTTCGGGTTTTGTGACCCGAACACACCACACAAACACATGTTCCCCCTAAACCGATCATAAGTCAGAATAGCTAAGCTTTGGAGTAAGCTAATGGGAGATCATAACCCGTGAGGGAAACAACCATAACAGAGAGAAGGGTAAGGCTAAAAGGATACCCACTCCCAAACACGTGCGACCGGCCTAACCGGATTCCTCACCACTGTTAGTACATACTTACTTTTAGATATTAGTTAGAACCCCACTATGGAGTCTATCACATCTACACACCATACAGTATTACAACTGGGTTAAACATACAAGGGAGATCCCTACATTCACACACACATATCACACAATTAACACACGTATAGCCGTGGTTAGAACGTCCCATGGTTCGGGTCGTTTAATCCGAATACCGAACTCTCATGTGATCCTAGACTCAGTTAACTAAGGTTAACACTTCCGAGGTTAAATGGTATCGGAGTTGAACATGCCACATAAATGAATTAGTGTAAACTCATTACATGTTTATCTTACAACGTGGCAAACATACAGAAAAACACATTGGCATACAAGCCGGTGTAATCCGGTAGGACACAGGTTGCAAGAAAACCATACCTGTCACCGGAGTCCACTCTATCATGTCCACTTATGTTCCTCGAGCAATTCTCGAACAACTGATAACATTACATGTAATTTTATTAACATCGGGGTAACATAATTGTTTAAAGTCTAATGCTCATAATTTATCCCCGTTAACTTAATTAAATAACTTCACATTTTAACTTATTTTACCTTTACATTTTAATACAACTTTTCCCCCACTAAATTGTCATTATAACTCACTTAACACGTCCTTAACAATCTTATAACATCATTACTTAATAATCCCCATCATCCTATAACCTTAAACAATGTTTTGTTTTTGTTTTTTTTTTTACAGATTTTGGGCCGTCCAACCCACCGTCCGACCCACAACTGGGTCGGACCGTTCCAGAGACTTCTTCCGTCTTTTAAATCCTTTTGTCCGACCCATGTCCGACCCAAGACCTCTGGGTCGGACCATTCTAGAAACTCCAACGGATGACTTAACAGAGCTGTCCGACCCACCCTGGGTCGGACCACTGGGTCGGACAACATCAGAAGTTGTCCAAAACTTGTCAAACTTTCTCTAAACTTTTCCTTAAGCCTCCTAATGTGTTCTAACATCATTTGGTACATCAAACACACCTTTAGCCATGTACTAAACTCTTTAAATCACACACCAAAACCATCTTATCATTCACAAATTTCTTACAAAATTCCTAGCACTTGGAATGTTTCCTCCTTAAGATTTCTAAGTGGTATTTCACCTATAATGACCACTATACCAAGGTGTTTCCTCTACACCTTAACATCATCTCTCAAACTTCTTTTCTTACTAACTAAATCTCCTTTTCCACATCTTACCTAAACATCATTTATTCCTTGTATATCAACATTACCTAAACCTTAAACAAACTTCTCAAAGACTTTAATACATTCCTCAAACACACTCATTGAATTCCTAGAACTTCCAAGATAATACCTAAATCCTTGTATCACTCTAAATCACCTTAATACATGATTTCTTCCCTAGTAAAACACTTGTTCACCTTTAACACTTCCTAGTTCACCAAAACTCATTTAAAACACTTAGAACTCCTTATACATTTTCCAAATTTTGCCATAGCTTCTCTTGTATATTCTCACATCCAAACACTTAGGTTTTTACCTTATTTCATTCAAGAACACCTAAAATCCATCTAGAGTATTATTTACAAACATCTAAATCCTTAAACTACACTACATCACAATATAGTGCATAAACTTAAATTGCTTGGCACTTAGGCCCTTAAATAACATGGCTCTTAGGCCCTTAAATTGCATAAACCTTAAACACTGAATTTCCCACATAACATATTGCCTTTAACCTGCAAATACACTCAACAACACACATGCCCTTTAATAGTTTCCTTGAGAGCATTTTACCAGGTCATTCACCATTGGCTCCTTAGGCATTTTTATCAAGCAAATCAAGCTCATTTTTCCTAAGGCATTTAAACTACATTGAGATAGTTTGTTTACCTCTTTTCCTCACAAACTTCTTTCTTGTTTCCTTGTACCGAAAATCAGCAAGGAGTTTGATCACTTGTCAACTTTCTATTCAATATACATATAAGGGTAATGAGCTTAAGAATTCACACTTAAACTCATATACAAACCCTAGTTTAACATAAGTGTTTTAATACACTAAAATGATGTTTACCTTTGAATTTGAAAGAAAACTTGAATATGTAACAAGAGAGGACTCCTCCTAGTCCTTTGAAGTTTGAATTAAGCTAAGAAGAGAGCAAGACAAAACACCATTGTGAGGTGAATTTTCGGACATGTACCAAAATAAGAGGAAACATGGTTTTTCTTTGATTTTCCTTACCTTCACTACTAGAAAGTACGTAATTAGCGACGGAATTGGCGACGGACTAGCGTCGGATTACCGACGGATAATTCTGCGACGGAACGACGAGGGAATAGCGACGGTATTGGGGCGGGTCCGTTAGCGCCAAAATTTCCGGCCTTGGCGCCTGTTTTAGCGACGGACTGGCGACGGTTGTTCCGTCGCTATCTTTTTTTAAATTAAAAAAAATAAAAAAAATATTAGCGACGGATAAGTGTCTGTCGCTACAAGGACGACGTCATTTTGATCCACTGTGTTATCGCCCGCGAGTTATTTTACTAACTTAAACGACGTAGTTTTGACGTTTTTTAGCGACGGACTAGCGACGGACACGTCCGTCGCTAAAAAACTAGGTAAATTGACGTCGCGACGCGGCTCGCTCTGTCTTTCTCATTTGTTATTTCACCATTGTCGAAGGAGACGCGAGCACAGCAGCGAACCAGCGACCCCAGGAGCTGTTTTTGGCAATTTCTTACTCGTTTTTGAGGTCATCCAACACTTCCATCTTCCTTAGCAAGTTCCTGACTGCTATTGCAAGTGTTTTCTGCTCTCAGGTAAGTCCTCAAATTTCTATATCATTAATTTCGAAAACTGAAATAGGAAATCTGAAAATTTGTTAGTTTTGAGTTAAATTGTGTGGGTTTTCTTGCAAATTTGTACTAAAAAACTGTTAGTATACATATGTATTGATGTTGTGTGGTAATTATGAATGTTAATTGTTGATTTTTTTTGGTGGTATTAGACCTAGGGTTACAATATTGTCAAATAGAAAATTGATTTGGGCTCACTCATTTTTGGCTACTTCTCTATTGTTTGGATTATATTATTTGTCAGTTTTATTGGTTTGGATTAATTATATTATTTGGGAACATTATTGTTTTTTCTTTGTCCTTCGTTCTAATTAATACAAGTATTTCATAGTTTTGATCCACAATTTATATAGCAACTCAGATATAAGAATGTTTTTTTGACTTTCAAATATAAGAATGTTTAAGTACACTTTAAAAATGGCGCTTCATATTATAACATGAATTAATAAATATAAGTTGATAATTGATTGCTTTACGGTATAATTTCCTCTTGATAATATACTCCAGCTAACAACAATACATATGCATTCAACAAACTATTCAAAGTGCATTCCCTCCCCTGATGTCATATGTAGGAAGAAAGATACAAGTTACAGGTTACTAGTGTTCTTCATCATACCATGGTACATATCACTGGCGGTGAATTATGTAAGATAAAATAATAAAAATTTAAACAATTAATGTATGTGACGTATAGAGTTAAAAAGTACTCCCTCCGTCCCACCTTGACCGTCCTATTTACTATTTGGACATGTCGTTTGACTTCAATTTTTAATATATAAGATAAATTAATTTTGAAAATTTAAGTTTTGCATATGATTCCTTACATGATAAACTATATAATACAAAATTTAGTTTATAAAATTATTTTACCTTATATGTTTAATATTGAGGTGGAAAAACGTGCCAAAAAGCAAACAGGACACTTATGACGGGACGGAGGTAGTAAAACTAATGAGATAAACTGTTTTTAATACGCCCATAAGAGATTATAATATTGTCGCCGAATGATTATAATGTTTTCTTTAATTAATTAATAATATAGTTAACTATAATCAACGACCAACCGAGGATTTTTATCAATAATACAAATGGAATCAGACCTTTTGTTCTTTTCAAAGTCTCTGTTTTTTTGAAGTTTTGATAATCGTGTATCGTGTTGATGTGGGATTTAATTATATAGAGTATAATATATATGTATCATTACGAAAAAAGGCTTGTTTTTTCATTCTAAAATACCTTTTGTTTATATCCGTTTCTAAATTATGATAACAACTTGAGTTTTTAATTACTAACATCCAAATGATACCTTAGAGAATAGCATTAGTCGATAGTACCATATGAGCTTAATCATACCTTTATACTTTTAATATATACTTTGTGTGTGTGTGTTTTGTTAGTTACTTAATTTGCGTCGATGATAACTGTTGTAGGTATTTGTGAATTGTCCTTGTGGGATGCTTAGAAATAAGCGGAAAAGTTAAAAAATAGGGGAGACTATGTCGAATTTTTTAAAAATTTTATTGTTTTAACTAAAGTAGTGTTTGATTAGTATAGGCATGAGACCCGATAGATTGTGGATGTACGATGAGAGAACCTTTGAGAGAGGTAGAATCTCTGCCGAATGGCTGAGGAAGATGGAAGAGTTTGTCGCTTTTGCACTACAACACCCTGAATGTATGGAAGATGGTAAAATTAAGTGCCCTTGCGACATGACAAGGTGTAGAAACAGACAGTATCTCAAGCCTGATGTTGTTAAGGTTCATTTAGCACAGAAAGGTTTTATGTACGGTTACTTTGATTGGATATTCCATGGAGAAGATAACACACCCGTACAAGCTACCTTGAGAAGCACTACGCCTAATGAGGTTCCACATGTTGAAATGTTAGAGCAAATGATTGCACATGCTGTTGGTGAGGTTCCAGAAGAATTCGGGGATACATTTAATTTTATGGAGGAGGTTGAAGAGGATCTAGAGGATACTCCAAATCCTGAGGCTAAAAATTTTTGAGTTGATGGAACATGCTAAAAGAAAGTTATTCAGTGGCACGCATCATAGTGTACTATCTATCGCCACTGAATTAATGTCCATTAAGAATGACTACCAAGCACCTCAGGCATTGATTGATCGAGTTTGCAAAACCTACTGCGAGCTCCGTCCAGAAAACACTGACATTCCAAAAAACTTCTACGAAGCAAAGAAAATCATACGTGGTCTTGGGTTACCTTATGAAGAAATCGATTGTTGTTCCGAACTATGTATGATTTTCTGGGGAGAAGATAAAGATCTGGATGTATGCAAGTTTTGCACTCGTCCCAGATACAAGCCCATCAAAGAGGGGACAAAAAGGAGAAAAAGTAAGGTACCTTTCAAGAAGATGCAGTACTTCCCTCTCATTCCAAGGCTGAAAAGGCTTTACGCTTCTCCTGCAACGGCTACCGATATGAGATGGCACGCAGAACACAAAATGGAAGATGACAACATGTGTCACCCCTCCGACTCAAAAGCGTGGAAACACTTTGACCAGATTCATGCTATTTTGCTTCGGAGTCTAGAATGTCAGACTTGGGTTATGTACTGATGGTTTCCAACCATTTACTGCTTCTGGAAGACAGTACTCTTGCTGGCCAGTTGTAATTACACCATATAATTTACCGCCTGGGATGTGTATGAAAGATGAGTTCTTCTTTCTTACAGTACTTGTTCCTGGCCCTAAAAATCCTAAAGGAAAGATTGATGTGTTTTTACAACCTCTTATAGCTGAGTTGCAAGAGTTGTGGGCTGGAGTCACAACATATGATGTGTCTAGAAAGAAAATTTTCAAATGAGAGCTGCATTGATATGGACCATAAACGACTTTCCTGCGTATGCAATGCTATCAGGTTGGAGCACTGCTGGTAGACTGGCGTGCCCACATTGCATGGAAGACAGTGACGCATTCACATTGCGTTGTAGTAAGAAGCAGTCGTGGTTTGACAACTCCAGAAAGTTTCTTCCTCCAGACCACAAGTTTCGTAATGATAAAAAGTCTTTCGTAAAGGGCACAGAGAGACCAAGGTTGCCCCACATTTCAAAACTGGTGACGAAATACTTGCAGAGTTGAATCGGATGGGTTTATGAAGGTCACTGAGATTGGTTCGGCTGAAGTAAATGTTCAAATTGCTAAAACTTGTGGATGGAGTAAAAGAAGTATCTTCTGGGATCTACCGTATTGGAAAGATTTATTGATCAGACATATTATAGATGTGATGCACAGTGAAAAAAATGTTTTTGAAAACATATTCAACACAGTTGTAAATGTGAAGGACAAGACGAAAGACACATTTAACTCGAGGCAAGAGTTGAACGATTATTGCAACCGTCCTGAGTTGGCACCGGATTTGAGTTCAAACACAATTCCTAAGGCAAAATATGTCATGGACAGAGATAGTATTCAAATCTTGTGTGAATGGGTGAAAAATTTAAAGTTCCCTGATGGATTTGCTTCTAACATTGGGAGGTGTGTTGACATGGCCAACAGAAAAATGTTTGGGATGAAAAGTCATGACTGTCATGTTTTCTTGCAAAGGTTGATGCCCATAGCTTTTCGACATCTTCTTGATCAAAAGGTGTGGGAGCCAATTACCGAACTGTGCCTATTTTTCATGGAGTTGACATGCATGTCGCTTTCAGAGTCGAATATGCAAAGGTTAAACTGTCAAATTCCAGAAATAATGTGCCAATTGGAAAAAAATTCCCACCAAGCTTTTTTGACTCAATGGAACATCTCCCTCTTCATCTCGCCTTTGAAGCAATTTATGTGGACCTGTGCAGTACAGGTGGATGTATTCGTTTGAGAGGTACATTCTATACAAGTTTCAATAATGCATGTACTACATGTTGTACTTTTGTGATATGTAACTCATTGGTGTAACTGGTTTGCATATATATATATATATATATATATAGGTACTTGGGGAAACTGAAAAGGTTCATCAGAAACAACAACAAAGTTGAGGGATCCATTCGCAATGGATTCCTTCTGGAAGAGATCACCAAATTCACAAAGTTTTACTTCGTTGACGATGGACCATCGTACCCATACAAGCTTGGTAGAAACGAGACAATTGTAGAGGATGTTGATGACAACCCAGAAAGATTATCTGTTTTTAAAACAATGGGTAAACCGATTGGCAAAGGAACAAGAAGAATGTTGACAGCTCGTGAGTTAGATGCCGCTCAATCGTACATTCTACGAAATTGTGCAGAAATGGAGCCTTATTTTGAGTAAGATATATACAAATATTAGTTATATTCATCGTTCTTACGTATAATTCAATAGTGTGTTCACAATTCAGTTTAAATCTTTTGTTGTAGAATGTACGAGCGACAACTACGACAAGTAGAACCAACATTAATGGATGAGACAATCAACCTTAAGATGGAAACAGATTTTCCCTTATGGTTCCGATCATATGTGAGTGACTTTATATATATACATAAAGGTCAATACAAAATATGGTATTAAGATATTATTTTTTCTAAATTACAGTCAAACGATGTTACCACGCCAAAGAATTCGTTCGTAGCTTGGCCCAAGGCCCGTTGAACGTGGCAACCTCCTACTCTGGTTTCTATGTGAATGGGTACAAATTCCACACAGAGTCTTACTCAGAAGACCGTACAACGTACAACTGTGGTGTTTGCATATCTGGGACAAACTATGGTGACTCAGAGTATGATTATTACGGGGTGCTGAAAGAGATCATCGAATTAGAGTATCCCGCATTACCTGTGAAGAAGATTGTAATGTTTAATTGTCATTGGTTTGACCCAGAAAAGAGAGGAGTACAAGTACATCCTCGATATAAGCTGGTTGACATTAATCACACAAGAAAATTTGACAAGTACGAGCCGTTTATGTTAGCTGATCAAGCCGTTCAAGTGTATTATTGCTCATACCCATCAAAGAAGGGGATAGGAAAGATTGGTGGGCTGTCTCTAAAGTGAAAGCGAGAAGCACTTTGAACATGCCCGACTCATCAGCAGTTGATGAGGAGGTTCAGCCACTGCAAGATGAAACCGTAGATCATGTGGTTTTATCACCTTTGGTCGATGATGAAGAAACATTTGATTTAGTAGACATAACAGATACATAAATTTAAAAAGTAAACTACATACAACTACTATGCAACAACAATATATTATTGATTTCATTTGTTTTTTAATTAGTGTATAAAAATATTTATTCTACTAATTGTTTAATGTGATGTTTGTCATGCATGGGTTTTCACAGTGATGGCAGGTGGTAGAAGTTTTTTTAAATCTGGGTGGTCATTTGGTCGAAGCAGAAGCAGGGCCAGCACTTCTACTCCCCCAGGTGATTCTCAGCAGCTGCAGCTGATCATGTGGATGGTTCCGGTCATGAATCCCCGTTGGGTTCTGCACATCCGCCCCCTTCTCACTCCTTGTCAGGACGAGCACCCATGGGGACCCCTTATTTCGACTCTCACCCACACCATTCTTCGATTGTCCCAGATTCACAGCCGTCTGTTGAGAGACGTCGATCTGTATCTCTACCTCTACGTCGACAGTCTACTCCTCCACCTCCACGGCAGCCTACTCCTCCACGTCAGCCTACTCCTCCATATCAGTCTACTCCTTCCACATCTACTCCTTCACTACATGATGATTCACCACCATCTGACGAAGCACCGCATAGCTCAGACGCTTCACACCCTACACACGGTGGTGGTGTTGATCCCCGCGTGGTCATTACTATCTCTGACAGGTAAGTACTATGTAAGTAAAAAACAATTCTCAATAAACTTTGTTTTAAATATATATATGCTAATTGTCAATTTGTGACGCATTATATAATTATAGGGAGCTACTACCTGCAAACAAGGTTGCTCGTTCTTTTCTTCCTTGCTTTGAGACGAGGTGGTTTCCAGAGGGTTATAATTGGGAGGGTTTGGGCCAGGACGGGCATAGATTCTATTTCAATGAATTCAAGGTATTTAACCATTCTTGATATTTAACTTCTTTTTTGTATATGTTATGCTTACACTTACTAATTTATGCAGAAGCGCTTCCGTTGGGATCCTGCCCTTGAGAGTGTTGTCTATGAGATATTATGCGCCTTGGACAGAAAACGTTATTCAGACACACTCTACAAGATGAAGGCTAAGAGAATGAGGAGAAAAGTCAGTGATGAAATCTGGCAGGCTTGGGAACACGAATGGGCGAATGAGAAGCGTAAGAAGATCAGCGAGATTAACTCTCGCAACCGGCGGACTGAGCATACACCTGGCGGTGGTCTATCTACTCATGCATGCGGTTCTCGCTCGATAAAGGAGCATCAGAGGGTTCTGGTGAGTTTTTTTTTGTTTTGTAAGTGTATATGAAACTGGATGCAAGTACATGTGAATGTGAATGTGAATGTGAATGTGATAATGCAACTTTGAATGCATTATGTGAGTTGTGATTGTTATCAGATTCTGATATGTGCAATATTGGATTGTATATGTGTGGGCAAATGCATAAAAACAGGGGAGGTTATGTCAGATTTTTTTAAGCCTTGATTGATTAATCATTATCTGATTCTGACTGAACAATCCTGGTTTTTATGTGTGGGAAATGTAAAAAAAGGGGAGGTTCTGTCAAATTTTTTAAAGGCTTGCTTCTAATTTAATCAAGTGTTTTTTTTGTAGACTAAGAAATACGGTACACAACCGGATGCTTACACATTGTTCATACACACTCATTCGAGCAAGGATGAGCATGGAAACAGTGTGCCTGTATGCCCCAAGGTCGAGGAAACTGCTGTAAGTGTTTTAATTTAACTTATTTAAGTTGATTACATTATTGAAATTTATTCATTAGCGATGAGTACTAATTATATATATATATTTGTTATGATTATGAAGCATAAATACGAAGAGCTGTTAGATGCTGCCACTCAGGAGTCAACCACTCCTGATGATCCATCTCTGCAAGCCACACCAGTAGACCCTAATGAAATTTTTTATAAGGCTGTTGAAGGGAAATCCAGAAAGCAGAGGGTCTATGGTGTGGGCGAGCTAGCACCGGCGTACTTCCCTGATTCATTTCACTCCACCGGCACTAGCTCACGTGCTTCCGGCAAAGACCATAGCACATACGAGTCCATGAAGATGGAGATTGAGCAGGATCTGAGTCAGAGGTTCGATGAAAATTACAGGCGGCAGGTTCGTATTGAGGAGAGGGAAGCGATGCGCCAGGAGATATACGGCGAGGAGATGCAGAGGATGATACGAGCGCAGATCTCCCAAATGTTTCCCTCTCAGCAGAGTCGACCGTACGGTGATCCTGGTGCTGGCTCTAGTACGGGTGGATGGGGTCAGTGGCCTAGAGATCCACATGATGGCTCAGGTGGTTCGGGTGGTCCGGGTGATCATATGGGATATCGTCCAGGGGATGGACATGGTTGGGGGGGCGGCTATTAGATAGATATGATATTTGACTTTATTAGCTTGAACTATGTCTGTATCAAATTCGACTGCACTACTTCATGGTTGTGTTGACTGAACATTTATTTTTGGTCTGCTAGTGAGATTAATGAGTACAACTGTTTATGGTATTGCATATTAAAGGTGGATATGAATAAAATGTGTTATATGTCCACATTTACAGGTGAAAATATGTCGAAATTAAAATATTAAATATTTTTTTAAAAATTAAAACAGATTAGCGACGGACGTTCCGTCGCTAACAAATAAATAAGAAAAATATAAATTTCCGTCGCCAGCTTAGCGACGGACAGTTCCGTCTCTAATCCGTCGCCAATTTGGATTTAGCGACGGACGACTCCGTCTCTATTCCGTCGCTATTTGGCGACGGATGACGGCTTCCGACGCGACTTTGATTTAGCGACGATGGCATTAGCGACGGACAATTCCGTCTCTAATCCGTCGCTAATATCGTTTAGCAACGGATTAGAGACGGAATTGTCCGTCGCTAATGCCGTTTTTTCTAGTAGTGCTTGAAGCATAAGAGAATGACAAGGCATGAAAATATGAGCTCAAGCTCCTTCAATGGTGAATCTCCATGGCACCAAAATTGAGCTCTTGAAGATTTGAAAAGAGGGAAATGAAGAGCTTGATCTAACTAAGACAAAGGTAGTCTTGAAATTGATTTTGGAGCATGGAATCATAAGTTACAAGTGAAAGAAGATGAAGAATGAGATGGTGTTGTTGGAGAACGGTTTTGGAGTTGGGAGAAGATGAAGAAACCGATGGAGAATGGAGGAAATGAACAAAGGAGGTGAGAGGTATGCCTTTTGTTAAGATATTTTACATATAAAGCAAATAGTACTTTACTTTACTCACTTTTCTTTTCTTTAATTGATTTGTAAATGGTGATGACTCACCCTACAAAAACTGGCCCCCATTTAATAATAAGGGTGTTTTGGTCTTTGTTGACCATTTAACTTACTTATATACACTTATGTTATAAACTTGCTTATTTTGTTACTATTCACTAAAACAAGGCATATAGATGTGAAATTTTTGATTTCACATTGATTTAGACTTCCAAATGTGATACTAAGTAGTACATATGTTAATTAAAGAGTAATGATGGACATTTAGCCATTCAAAACTCATTTACAAGACAATTTTCAAAAACGTGCTTTAAGACTCCTTAAAGCACATTTTGTGTTTTAACTTGTTTTCAAGCTTGGTTTTCTTTGGTAATTGATTTAATATGTTCATTAACATATTTATAAGGTATAGGTATGACCTTTAGGTCTTATACAAATTTATCCCAAGCTTAGAGCACATTTTTGCCCATATTGACTTTAAGACATTTATTTGTGTTTTGTTTGGTTTAATTGTCTACCAAGATTTCATAAGGACTAATTTAGCCTTATTAAATCATGATTGAACATTATTAAGTCTTGGTAGGCTCTTTGGGTCCTAACCAAGCTCACTCCAAGCTTAGAGCATGTTTTTGCTCAAACTGTATCTTAGTGCTTTATTGCATTTTACTATGGTTTAAATTGTCACTGATGTTTCTAAGGCACTTCTTAGCCTTTACATACCATAGTTTAAATGTTTAACAACATATCAAGGTTTGGGGTATTTCAAGTGGTAGCATTAATAGACATAGAAACAAGTGGAGGAGCCTGATAGGTTTGATTGTACCGATGTTAACAACTAATAGCAAGATAACCCCTCCTAGAGCAGATCTAGCACTGGGGCTTATTATCAGGTTGGACGGTGAAAAAAAGCATAGTTAGATCTTACTAAGGAGAAGTTACCTCTACCAAAAGCAAACCTACCACCTTTGTTGTTTCCTCTATCTCTAGTGGAATTCGTTCCTCTCTATAGAGGATTGTTTTAATATCCTCTACCTAAGTTGGTGAAGTCGTGGGTTTTATAACCTTTGGCTTGGTTATCATTCTGGTTAACTCCAATGAATGTGGCATAGAGGTGAAATGTATATGTAGACTCTTTTTTTTTGTGATTGGAGCTTTATGACTGACCATGAAAGCATAAATATCACTAGGTGAACATGGTTCTGTGCGAGTCAGAATATTAGTAACAAGAGCATCATAATCAATGGGTAAGCCTCTTAGCACAAAAGTTTGACATTCTCTATCAGTTACCGTGAGACCTGTATTCCTGAAAGATCCCGTGGAAATAAGTGGTAGTATCTTCATCTTCCTTTTTTTCTATACTTGCCAACTAAAGATGAAGCTAAACTATATTAGCTGCATTTTGTGCAACATACATTTTGTGCAACGTCTTCTAGACCATAGCAAAAGAAGGTATACCAATAACACCAAAGATAACAAATTCGGTAAATTCGGTAAGAGAAACAGTGAGACAATTTTGTAAAGGTAACAATGTTTACTTTGAGTTATATTCGGAACATTTTCTTTCAAAGGACATACACACCAAGAAGGTTCTTCTTTAAGGTCTCGTTAAGATTGGGGTCTATACTTTTCCCTCCACCACCAACCAACTTTCTCAAGCCAGTGTCTCCACCAAGACTCCTAAGATTTCTCCAACAATTTGGCAAATGCGCCTCGGACATCCTAGTTTTGATATCACCAATATTACTATTAGTACTTTTCATTTACCTTTTGTAAAAACTGGTATGCCTCAGTTTTGTTCTTCTTGTTACAGAGGCAAGCTTCATGTCCCTCCCCACCGTTTATCCTTCTATCTCTAAGAAACCCTTTGACCTTTTGTTTATGGACCTTTGGAGGGCCTCTTATGTTACCTCTGTTGCTGGTTCTCGATATATTCTTCTTATTATGGACGACTGCACTAAATATATGTGGGTGTTTCCTTTATCTCTCAACTCTAAAGTTTCTAAGGTGTTTTCAGTTTTTCATAATCTGGTTTGTAAGCATTTTTCCACCACTGCTAAGGCCATCCAAATGGATGGAGGAGGGGAATTCAAAACTTTTAACCTTTTTTATACAACAACAAGGTATTGTCCACAGATTTTCCTATCCATATTCACATTAGCAGCAGGGTACAGTTAAGAGTAGAAACAAATTTGTCCTTGTAAAAGCTCTTGCCATCATGGCTCTGGCTCATCTACATTTATCCCATTGGTGTTATGCAGTACAAGGGGTTGTGTTTCTTATGAACAGAACACCTACCAAGGTTCTTAATTGTTCTCGTTATTAGATTCTCATGGGGAACAATCCTGCTTATTGTGCTTTGCGGGTAATTGGTTGTTTGTGTTGTAAGGCCTAAGATTAGGCCTAACAACACAAACAAACTTGCATATCGTTCAAATAGTGTGTGTTCACGGGCTATGCTCCAAATCATACTAGGTACATTTGCTACCATATTCTTTCCCAGCGAATTTATATCTTCAATGATTTTATATTTGATGAATCCACTTTCTCTTTTTCCAGCTCCTCTTCTCATACTCATCCTCAAACCACCTCTGGCCCTTTTGTTTTAATCCTTGATTCCACCACACATTCATCAGCAGTTTATACCCCAAAATTCATCTTTGTCTCTTTCTCCTCTACCACACCAGAAATGCAATCTCCTCCTCCCTCACCTATGTTACCAGATTATAATCCCACATAACCGTGAGCCCAACAGAGTCACCAGTCTGTGAGCCCGGATTTTCAAACCTTATCCCATGTGGTCTAGCGTTTAAGATCTATTCGGGATCTAGATCCACTTATAACCTAACTTTATAAACTATGTTATAAAACAATAATTTTTATAACCTAATGTTAGCTCACTAGAACCTATAATCGACTCGCCACCAAGTTTTAACCTAAGTAAACTAGGAAAGGTTAGAGTTCAGGATTGGGGGTTTGGTATATAGCTT
Organism: Limonium bicolor; assembly: GCA_023374045.1. Classification (NCBI taxonomy): domain Eukaryota; kingdom Viridiplantae; phylum Streptophyta; class Magnoliopsida; order Caryophyllales; family Plumbaginaceae; genus Limonium; species Limonium bicolor. The sequence goes on from CM041776.1 coordinate 356,160,542, forward strand.
TTTTCGAGGTTCAATTACTTTCATTATCCTTCAAACCTATTTTTCCTCTACACATGTCATTTTAAGGCTTATCAGCTTTTGTATTTTGGTCTTTAAAACATTTTCTGACAAAAAAATTAAAAGAGAAAATAAACCTAACCTAAACTAGGGTTTATAAGGTCATTCCATAACCCTAGACCCGTTGTCCATGGCCTCGGACCCCAATAATCAGAAACACGAAATTAGTGAAAATATATAGATTTTGGGTGTCCGTGACCCAAAACCCACCTAGATTATTCGAATGTTCAATTTGTATGTCGGTTTGGTGGTCGTCCGGGTATCGGACACCCATCCATGACCACGGACCAGGGGTCCTCGGTCGAGGAAACCTACCAGACCACTTGGTTTTTAGTGTTCCGAGTAGAGTTTTTGCTCAAATGTTATGGCTATGCTTCTAATGTGATTCTAAACCCGTTGGTGACTTCAAATTTCAGATTAGAGGTCAATTTTGAAGGAAACTTGGTGAACAAGTTAAAGCACAAAATAAAAATACAGTTTGGAGCAAATTTTTAATACAAACCAGTGTGGGAGAGATATTAGAGGCCTTAGGCGTAAGGAATTAAAGTTTTTAATCTGTTTGGAGCACTCCGAGGGATCACCCACACACGTCAGGATTCTTTGATCGAATCATCGGTTGGCTTCTGATTGAGCAACAACCTTCAACTTCTGGTGGGGCCTCCTATGAGTTGTTGTTCGCATCTTGATGATCATTGGTTTCTAATTTGTTGATTGGAACTTTGGTAAAGAATATATTTTTATCTGCTTATGGTGAGATTTCGCAGAAAAGTTTTGCTGTTGGAGTATGAAATTTTGTGGGAGGCAAGTTGAGGAGAGTTCTCTCTAACTTCTAATGTGTTTTAGGTCGAAGGGGAATGGTTAATATATAGGAAAAGATCTAGGCAAATAGATGAAAGTAAATCTCGGTAAAAAAGCTAAGTTTATAATGATGGGTTCCCCAGCCTATAGGTTGATTTTGTTTATGAAAGTTTAACAGTAAATCAAGAAGGATTTTTTCGAATTTTGAGAGTTGGAATCATGTCATTTGAATAAACGATTGATTTTATAAAAAATTTGCACTTTGGAGCTTTCAATAACTCGTAGATATATAATGGAAATTTGAAATTACCAATTCCCAACATGATTCTCTCCCAAATATGATCATTTCTCATGTGTTGAAGTTTTAAAATATTACAATTTTTTTTGGGAATTTTTCGGAGGAGAGAGAAAATTTTAAAAAAACTTGAATTTTCCTCTAAAATTTTGGAATTTGGCTCCAAACGAATTTTGCCAAATTTTTACCGTAAGTAGACAAGCTAACCAAGTGGTTGTTATATTTTGCATAAGTGGAAGCCTTTCTTTCTATTTTTAGAAGTTTTGGGCTTTTGGAAAGGAAATTAGCTTATAATAGGAAGTAAAAGGTGAATTTCTAGAATAAAATTATCCTAAAATTAGGAAAAAAAATACCCTTTGTGAATGAACATGATGTTAAAACCATTTTGAGGTGTTGATCAAATCATATGAAAATAGAAAGTCCCAAAAATACCCTTTTAATGCTTAAAGGTTTCTCGACCTAGTGTCCTTTGATCGTCTTGCCCTTGATCTTGCCTTTGTGAGTTGTAATATTTTTCGAAGGCAAAATTTTTTGGTATAACAGGTTTGTACACAAAACACGGACAATGCTTAGAGCTATCCGGTGACATCTTGTGTTCTTAGTCTTGGACAATGCTCCCCGCTATCCAGACCCCGTAAACACCCTGTGTTTACGAATCCAGACAATGCTCAGCGCTATCCGATGACATCTGGTGTTCTCAGTCTTGGACAATGCTCCGCACTTTGCATAACCTCGTAAACACCCCGTGTTTACGGGCCCAAACAAAGCCCTGCGCTATCTAGTAATGTACGATTGCGCGCTCAAAGTCCCCCGAATTAGACCAAATAAGTCATCCTGCTGGCCAGGGAATACGTTCCCTAAGGAAAAATACCCTTAACAGGGCACCCACAACATGGCCCTAAAGTGTTTTTCCCATAAACCAAGTCCCAGGTCATAGCTCCCATTGCCTTGTGTTACTAGTCAACACCTCAAGAAGTTCTATTCCCTCTTGAAGAGATTTTGTCATGAAGCTTCCTCCCACCGAGGAGTTCACAAGGAGTATATTCCCATCATCAAGGCCATTGAAGAAAGATAGACATAGGGGTTGATCATCCAAACCATGGTGGGAACAGTTCATCAACATGTCCTTGAACCGATCCCGAGTATCGTATAATGTCTCCCCCGGGTCTTAGCAAAACGTGTTGATCTCTTCAATCAGTTGCCTTGTTCTACTGGTTGGGTAGTACTTAGCAAGAAACTTCTGACCATTTGTGCCCAAGTGTGGATTGATCGCGCGGGTAAGCTTCCATACCACTTTGATGCAGCATCTACCAATGAATGAGGGAATAGCTGCAAGCGTATTCTCTCATTGACCATACCAACTTTACCGAAGGAATTGCAAAAGTCAAGGAAAAAATTTAGGTGATTTAGAGCTTCATCAGGATTTGCCCCACTGAATTTTCCTAAGTCCCGAAATACGGTGATGAAAAGAGTTTTAAAAACCCATTGTCCAACTTCTTGAGGTGTCAACTTCGGAAGGACTATGGTTGAAGGTCTCCTTTCGGTGTCTGGCTGGTTGTAATCTTTGAGAGCTCGTTGTTGTGGATGTCCATTATCTTCAATCTCTGGTTGTATCTCTGGGTGTACCTCTGGTTTTGGTGCTGCCATGGTTGGATTTTAAGGTTTCTAATGGCCCTTAGTAAGAAACGCTTGGGTTCGAGTCTCAGACTAACAAGTGGAGAACCTTTGGCTCGAGTATTTGGCATACACCGAGAAAATAGAAGGTACCTAAACAACACCAAAACCAATTACATCAAAATATTAGAAAAGATAAGTATAAATATACGGCTTAAAATGTATTGCAACAAGTGTACTGGTCTGTCATAGCAAGTTTTCCAAGGTAGTATTCCCTAGGTTATCGAACCAAAGGAGACAATGTCTAGTTCGAGTATTTATCTAACTAACTAAAAACTAAAGAAAACTAACAATAATAAATTAGGGGAGGTTTGAATGCAAAAGTTAAATAAACTAAAATAAAAACAATAAAAAGATGATCTTCCTAACAAATATAAAATGGCAAATCCTGGTTTACTATTTCTTCCTAGTTTATCAATTCCCTTTCTGAGTGTTTTCTAAATTCTAAATTGCAACCTCAGATCTAAATTAATCTAAAGTTGGTCCCCCGCAAGATAGATCCTTACTAGCAATTCCCAAATCCTAACTCTCGTTACGAATTTACAAATCAACTAGTAGCATTAATGATTCATTTGGTTTCTAGTCAACTAATCCCCAGGAATTGCCATCTCAAGTTTCACTGGTAATATTCTTCAGGTCTAATGAACTCCGCAATTTTCACTTGTAATCAATTCATACCAAAAAATCTCAAGCAATAATTAATCACAAGAGAATTCAATAAATCACTAGGAACAAAACTACAATCTGTATAGAATTAGTATTTAACAACTCAAAAAGAAAAATATAAACTAGTCGTCCATAGTAAACCAATATTCTAACGACTACTTTGACATAGGAGACAAAGAAATAATAAAAATAATAAAGAGATTAGGAAACATCATCTAATTATGAACGATGACGAATCTGGTCTCTGTCTTCTGCTCCGGTATGTCAAAACTATCTGATATCTCCCTCTCTGTCTAACTTGTTCTCTATGCGCGGCTAGGGTTTTTGTGTCGAATAATCTTCTTGTCTCGTTCAATATATATTCCAGCGGCTCTCTCCTATGTATATTGCCGTCGACCAGGTCTGCACCTCTACAGTGGACTTGTTTATGGCCTGTATCGAGTTGGTTAGCCCAGCACAGGAAAATGTCTGCCCCTCTGATTTTTTTTCCTTGTCCCAGTCTGCGCCTATGAATAGGTCCGCGCCTTTGGGTTCTTGTCTGCGCCTCGAATTCTGACCGTGCATGGGCTGCTCATGCATGTACACATGAAGCCCACCGTTTTGTCGGCTGAAGATGAGTCCAGCACCTTTTCTTGTTGTCATTCTTGTCGGCCCAGAGACTTCAAATGTCTCGCGCCTCTGTTATTTGTCAGCCCCATGTGTGTGTATAGGAGAGTCCACGAACAACCCTTCTCTCAGCTTGTACATGGCTCGCGCCTGCTTATGTCCATCTCCAAGACCATTTTTATTTGTTCTGTTCCTTGGTCCGGGAATGATGTCCAGAAGACAAACCCGGACCACACCAATAAATAGGTTGTAGGTACATCTCAGGGTTGGTTCGGGTTTATAAGTCCAGACACAAACCCGAACCATCCTTAAAGTGCATCAAAATGATCATTTTTGCTCCTTTTTTGTCCCAATTTGGTCGTTAAGCCCTCGACATGTGTTCTTAAGTCATTTTCTTCAGTATTTTCATCTATTTAAGCACAAAACCACAAGTAAGGGGAGTTCTTCGCATATAACATAAAATAACATATAAGTGAGAGAATTTATCACATAATCTACTAAAATAATAATCAAATTAATCATAGGTTTTTGGATAAATTCCACACTTATCAATAAAGAAGAACAACTAAACACAACAATAACAAAGAAATAAAAGCACAAATAAAGATAAACAAAAACTAAATATCAAAACTGGGGAAATGATAGAAACTATCAATTTCCCCCGCAACGACGTCATAAACTTGTTGAACGAAAATACTATAACCAGTAAAGACCTAAGCTAACACTAGGCAAATGCACCAAATTTGTTGTAGTACAACAAGTGTCGTATCCACAAGGAAATTGGTTTCTAATTCCCGTGCTTCGGTATCCTAGTAATTGAAATAAAGAATGGTAAATGGAGGTGTAACACCCCATATGGGTAACTGTCCAACAACCTAGCTCTCAAACCATCCAGGCTTGAAAACACCATTCACATTACTACTCATATCCCGATGTGGGATGGGGGTATTACATACTCGCCCACTCAAAGAACGCGACATCCTCGTTGCAAGCCTAACATCCAAGTCCTATGGACCTCCTTGGTAGGTGTCGGGTAGATCATCCCGACATGGTCTCGAGTCAGCTCTGTTAATTGGGCTTAAAAGTCCTATGGACCTCCTTGGTAGGTGTCGGGTAGACCATTTTGTAACACCCCATATGGGCAACTGTCCAACAACCTAGCTTCCAAGCCATTCGGGCTTCAAAACTAGCCACTTTAGACCCTTAATCCTCAATTGGGCTTAAAAGTGGAAGGCCTTGTTATTGTAGTCAACCCATATGTATCCTTATAAACTACTCACATCACTAGTCATCTCCCGATGTGGGATGGGGGTATTACAGGAGGTTTAACCAGAGGCAAGCTTAGCTGTTCGTATTTCACAAAGAAAACAGTAAAATCATTAATCTAAAGTGGTTTAGATAGAATGGATGGAAGAGTACTCTAGGATAGTGGGTATCACTTAAATTGCCCAATTACACTCATAAACACACTTCATTGTAGTTGTTCATTAGAGCTAAGATAAAGATTTCCCAGATCTTGGACCAATCAAATCTTACCTAATTAATCACACCCCTTAATTCAAAAAAGGATAGAGTCGCTAGGTAGCATTAATTTCAATCACTTAACAATAGTCCTAAAGTTCCACTTCCCTAATTCTAGAGAAATGAAAGTTAGGGTTTATCCCCAAATTCCCAATTTCTAGCTCAAACCCTAATGTTGCTAGAAATTGCAATGAACGCCATGAGTGATCAATCCAAGACATTAATGAAGCATCAATGGAGATAAAAACAACTATTATAAATGAGGTAAGGTTTACAAGCTACATTGAAGCATTCAAAGTTCAAACAACTTAACTCCCAAGCCATTCAGGCTTGAAAATTAGCCACTTTGGCCCTTAATCCTCACTTGGGATAAAAGGTGGAAGACCTCGTTGTTGTAGTCAACCCATATGTATCCTTATAAACTATTCACATTACTACTCATATCCTGATGTTGGATGGGGGTATTACACCCGCACACTGGTCCACCAGATCATCAATGACGGACTTACCCTTATCCTCCATACCAATCAACCAAGAGGGAGGGAGCTAAAGAGAAACTACGCGAGCTAGGAAACAAAAAGAACAGAAGAAAGTAAGGACATGGAAAGATGGGAAAAGAAAGGCTAAAAGGACAAGGAAAATGATGAAAGATACAACATGAAAAAGGAATGAGAGAAATAAATTAGGAGAGGAAGGGACATGCAGATTGCATGCAAAACCCTGGCTAATGATGAATTCAAAAGTAAACGTCACCCACCACCTTTTGGAAACTTTGACAGTGGAGAAAACAAAAGGAACAAACGGAAAAGACAAGTATTCACTTGTGTTAGTGATATGGTTGAAAGAAAACCCACACAGTATATCATGACATTGCAAAACGGCTATCGTATAACCAGTTGTACAAAAATCAGATACATACTTGAACAACCTTCATATTTAATTTGAACAATCATAACAATATTTATAATAATATATATAATTTTCACATCAATATGAATAATCAATTACATAATTTCAACAACTACAATAGTATTTGGCATGACATTGGCTAGAGGAGAAACTGAAACGTGGCTAAAAGATTGGAAGACAAAATGACGCCTCCACCCTGGGGAGGAAAGGAGAGCAACCTGACTCTATCACTGCAGGCAGCCAATTGGGTTCGTTTGGGGACAGCTGCTGGGGGCTGCTGCTGGGTCCTGCTGCTGGAAATTGAGAAGCTGTCTGCTGATAGTTTTACAGAAGCTGACAGCTGCTGGTTTAGTGTTTGGTGGATTGTGTTTTAAAAAGTAGAGGGGAAATTGAGAAGCTGTCAGCTGATGATTTTGTAAAAGCTGTCAGCTGCTGGTTTTGGGTGTTTGGTGGAAACCTGCTGATTTTAAAAATTGAGAAGTTGTCAGCTGCTGGAAGCTTGAGAAGCTGTGTCCCCAAACGACTCCAATATCATAGATCATCCCATTTTAAGCTTGAAGTTGCAGTTTGTTTCCTAAAAATAGTGCCGTTTGTGCTTACAAGGCCCGCTTGCGGCTTGGGCGATTCAAACTTCAAACTGCCCGCTTGGGCGATTGAAACTTCACACTCGATAATTCTGCTGTCACTCAATCTACCCGACTTCCGTCCCAAATGGCTGATCGAGTCCCATCTCCTCCATCGCCCCTGGAGCTCACGGAAGAGCAAAGGCAGAGAGCAGAAGCCAACCGTCTACGAGCATTAGCTAAGCGCAAAGCACTTCGCGAACAAGAACAGCCACTATCACTCATATACCCGACCGTTGGATCTAGAGTCCAAGACCCTCGTTTGGGGCTCTTCAAGTGTCGGAAGCTCTCGTCTTCTCACCCATTTCCTTCTCTATCCTCCGAACCCGTTTCTCTAAACCCATCTACGCATCTAAAGCCTTCTCCGCCGGAAAACCCAAAGCCCGAACGGTTCCGGGTCCGGCTTGAAATCTGTTCGCCCGATTCCTTCTGTGTTACGCCCGAGCAAATCCAAGGGTTTGGTTACCCTGGCGAATCAGAGTGCTTTTCTAGATTGGAGGGTTGGCTTTTCAATGTATACTTATCCAAATCAACCTTTCATCCTCTCTCAAACTGTTGGGTTTTTTCTTTTCTTTGATCCTTCTTTTGTTGGATTTAGCGGGTAATTTTGGTGTACAATTGTGAATTAGCGGCTGTATTTATGTATTACTTTTCGACTTTGTTGCTTGTTCCGTGAGCTAAAATGTGTGCTTTCAAGAAAATTGAGGGGTTTTAACTTCTCTAATATTAGCTTTATGGCGGGGGCAACTGGCAAAGAAAAATTCGATGTTGTGATTCAAACCGAGAGAGGCTGATTGGATTTCTGATTGGGTTCTTCTTTCGTTTGGCTTCTAGGTTGTGCCCACTCATTTTACACAAGACCAAACTGGCATAAGGGCCTCAGTTTATAAGCTCAAGGATTATGAACCAGTTCTCAAGTGTTTGAGGAATTACAAGGATATTGAGATTGACGAGATACCTTGGAAGACTTATAATGCGGTGGAGAGACTATCCCATTCGTCTATCTCCGGGCAATGGACGCCTTGCAGGCCTGAACACTTGTCTAATGAGATGGTCGAAGAGTTGATGAGGAAACTGCCAATGAAGCTACTGAAGACACTGCATCCCTTTCAAGTTGAAGGACTGAGATTTGGGCTGCAAAGGAATGGCCGGTGTCTCATTGCTGACGAGATGGGACTTGGTAAAACCCTTCAGGTAGGGTGCCGTGGTCTCTTGTATCATTTTGTTTCCCGTTGATTGAGAACTTCTGATGCCATCCATGTCATGTGTTCATAGTAAAGTTTTTGTGCTTGTTGATCTACCCAGGCTTTACTATACAAAGTTGCTGTAATCTCTGTTTTCACCATTTTCTTAGCTTCTAATTTGTGAGAAATTTTCCTGAAGTTTCAAATTGTTCCAGTAAATCAACTTATGAATAATGATACTTATAATTTATGACGGCCCTTGTGTTAGTAAGAAAGTAAAGATCAATAATATCCTAATTGAAGTTTCTAGATAATTGACTAATGGATTTTCCTGGCTGCAAGCATAATGATTTTTAGCCTTTAGTGCCAAGCATGTAGGTCTGCTCGGTTTACTAGGTTTGGCATCTCGAGCGACGTGGCTTGGAAAGATTCACAACAGTCTCGTATCCCTGCAGGGGATCTAAAAAAGATTGGGTGAACAATAACCCTCATAGGAACATAGTCCATGACTTCATATTTAGTTTCAACTATGGGATGCTACATATCCCTTTTCTTTCTGAACTGAAGATATATCTACAGTTAGGGATCTATACGTCTGTGGGATCATGTTCGCATCTATTGATTTGAGGTGCTTTGCCTTTAGTGTCTTAGCTATACTATTTTGCTTAGTCGGAGGCTGCAGTTTTTTAGCTGGTTTATGTCTCACATGCCTACCATGTGATTACAGGCTATTGCCATCGCAAGTTGTTTCCAGGATGAAGGCTCTATATTGGTTGTTTGCCCGGCTATTCTACGCTATCAATGGGCTGAAGAATTAGAGCGCTGGCTTCCTTCTTGTTCACCGTTTGATATACATGTAGGTAAGGTCGGCTGGCATTCTCTCTCTCTCTCTCTCTCTCTCTCTCTATATATATATATATATATATATATATGACAACAATGTAAATTCTATTAGTTTTTTCCATATATGTTCTGTACCTGGTGATCGGGTTTGGGTATGGGCTTTAAGACAGAATTTGGTAAATAAAATTCAAAGGCCTAATAATTGAAGTATGCTGTGATTAGCTTCTGTGGGGCTATACTTTTCTGTGATGATGTTCCTTTATGTTATTGTTACTGAAAGAGTGGCTTTCAGACACGTGATGAACTAGAGTGACGTAACTCCTGGTCCACTCTTACAAGTGATGTATGTAACTAGGTGATCGCTAAGATAAGTTGCAGGATATTACAAGCTGCCTCACGTTTGTGGATTGCAAATTCTGACTTGAATTTTTTAAAACTTATGGCCATGCTGAAAGTTTCTATAGCATTTGCTTCAAAGATGTTTTTTTTTGCAATTTTTGGTTGCTTTCTCTCGCAGTCATCTTCTATATTTATACTTGTTCCAGTGTTCGGGCGTAAAAATAACCCTGCGAATTTGTCAAGATCTCCAAAAATTGTGGTTACATCATATGCAATGTTGTCACGATTGCGGAATAGTTTCATGGCAACTGAATGGGCTGTCATGATAGTTGATGAGTCACACCAAGTACGTTGTATGAAGGCGAAATCAGAAGTTGGAGAGGTATTGCATTTTCTGTACACCCAGTTTTGTATGTAGCAATAGATTAATTTGTCAACTGAACACCCTCTTAGCTGTTAGCCGGAATTTTTTTTTTCTTTGCCTTTTTATTTCCATCTGGTATGTTACTTTGATAGCAAGGATTGTCCTTGAATTTATCTAAAGAGTTCATTCCATCCGCCCTTTTCCTTACAGATTAAAGCTGTCCTTGATGTAGCAACCAAAGCTCAGCATTTAATTCTTCTTTCTGGAACACCTTCATTGTCAAGGTTGTGTGAAACTACTTTTTTATAATTAGACAATTTGCTAACCTGCTAATGTTGATTTATCCAAAATTCCAAATGGGCAGTTTTACCTGCAAAGTCTATATACTAGATTTTCTTCTCGTTCGTTCTTCATTGTGTTTGGATGCTAAGGCTAATGCTATCTTGCTAGGTAACTATAGGCCATTTGATATTTATCACCAGATAAACATGATATGGTGAGTGCTGACTTCTTTGTCACATATTTTTATGTTTCAATATTTGTTTATATTTCAGTATTTGAGTGCTTTTTATTGTTTAGGCCTGGCTTGTTGGGGACGACAAAGTATGAGTTTGCAAAAACTTATTGTTCCGTCAAAGAATGTCGTGATTCTCAAGGGAGAATTTATAAGGTATTATTAAATTTTTAAGGTGGATGGTCACTACAAAGCTAGATTTTGCTACACCATCTAACACAGATGCTCCTCTCAATACTACATGTATTTCAGTCGAAGTATGCCTCATAACCTACCATTTCTTGAAAAATACTCTCTATTTATTGATATGTTACATGAAGACTTTCCTGTGCTTCACTAAAATAGTAGAAGTCATATGTGTTTGAATTGTGAAATCTATCTTGTCACCATTACCGAAAAAACAAAGTCATATTTGTTATGCATTCTAACATCAAGGAATTTAAACATTCTGTTGTGTTTTTCGTTGGAACCAGGACTATTCACAGGGCTGCCGCCTACAGGAGCTTAATGTCTTACTACGGCAGAGTGTCATGGTGTTTATGCTTCTCTGCACGTCGTTATTACTTCTACTTCTAATAATGCATTGCTTTCGAAAATCAATTCATCGTATACTGTGTAGCCATTACGTTTTTTTGGTTATCTGCTTGAAGGGTTAATTTGGTAGATATATGACTATACACTCTCATCTGTTGATCATCTTTAATGCTCATTCCTTAGTCACAATGTATGCTTTTGTAGGTCTAGCAACTTTTGTGCTAAGCTTATGTTCTAGAACAATCACTTTAGCGTTCAGTCCTAGAGCTAACGCTTCCGGTAGATTGCTCCTGTTTCTGGTGTTTTTGTTGCCTGCTCCTACAATCTAGATGTTTTGTGATTCCTCTTTGGGCTATGGAACTTGAGGATGTACTATTTGAACTTCCAGTCTGAATCTTTGTGTTTTAGGAGTATTTCATTTCGTATTTGACGTTACAATCTGAATATTATTCTGGCCAGTTATCTCTTCTTTTTCGTGTCATTCCCCATAACATAGTGTCATATTTATTTAATTGTTTCTTGTAGATACGAAGGTTGAAAGAAAGCTTGCTCGTGCAGCTGCCTCCCAAACGCAGGCAAATTGTCAGAATATCATTGAAGATATCAGATATAAAGCTTGCAAAGGATGTTCTGCGGAAGCATGATGGAACTGCTGCAATTAGTGATGAGAATTCAGAAGTGCCTTCAGATGTTTCAGATAAAGCAAATGGTATATTTTACTTTTGAACATTTAGGAGCTTGTTGTAGCTTATTATTTACCTTTGTTGTTTTTAAAATAAAACTCATTTCTTAGCTCAAAAAACCACGTATAGCTGTCACCCTGAAATTTAATCTGTGCTCGCATTTAAGTCTGGCCTTGTTCATACAGACAACTATCTCAATAGATGCCATGCTGAATGCAGAGGACTGTCATGCCAAATGTTAATATTACTCTGATGACATCAAGGCCGATGTTCTATTTATCTGTTCATCACCTGTGGTTTTTAAACATTTATATTATTTGGTTTTAGATTGTAAATGGTATCTTGCCATTGCATTCTCTTATGACTTTTATTTTGTCATATCATCATGGCTAGTGTCAAGTCTATGGCTAGTTTCAAAACTATACCTGCTGACTATTTTCAGAAAGTCGGGGTTGCATGTCTTCTAAGAAACTGTCACCTCAAGAGCTTGGTATCGCCAAGGTTTCTGGGTTTCTGCAGTGGCTTTCCCTTCACCCAATTATCACTGAAACAGAAGATGTCAGCAATGGGGCCAGTAATAGTTCTCAAAAGATGATTATTTTTGGACATCATCATAAGGTTTTTGACAAAATACAGGTGTGTGTTCTTTACCCACATAAATTTACAGCCGTACTAGTTTGCTGTATTTGTCTCGTGTATTTGGATGTCTACACCCTCTTCCAAGTACCAATACTTACCCCAGATCCACTTCAAGGGTCTTCCATTGATTGTTGTAGCTATATAATTTCAGGAGTTCTTTTGCGATAACGGTATTGGATTTGTTCGCATTGATAGCAACACACAAGACATAGATCGCCAAGCTGCAGTGAAGTCTTTTCAGTCATCCAAAGAGGTATGTTTTTGTCCACTTTTGCTTCTCCTGATTCAATGCCCTCAGTTGATGATGACTTATGTATTCGGTAGATATTTCTATTTGGCGAAGATGCATTTTGAACTTTCCCTGTTTGCCATATGGAGTAACTATAAAAGTACAACTTTGATAACCGTGATGTGTTTCGTTTGTGTAGACGTATCCAGCAACATGGAAGGGGTATGTGCGCAAAATTGACTAGACATCTTTCCATAATCAGAAAATGAATATGGAATATTATCAACTACTATATCATTACTCACCCATTGTTAAGGCAAAGCAAATACCGTTGAATTACCTGATTCATTTTGTCCGGGCATGTTATGTTTTTTTTAACCTACACTCCACTTATATAGAGACTGATGTAGACCTTTGGGTTGATGGTAACTAACAATTGTTGTTAGTATCATTCTCTTCTGTTTCTCTTAGTTAACTCTCCTCCGCAAAATTATGCTATATTCTGCTATCCTTTTTTGTCAAATTTTGTTTCTTTCTATGTCAGATTAAGGTTGCAATGATTGGGATCCAAGTGGGGTATGCAGGACTTAATCTTTCTGCAGCCCAGAGTGTCGTCTTTGTTGAGCTTCCAAAAGAACCAACTTCTTTGCTTCAGGTTTGTTCATGTGATCTATACGCGTTTGGAAATGTGTCTGGAGTTGAACGCTGAATCTGCAATGTGTTGGTATAACAAGCTTATATAACTTGGTCCAAATTCTGATTAGACTTTCTTAATCCTTGGTAGATCGCTACAACTATATATATCTGCCAATTATTTGGTTGAACATTTTAATTCTATATATTTTTTTTGATAATTAGGGCTAAAAGCCATTTGATTAGAAAAAGAGTGGAAAATTGGGCCTCATTAAAACCTCCCTAGGTAAAACCCATTGGGAAAAAGCCCAGGAAGGAAAAAGAGTACCCACCACCAGAAATTACACCCAAACGTCGAAACTGTGGAGTTTCAACAAGACATCAGCAAATCTTAACTATATATGGAACGTTCTAGCTTGGAAGCCTTTTTGACATAGCCAAATTTACTTTGCTTGAATGGAATCATTGGTACTCTAGATACTTGCAGTGCTAGTTTCTTATATTCGATATAGTCTTCTATTTCCTCCTCAACCTAAGTTCCGTCTTGCCACATCAGTATGGACTATGAAGTGAAATCTGAGGTTGATGGATTACTACAAAACCCAAGAAGGAACTGCAGAATTAAGTAAAAAAAAATGAAGGCTTGGTTGGAGTTTGACTGAGAGAGGAGGGAGATGAAATGCTTTGTGTCGTCTAACACTAGAAGTTACTATTTGACTTTTTTTAGATGCAAATAAGAATTAAGAACTAAAAGATGTCAAGGGGAAAGTAAGATGCTAATAAGAAAGCAAACTTTTTTAGTTTGTGATGGAAAACTGTAAACACTAAAGCTATAGGGGATTTATTACGACTTAGGAAAAACATCCGGAGAAGACAATCATGAATTTCACATGGCAAACTGCTGAAGATCTAGATGAAAAATTATTTGGGGGAGTGGTGGCTAGAAGACAGTGGATTACCTTTTTTGAAAGAAACTAGAAGCTGAAGAATACTTGTTGGGTCAAGCCCATAACTGATAAAAGCAAAACAACTTATTATGTCAGTTCCCGCTTTCCACAGTCGCGTGCCAACCAACAGCGAACTAGCAATTAAGGGCAAGAAAGGGACCATGACCATTTGGTAGGCCTATCTCATCCAGAATTAACGAAGGCAAAGATCCAACAAGAGTCAATCCGACCATTGCAACTGCATCTGATTTTCACATTTGTTGTATTTCTCGAGAATGCTAGAAGTTCCTTTTATCCCCCCCACTTTGAGGACAAGGTGATAGTTGGAGGGGGGGGGGGGGGGGGGAGTGACAGTAGGACACAGCGGAGAATACATTAGTTAGTTAGGGGTATGTCTGTACTTGTCTATCCTATTAGTTAGTAAGCTTTGGGCTATAGGAAGACTTAGCCTACTGTGTAAATTATCCTTACATTTGGTGAAATAATAGAGTAGGACCTTAAAAAGGAGGTTTTTTATGTTGTAATCCATCGGAGTAAAAATGGCAAAATAGGTTCATAGATAGCGTTCAATTGATCCTGAACCAAGCTCAATTATAAAAGGTCAACCTGAACTTGATATGGGTATAAAATAGGTTTACAAGTCAATCAAGCTCGACCTATCTATTTAGTACCCATGTTGTATGAAAAGCGTTTACCTCTCAGAAGTTCAAAAAGTCAGCTTTTCTAGCTAATCACTTTCTCTCTAGCATGATTTCACTTCTCTCAAATGGGAGCTTCATGGGTCATCTCTTATCTAACCAGATTGATAAATTGTAATACCCCCATCCCATAATGAGATATGAGTAATAATGTGAGTGGTTTATAATGATATATGTGGGATGACTACAACAACAAAGCCATCCACCCGAAGTGAAGACAAAGGGCTTAAAGTTGCTAGTTTTCAAACCCAAACTTAAGTAGATTGTTGGACAGTTTTTATTATGGGGTGTTACAAATGGTATTAGTGACAATCTGAAAAAGGATAAGGGTAAGAAAACTTTCGTTCTATTCCTAAACCCTTACAATCAAATGTCTAAGGACAATGGGAATTTAAGGCTAAATCCAGGGAGTTTATGAGGCGCACTATTGTGTTTGGAAATAAAAGTGATAGAAAAGACCTGTCATGATGACATTAATTACTTTGTGATATTTGAAACGAGTTTTGGAGCAACGTCTGTGTGTTCAGCATTGCATTTGACAACCTAAGTCATCTTTTGGGGCAATATCATATGTCTGCAGCATTGCAAGTGAAGTTTAACATCCTAAGGCATCTTTTGTCGCACCATGTTGTTTCTTTAGAGAGCCTTGTAAGGTTGTTTCAAGAAGGCAGCTTTGTTATGAGCTTTTATATATCTTATATCTAATTAGACTTTTTTAATCCTTGCTAACTATTACAAGTTTATATTTTGCTCAAATATATTATTGGAATTTTGTAGAGTGTTGGGCTCAGGATGAAGCAATGTTTTTAAAAAATTCACATTTGTTTGGCGTTTTTTTTTGGTTTTGACAGATATATTTTGCTGGAGAGTTACTCTTGATGCTCTAACTAGTCATGTAGTCCAGCTTTCTATGGTTAATTATTCTTTTCTCCTCTGTCAGGTGCTGTGTTGAATCTGTCAGCCACTTTTTTTTCACTCCTTCAGAAAATCCCAGAGTTGACAATTGAATACTAGAGTGCCAATAATGGTTGCTTACTATATCTATAAACAAAAAAACAACTCTTGATACTCATTGCTAGCAGCAAAGTTTATTGGCAAAAGCCGTTTATATACGAACAGGTTTCATAAATGCGTTTAGCTGATCAGTTAGACTATTAGCTTGTTACTGATGGTCTAATAATCTCAGGCCGAGGATCGGGCTCACAGGCAAGGCCAGACAAATGCAGTCAATGTTTATATTTTTTGTGCCATGGTTTGCATATCTTCTCTTTTCTCTCTTCCTCCTGATTGATCTGTAATAGCTATTGTGTCTTATCTAACGTCAGTATAATATTAATGTTAGGAAACCGATGACGAAACACGCTGGCAAAGGCTGAACAAGAGTTTCTACCGTGTCTCATCAACAACAAACGGCAAATATGATGCAGTACCAGAGTTAATGGTACACCTTCCTCTTTCAAGATTAATTTTGGAATGAGTGCTTACAGTATATTCCTTGAAATAAGATTTGTTCGTAGCTCCTTTTACAGCAGTGATAAAGGAGTGGAGACGAGGAGATTATCATTTGAAACTTTGTGTAGTTATGGCATTTTTTGAGGTGGTAAGAAGGCGTATTATGAAATGATAGGTAGATGGATTCTCTCATGTTGGTGATACCAAAAGCATAGACGCAACCAAGTATGGAATCCCTCAAGCTCTGGCTGCTACAAGTCAAGAACAACTGAGTCATCCTCATGTTTCAGAATCAAAGAATGAAACCAATAAGGTGAATTCAAAAGCTGATGCTTTAAGATTCCTTGCCGGCTGGAGATAAAATATTTAATAGATTTGTATGTATATCACCCTCTTCACATTGTCGTTTTAATATCTTTTTTCTTCTGGTTTTTTTGTTCAGATGAATGGTCTATTAGATGGAACGCTAGGAAAGTCGGACGATGTACTCAAAGGAAAATCATATGATCAAGAACATGATGAAGCTGTGCAAGCCATTGAAGCAAAGAATCTTCGTTTTGCAGTAAGATAATTTCAATGCTTATAACCTATAGTGTCTATAGTTACTTGTTAATATCCATTAAGCTGTAAATTTGTGGGGAAACATTTCTCTCTCTTTAAGCTGTGAAGCTTGTCACTTTGGACGGGTTTGCTGTTACCATTTTCGGATCTAGTTTCTCACGCTTGAGATTGCTTCTTAAATTTATATGTCAACATATTACGTCGTTATTTCTTCCATGTTGTGGTTAAGAATGCTTATTTTCAACTCATGTCGCAGCAATTAACTCAATCAGGTTACATCAATGGATCAGTACTTTCTGCCTGTTTTAATTATATAGCACTATTGATATCGTTCTTAGTATTCCAATAAATACATTATAATTCCCCATATTCCATCATGTTTTTCTGTGTATTTTGTTTTTAGGTGAGCCAGTATACTAAAAGAGTTCACCTGTTTGCATGCACCCCTGAAATTGATTCCAGACCAAGGCCTCTTTCAGTGAGTTTTAGCCCTGAGGAAATTATTTCTGATGCTAGCAATGCAAAGACATTTCAGTTCGTCGAGAAGAATCCCACATGGTGGCAAACTCTACATCTCTTTTTCAAGGAATGGAGTAACTTGAGACGTGTAGATCAAAGAAAACTGCAAGGAAAAACTTTGCAGCTACCTTTGATTATTGAGCTCTTGTATTTGAACGAGAACCCCAATCATGATGACAGGGTTTGTACTATGATGATGAACACTTTCTAATTCTTGTCTTTAGTGACTGGGATTGTTGTTCAAGTAGTTTCTTTGGTCATGTATGTCCTGGTTGTTTCTGATCAATATCTTTTGTTATATTGCAGGGATTGTTGAAAGGTGGGAGCAAAAGAAGGTTTACACCTCTATGTGATGTAAGCCGTCCTCTTCCTCCAGGTGCAGTGTGGAAGCAAGTTCATCTTGGCAGTGATAGGAAAAAGAAAAAAGTATATGAACAGGCGTGGACTATGATGGATGAGCCACTTTGTAAACTATGTCAAGAACCATGCAAGTAAATGAACTTACTGGACTAGAGAAAGGCACCCATCATCTCATTACTCGCTCATAAGCAACACTATATTAAAATCTATTCACTTTTTAAAATTGCAGGAGCATCAGTGCCAAGAAACCTGAATTTTTGGAGGAGCTATTTTGCAATTTAAGCTGTTATGAGGAGTACCGCACTAGAACAAACAATGGGTTCCTACGTCGGGTAAGTGTTGAGATTATTGCAATTTAAGATCTTATGTACGAGTACGATGTTGCTCTTGTGAATTAAGTGCCCACTGAAATTGTTGCTTGCTTCCTAGGAACTTTTCTCACTTGAGCGTGGTGTTTGTTCGATCTGCAAGCTCGATTGCCACAAGCTGGTTGCTCACCTAAAAAAATTGCCAACTGCCAAAAGGGAGAAGTACATACAAAATGTAGCTCCAAATTTGGCCAGAAAGAAGAATCTGTGAGCTCTAAACTTTAGATTCTTTTTACAAGTTTGCTTCTATCCAAACACTAAATCTATGTTATAGGAAATTTTGAACTATATAGACTCATGCACAAACATAGGCTAAAGACGTTCATGCGCAATGGAGAAGGCCATATTATGTAGTGAGATATCTCGAGTTGTTCAATGTGTTCCCATGCTATCACGTTTCATAATGATAAACCCAGATCTTTTTTTTTTCATCTCACTCATAGTTGCTTTACCTGAATGTTGTGATGAATCGATCCGATCTCTTGCTGGTAATATAGTAACGAATAAGCATTTATTTATAACAAATAACTGTGAATTGTATTTTACAGAATGGACAAGCTTGTTGATGACCCAATTGAGGGCAATGCCTGGCACGCTGACCACCTCATTCCTGTTTATCAGGGGGGAGGTTTGCTCTTTGTGCTTCTCTTATATGTCTAAGCTAAAAGTTGAATAGCCATGAATATATTATATACATAGGGTTGCAGCAGAAGAATAAAGTTTGTTAATTTTTCTTAATTTCTTCAGGGGAGTGCAGGGTGGATAATTTGAGAACACTCTGTGTGACATGTCATGCTGAGGTTACAGCCGCACAGTGTGCTGAAAGAAAAGAAGCCAGGAAGCTTCTTAGAAATGCCCTTGGCAAGCCCGAGAAAACGAACAAAAGGAAGCATAAACGTATTCTCGAGGTATTCTTTTCTTTTCTTCTTTTTCCCAACTCTGTTGTTCTATGTGCTTTTATAACGATATCATGAGATGACAACCTTTCTACTGTGGGGAACTGGAGATAACTTTTCCCCCTTGCCCAAGCAATTTCCACTAACTGAGCTCTCTTTTCTGGGCCAACTGACTGCCGATTGATATTTCACTGAATCTCTTTCATTGTGGACTCTCACCTCTGTATTCTTGGTAATGGTTTGCAACTAGGGGTGGCAATTCGGGTTAATGGGTCGGGTTGAAGCTCACATACCCGACCCGAATAAAATTGTATTGACCCATACCCGACCCAATAATATTCGGGTTACAAATTATCAACCCATACCCAACCCATATAACATGATTAAACCCATACCCGATCCGTTTAACCCAACATAATTAGGCTATGCAAAATTTAAAAGACCTGGAATTAAATTTTTTATATGATTGCTTAAACGGAGTTACAAATGAATGAAATCATACATTCAATATGGTAGATATTCCAGAGTTTTCATTATCCTCCGTCTTTTTTCTTTTTCCACATACATGTCATGCTTAGTGGCACTTAACAAAAGAAGGTGATGTGTACGCGCCTGGGCCAAATATAACTGTATTTTCTCCTTCAGAATATAGAATCAAAACGTAGACAAAAATCTTCAGATTACAGAAGAGATAGGACCACAGTGGGAGTTGTGGAGGAGAGAGCAGCACACCGTCTTTTGACAATCCACATAACGAATACTCTTGTTTTTTCTTTATAAAGAAATACAACAAAGTAGTATTATCAAATAAACAACCTCTCATAAAAAAGATACTACATAATATGTATTATACTAATAGTAGTTTAGCACTTACTTAGTAATATATTTATATTTTTATCTAATTATTTATTTTTTTAATAAAATAAAATAAACGGGTCGGGTTGACTACGGGTTAGGACTTTAAACCCATATCCAACCCACAAATTTAATAGGCAACCCATACCCGACCCAATAATTAAATGGGTCAATATTCGTGACCCAAACCCGCTATTTTCGGGTTGGGTATGGGTCGGGTTATCGGGTTAGGTAAAAATTGCCAACCCTATTTGCAACACTAGACGAGACTCAAACTGTTTCCTAAATGATTACTTCTTTTTCTCAGGAGGCAGCAAAGGATGACGATGTAGATGATAGTTTCCTACTCGTCAAAGTCCCTGGTAGTGCCTACTCAACCTAATAAAACGACATTAGGTGGAATAAAAAAGGAACAAAGGTGCTTAAAGCTCTAATGCCCAGCAGCTTTCAAGCTGGCTTTTTGATGGATGGATAGAATATTTTTGTACAGTATATGGTTCAACGTGACGTGAAGAAGTTCAACGACTCTCTATTTGCACGTTCTTCCCGATCAGATGTTCGGTGAGTGTCTTCCCACCACTACATCGAATGTGCTGTCATACGACGCAGTTTGCTCTGTGGAAGCCACCTAAAAGTTTTATTGCTGGTAAAGTTAGAATTATGCATTGTAGGACAGTCTGATCTTTTGATTTTTGATTGGGGGAGGTAGGAGTTGGTATTTTTGCAGAAGGAAACGAAATGGCTGTAGCGTCAATCTGAATTTGGGACAAATGGGAGCATGTGCTTTGGTGAATGTACCCTCCCATCCCCCGTTAGGTTTCCATCGTGTTCAATTGCATGTGATTGATTCATGAATCTTGGATTAGTTTTGAAAGGAAACAAGATTATTTCGACCAAAAAAGAAAAATGTTCGATTACAAAATTTGTTTGTTAGCTGCATTCATCTTTTTTTTATTATTTGCACTAACAAAAAGTTTAGTCTTTTATTTATATTTAAATCATAATTCTTAACTAGCATTAGGTAAAAGTTAGCGGAATCTTAAAGAGTTGGAATACCAGTGAAAACTGGAATATAAAGCATTGTAAGAAATAGTTTTTCACCTAATATATTCAAACTAGTTCAATGATGTGCACTACCTACCTCCCTGAAAAAAACAGATGCAATGTAGTTGATCTACTTTTGTTTTCCTTTTTATAGATGCAAATTTTTTATTGGGCTCTTCTTATTTGTTTGTGGAAGGTGTTTATTGGTGGTTGTTTTCGAACTATTTTTATTTGGAAATGCGCCTACGCTATGGTGTACTGTGATTTGTTTAGAACGCAAAGAATAACATGCCCCATTCATTGATCAATCATTGTCCACCCTCTATAGTGATATAAGCTGAAAAACTTAACAGTTATAATATATATATATATATAGTTTTTTTTTGAAAATTACATGTCCCATCTATGACGTTTTGGCGAAATTTCACATTCTATCCACATGGTTTCAAAAATTATTTTCCCTACCTGTGTGGTTTCTCCCGTTTTACATCCAGCAACTTTTTAAATTTTGGTTCAATTCAAAAGATGCTTAAACGTTGTCCAAAATTGATGAAACTTTACATGAATGATGCTAAAGTGATATACTTTGATCTTATGTCAAATCTGAAGTTTTTTAAGCTTAAATGTGACATGTGGGACCCAATGAAACATGTGACATGTTTCTTTGGGTCCCACATGTCACATTTAAGCTTAAAAACTTTAGATATTTCACTAAACCAAAATATAACACTTTAGTATCGTCTATGTAAAATTTCATCAACTTCGGACAACGTTTAAGCATCTTTTGAATTGAACAAAAATTAGAAAAGTTGCTGGATGTAAATCAGGGGAAACCACATGGGTGGGGAAAGACTTTTATAAACCACGGGGTGGATTGTGAAATTTCATCAACATCATGGGGTGGGGTATGTATTTCTCCTTTTTAATAATAAGTACATCTTAGAAAGAAAAACATAATCATAAAAAACATATCAGTTGCTACTTTTTAATAAGTACAATATTGTTGAAGTCACTTTGCATTCTAGTTCTAAACCAAAACTCCCTACATCTCAACATCATAGGATACATATTCTAATATTAAAAGTAAAAGCCAATGTAGTCATGAACGCTAGAATGAGGAAGAATAATAAGAAAACATTAGAGCTGCAAGTAAAAGAATGCAATGTAGGTGATGATTTACATGGTTTTGCCTATCAACTTATGCCACTGATGAAATACGTGGTTATTTTCTTTTACAATACTCTCAAGGTTGCGGATATGTGCAAGGAAAGATGGTGATCTCTTGGGGATTTTAGGGGTTCTGAAGCTTGTCAAGGTTAAGGATGGCTGACAAGGTGAGTTTAGTATCTATACTCTCTCACTCTTTAGAGGAATTGACAATGCTTTTTAAACTCATCAGTCATAATGGTAGCACGTGTTGATTGTCGAAGGAGGGAGGTTTGGTGTCTGATAAGACTTGTTGCAAGTGAGGGGAATCTAGTTGGTTATTAACTCTGTTCACGAAGGAGATGAAAAGAAATGGGGCCCAGGAGATGAAGATCATCTTTCCGTCAAAATGGTCGTATGAGCATCGTTCTCTATTAACCCTCCTACAATTATTGGGACCCACAATGGATGGTGCTGAACTGATTATATGGGAAAACCCCAAATTCCTAAATAATCTGCATCTCCCTCCCTTCATCTCTTTTGAGAACAAAAGAGACTGATTGAAGACACCGGATAAATCGCGAAAGGTATATTAGGCTCCTATTTTTGCAAGTGTATTAGTTTATTTTTCTCTCTATATGTCACATACATCAATTGTATCATATCAGTTTTTTTATTTTAAATTTAGGCTCCTAGTTTTACGAGTTTATCAATTTATTTTTCTCTCTATATGTCACATATATCAATTGTCATATTAGTTTTTTACTTCTTTCTTTTATCTACCAATCAGCTATCAGCTCCAGCTCTAGCTCTGCAAGGAGCATATAGGTTTTTAAGAGTAATAAATGACAATCCAAATTATGATTGATCTTTAGTAAATTTTAAATAAGATTGTATTAGAACGCCATTGTATTAATGCACTCTTGAGTCATTGGTGGGTTCAACAAGCATTATCATAACTTTCAATTGACGTTTGTTATGTTCATCGTTTATAATACTACTATTTATTTTGCACATTATCAACTATATTCATATTGGAAAACAACTTTTCTTATCTTGACTTTTTCCTTCTATTGTGGGTTTTCTCTTTTTTTGCCCTAGGGTTTCCATACCGTTTCACCTTCTAGCCATGCATTGCCTCTTTCCCCTCTGATGTGGCCTTCGAATATCCGGCGCCAGCTGCTAAACCTGCTCAGCTTGGCACCCGTAAACACGCTAATCCCCACCATTAGCCACGTTTTACGCGTGTTTGCATGCCCATCATTAGCCTCTACAACCCTAAACCTGCCCTATGTTGTCCAAATCTTCTACCGGTCTTTTTAAACTTCATGCAATACAAGCACGGCGTTTTACAGCGCTTCAACTTCACTAACTCTGTCCCCTTCCAGTCATCTCTCTCACTTCTGCGTCTGCTCCTTTCATCTTCGAACTTCATTTGCCAGTCATGGCGGGTCCACCCGACAAAGTTTGAAGACATCACCAACCGTTACGCTGGTTTGGCTCTCACTGCGGCGGAAGAAGACTCTCTGGATGTGTCCGATGTTGTTGCTGATGACACTGGGATTAACTATTCATGTTCTTTGCTGGGAAAATACTTATTGCTCGAACCATTGAAGTCAAAGATTTAGAGCGCACTCTCGTGAAGGCTTGGAAGCTGAAGGGGAGTTGAAGGTAAGTAATCTCGGCTCTAATATCTTTCTGTTTGAATTTTCTGATGAGGAGCGCATGCATGAAGCTCTTGGTAGAGGACCATGGACCTACGATGGTTGTTTGCTAGTTTTGTGGAAATAGATAAGGACCGTGCTCCAAAGGATCATGTTTTCACCTGGGCACCATTTTGGGTCCGTGTCCACAACATCCCGCTATGTTTCATGAATCCCAAGCTTTGCTAAGCGGATTGGAGATAAATTGGTCGCTTAAAATCGAGTTTGTGGATTTTGACAGACGTTTTGCAGGATTGTTTCAGAGAATTAAGGTGATGATTATATTACTCTTCCTCTGCTCTCTCCGGTTTGTAACTATATCCATTGCTGGGAATCCCACATTCCTGTGCTTATCATATGAAAAGATTCCAAATTTGTGCTTTATGTGGGGCATTTTGACCATATTGTGCGTGATTGTCCTGGCAAGTTAGATGTCCCCGACACAGACTACCCCTATGGCCTCTGGTTGAAGGCTAGTTCCTTTGGTTCCAGCTGTCTTCGTCTGCCGCCCCAGAATCGCTCTGCCCACATCTTATTTTGGTATGCGCTCTCCACCTGTGCAAGTTGCTCCCCAGATCAAGTTCTTTTCTTTCGCCACCAAGAGCCATGGAGGGAGTTGCCCCATCTGATGCGGCTGCGAAGACTGCTGATGATGTTGATGAGGGATAAATTGTTGCTTTGCCAACTAGTTCGACCAATCGCAAGCGTAAGATAGGAGATATGCAGGCTGTTTCTTCGTCTCAGTTCAAGGTGATGATGATAATCCACTAGAGCCAGCTAAGTAGGGTAGGAATGGTGACTCCACTGATCAATCTCAGGCGAATCTGGGGTACCTCGGGTCGCCCAGCATAATGTCAACTTTGGTAGCTAACTGTCGCGGTTGGGTGCTGCTGCTTCAGTTCGCTAGGCTAGAGGGGTTGTTAGAAGCGAAACACCATCTTTTGTTTTTTTTTTGTAGAAACTATTGTCTTGTTTTGAGGTTGCAAAGATTGCACCCAAGTTTGTTAACTATCGGTGGATTGCTGGGGATAGCGAGGGAAGGAAAGGAAAAGTGTTTTTTTAAGGATGATTTTGATGTCTTTTTGCTTAGTGTTTCTACTCACCATATTGATGTATAGTTATTAATCCGGGGGGTTTTAAGTGGTGATGGACGGGGGTGTATGGCTGGTCTAATGTAACTGAAAAAATGGAAAACGTGGAAGTTAATTTTGTATCTTGTAGTGCAGTGGAATGCGCCATGGCTCATGGGGGGGGGGGGGGGGGGGGGGTTTTAATGAGGTTCTACATCGCACAGAGCATCATGGGCGGGGCCATCGGTCACAATTTGCTATAGATGCTTTTCACAAAATGTTTGTTTGATTACACACTGTAGGACTTAGGCTACAGGGGCACTTGCTTTTTACACAACAATTGAGTTGCATACCATCTGAATGTTAAGTGTCGGTTGGACAAGTTTGTGGCTAATGACCAATGGTTGCTCCATTTTCCTTACGCACAAAATTATCATCTTCCATGGGGCCGACCTGACCACAAGCCAATCAAGTTGGTCTTCCAACCTACAACTAGATGAGGTCCTAAGCAGTTTCGTTTTGAGAATTGTTGGGCAACATACACACAGTGTCAGGCCCTGGTTCGTAATATTTGGGTAGATACAGGCCATCAACCTACGTATTATCATAAAGTCAATGCATGTGGTCGTGTTCTCCGGAGTTGGGGTGCTAAGCAAGTTTGGGTTGAAAAGCGGGCTCTTATACCGGCCCAAAAGCAGTTGGATGTCATTGCGTCAAAGCCTACTACCCCTTAATCTTTGGAACGCTGGAGGGAGTGCTCAGCTGCCATTGATACATTACAGTCTCGGGAAGAAATTCGGCATCATCAGTGATCCTGTGAATCTTGGCTACAGGCAGGTGATTGCAACAACAAGTTCTTCTTTGCACGGTTCAAATCCAGATCACGTAAAAACAAACCATTTTCACACCTTATCTTCTCTCTGTTTCACCACCTGTAACACCCCTACTCTAATCGGCTTCTAATCATCTTACTTAGCAATATAATCGCAGCGGTAATCTCAACAATTGAACTACTGGTGTCACCGTTCTTACTCGCCCATACTAGTAATAACGTGCTTCCTGATGTACTCTTAAATACGAAACAATTTCTCGCAGTGACAACAAGAGATAGATCTAACCTTCCCAAACCAATATAAAATACATTCACAGTGAGCATTCTAAGTATTCCAATCCTATACACGTTTCTAAGTTCGTATCAAAATGCAAGTGCATATTAAAACAACTGTAATTAAACTACCCAGCGCGTCCCTCTCTTTTGCCGACACCGGAAGCTGCATACCTGCAAAAATGGTTGTTTGTGGTATGGAATCAGCCCCTGCTGAGTATGTTACTACATGACTGTCATGCCCCCTCGGACCCTCAGTTATTTGGTCGAGAGCATGCAATTCATTTTCATGCAAGTAGTTTAATGTTAAAACTGTAAAGCAACAATACATATTGCAGTAAACTCAAATAACCAACAAGCCCCCGGCTTCACACATCGCATCGTAATAAACCACTGAAAGCGTTACAACGCTTATATGAGTACAGAGACTCCATTCCAACAAACACTTAATAGTTCATAATTGAGTTCGGCGATTCACCCGACCAAACAATCCACCATAAACCACACATGAGTACAGCGACTCGACACAACCAGTTCACAACACACAATATGAGCATAATGGCTCGTTCAAAACAAATCCACCAACATACCACACATAACCACAATGCACAACCAATGAACAACAAGGCGAAACAACGAGAATTATAGACGAGTATAAACTCTCGTCTTTGGCATGCAAGCCCAAATAATGTTCGCCTAATGTACGAGTTAGCATAGTCGTTCGTAATTGTTCAGTCATGTCTAATGACAACGTCTCGTTAGAACGACATGTCTCTAAGTTACCCATCTCTTATGGCGGGTCACCCACGGCAGTAGCCACTCCAGCGGTAGAGTCTCCGACCTACGAACGTTCTGTAGTTCGTTGAAAATTTATCCTGATACTTACGGTTACCACACGGTATCCTAGTATCGTTAATGGATCACAGTTCACAGCAAGAGCCACATCCTCTTGATAAACTTATCTATACCATCGCATCGCTTTATTATTTTTCCTAACACAACAGAGATGAGGTCGTTAGTCCAATCCTGAGTATGTCGACTCGGGATCCAGTGTTAGATACGAGAGCGGCGTTAAAGAGGCCAATGCTCCGTATATAAGTCTCAGGTAATATATATCTTATTATCCTGATGCTACAACGTTTACTTACGTTCCTTATATTACACATATAAGATAGCATCATTCCCGCTAGTTCGTTTTATAATATGTTCATATATACGAACGGTACTGTTATCGTGCAACAGTAATATTAAAGCAACATTAATACACAACTCAAGCATATTAATTCACACAAGCAGACATTCAATCTTATCACAGATTTTCACACAATGTCTGAACTGAGGAAATACTCAAAGACAATCAAGCCACATAAATAACATACCGTTCACCCTGAAAGTATTACGGTGGAGTATGATTCAGCTAGATCCGATGCTCCTCGTGTCGTCTCTAACAATCTATCAATATGCATCACACTATGCATCAGCATCTCATACTAACAACACACTACGGCACCCGTACCGTTACTAATCCATCCCGGTTTATTCCCCGTTACTAACTGATACTTTTGTCGGGTTTTCGGTTTAACTCGGGATTAGGAAAGACGTCATATTTCATGCGTGGTTACGTCGAGTATATTAATATACTTAACTTTAAACGTTTACTATCGCATGTAATTTAATACTCATTTGTATATCATATAGCTTGTCACTATATTGCAGTATAATCTTAATTGTTTATTATACATCTCACCTTAGTATTTATCTTCCTAAGGTTTGTTTTTCCAAGTTTAATGTGGTATAATTCGTATTTAAAAATATTTTGAATTATATGAATCCTTATTATTCCATGCACACTCCTAACATTAGAGCTTCCATATCTAATGTATGTAATTCTTTTTCCTTTCACCTTATATCATTTTAAGTTATGTTAATACATGGTTATCGAACCATATTGTATTTTCCACCCATAACATATATTTATTCATATACATGTATTAATGGACCATTTATATGGTAAATCTTTATGATATATTCATTCTCTTTTAATGAACATTTCTTATATTATAAATGTTATAACCTTTATAACATTGAAAACCATATTATAAATTTTTGTTCTAAAATTCCCATTAATTCCGAACAGCATTTATTTTCTTGAATATTACAAAATCCACCACATAATCATTATAATGTTATATTATAGCTATATAACATATATTATGACATTTATGTCATTAAAACAATTATAACCTATAGTTATAATTGTTATAAAATACCAAATGGACCATAGCCTTTTCGGTTTTATTAATTCCCACCATACTTTCAGATTTTACAAATCAATCCCAAATTATAATACATAGTTTTCTAATATCATTAAAACTATATATTATACATATATCTTTATAAAATCTTGTATATAACTCCAAAAATTACCAAACTATACCAAAAGGTTATAAATACCATTCCTAACCTTATACTCTTATAATTCACGGTTTTTACCCACATGTTACCCATTTGTAACAATGTTATAAAATATCATATATTATACTTATATATTTCATATTAACTCCAAACTTAACCAAATAAATTCCTAAAAATTCCTAATACTCCATAGGTGTATAAAATACCTTTTATACCCAAAACTTTCGGTAATCACACATATACCCATATGTTATGTAATTTTTACCTTTTAATACATAACTTAGTATAATTTGATAATTAAATTAATAAATCATCAAATCTGGTCAAAGTCTTTTGCTTGGTCAATGTTTGACTTCCAAACATCATTTTGACCCTACTTCCACGGTAATTACATAGATTACCCCTAACTTTCCAATATTTACAATTTCACACCCAAACTATATATAATCTTATAATTTTTATATAAACTCATTTAAACTTCTAAATTTCGGCTATATCCCTTTTATAGCCCCCAAATTTAATTTAATTACACTATAACCCCAATAATATGCGGTAATGCATATTTAGCACTTAAACTTAATTAAAAGCTTATAAATGCATAAATAAAATGGCCTAAAGTACATGGCCTTATTACAAACATTGGCTTATAAAATAAATTACACATAAATGCCCAAAAATGCTGTAAACTCTCAGCCCTTACCATATATTTTCATTAATTACCAATTTTCCACATAATGTCTTAAATTTGACAATTATGCTAATTAATTAGTTGTAAAATTTATTAAACCATTCCTTAATCACCTAAGGTCAAAATAAGACCTTAAATACCTTGTTCACTCACGGCACAATTATACACATATGTATAATTACATAGTAATACCAAGTGAAGGTTTAAGTGATTTATACCTTGTTTTTGCCTAGTTAAGGCCTTGTTTGGCCACGCCCAGCTTAGGATAAAATTTCCACAGCATTATTTACATGTTTTCAAACAGCAATTAAGGCATAGTTAGTCTCCAAGCAAGATCTAACCATAAGAAGTGTCTAATGTAAATTTTCAAGGTAAAATTTACCTTGAAATACCAAGGTAAACAAGGTTGGTCTCGGCCTGTTTTTACAGTAGGCAAAGAGTGTTAAAAGAGATACTAAAACCAAGCTTTAAACTGGTATAACTCAGATTAGAAGATAGCTAATCTTTACCTTGTTTAAAATGCCTAAAATGGTGTTTTTGGCTTGGATATGGTTATACTTCGAAGCTCTTGATGTACCAACTGGATAAGTATGTTAAGATGAATATTATAAGCTTAGAAACAAAGTTTCACAGCCGAATTTTGAAGGGAATCCAAAGATATGTGCTTAAAGCACATTTTTATACCTTAAGAACAAGATTAGCTTTCTCCACCTTCTTCCCTTGTTAAGGCTGAGATACACCCTCCATTTAACCTCCATAACAACCTAAGAACATTGATGGAAGTGGTTGATGCTTTGCTCCATGGAAAGAGGAAGGAATTGTGAAGAAAATGAACATTTCAAGGCTTAATTAGCTTACCAAGATTAATTGATGTTCTCTTCTGTTCTTGGTGAGTTAGCCACGACCTGGAGAAGCCAAGGAGAGGTTGAAGGAAGGTGGTGTCGTCTGGGAAGCAAGGTGAGTGAAGAAGAAATGATTAATTTAGCTTTTAAGACATTATTTGCTACTTTTGGAATAGTAACTTGATGGCCCACCTAATTAGCTGTATAATTGATTGAAGATTGAAAATGAGTGGGTATTACAGCTGTATGAAATCGGCTGGCTTTGGTCAAGGCAATAGGTGAGCTTTGACCATGGTTTAAGTTAAATTAAGTATTTAAGTGTTATTTTTGGGTACTATTCATACTAAATTGCCAATTTTTGATTTTATTTTAAACTTTGATTTAGACTTTATAATATAGTCTATCATGTCACATTAATGTTATAAAGAACTTATTATAGTCTTTACAGTGACAAAAGTCATTATCTTAGAGCTCATAGACGAAAAACATGCTTTAAGGAATTTTAGTGCACATTTTGAGTCGCAGGGTGTTTCTGAGCTCTATTTTCTTTGAGAACGGGTTTTTTTGTGTTCCTTACATGATATTTGATCATGGTTTCCAATTTTATATCATTTAGAGGTCGTTTGACCTTTAAGGTATTCTTAGAGCACATTTTTGCCCTACTTGACCTTGAAGCATGTAAATGCCTGTTGTTCTTTGTGTTGGAGTGTTGTACAACAATTGTAACATGTTTAGTAATGTGTTAATAAGTTTAGGACAAAATCTTAGGTCCTAGGAAGTTCATTTGGGTATTTATTCACCCCATATAGTCAAAGGGTGCAACATCTTGCTTTGTGTTGACCACTATTGTTCTCAGTTGACTTTTAAGGCATGTTTAGGCCTTAATTAATGTGATTAAATATTTAATCCATATTTTATTAGTTTAGGGTATTTCAGTCTACCCCCCTTAAATAGACTTCGTCCCGAAGTCCTTACCCATCTACAGTTCACCTAAGGAATCAAGTTCCACTAAGTAATCACAGACAGATCATCATTAGGGAGTACATTCCACTACGTTCAGACCTAGTCTTTTATGTATCACATTTGATACACATCCATCTCATTCCATACAGTCAATAATCATGACACATTCATACATAAACAGCACTAAACAAGGTGCAACATTCATAGTACACAGCACTAGACAAGGTGCAACACTCATGGTACACATCACTAGACAAGGTGCAAAACTCATAGTACACAGCACTAGACAAGGTGCAAAACTCATAATACACAGCACTAGACAAGGTGCAAAACTCATAGTACACAACACTAGACAAGGTGCAAACTCATGGTACACAACACTAGACAAGGTGCAAAACTCATGGTACACAACACTAGACAAGGTGCAAAACTCATGGTACACAGCACTAGACAAGGTGCAAAACTCATGGTACACAGCACTAGACAAGGTACAAAACTCATAAAGTACTCAAAGGTGTTTGCAAGGGATACTCCACGCATCCCTATCTACATGTTAGTATCTCGCGAGGATACTCACACATCATTCCACATGTATGTGTGCACATATAGTTAACGTTGACAAATCACAGGGAAGCAGTCTTAAAGACTAGGACTTGACGATCCCCAACCCAACCAACGTCTACTACCCGCGGACACACCGTTTAATAACGAAGGACACTGCGGTCCACGGCTCCTCGGAAGTATCACCTTATTTCCTTAGTCACCCACAGACACACCGTCTAATGACAAAGGGCTCTGCGGTCCACGGCTCTCTGGGTGATGTCACTCGCAGACACACCGGTCTAATGACGAAGGACTCCACGGTCCACGGCTCTTCGAGTGACGCCCTAAATTCCAATTTCTATTCATATCTGTGACCACTTGTAGGAAGTTTCGAGAATCATTCAACCCCGACGTGGTCAGCGTCAGTGTTGAACTATCTCTCACCTCAATTTGTGTTCGGTTTCCCTTGATCGGACCAGGATCAAGTTCAACTTCCCACGTCAATTTCAATCAATCAATTGTTTATTCACTTCTAATCTTGTTTCCTCTTGATGATTTTGCCACCTTGTGTTCTATAGATACACAAGTCAACTAGTGTAATTAATCTAATCACCGGCATATAAGATCATGTATCCTAACCATGTACCAAGTTCACTCGACTTATAATTATTCATACAATTCCTAGAGGTTTTACCTCCACTAGGTTATACATCGGTCTCATGCCGACTCACTCATCGCATTCCAATAATCGGTTTCATACCGAGTCACAATCATATAGTATGGAGCTTTCTACCTCTTCTATTTCCATCTCCCACCGAAGCTACCAGATAGACCTACTTGAACTCTCAACCGGAGCTAACAAGTTAGGCGTTTATGTGTTTAATGTTCGCAACATTTGCATAAATAAGCGGAAGTAGAATCAGAACACTCTATCTGTTCTCTCCCTTCCTATTCGTCACGACAATGCGAACTAAAATATATATATATATATATATATATATATATATATATTCATACACATAATACATCACAATATTACCTCAAGTAATATAACACAGTCATGACACTTGTACTCTACGTACAATAATAGTTTGCAGCATATGTACCATGCGCTACGTACTCCTACGTACGGTATATTTTAAGCGTGCGAAATCGCTCTACCCCCCTTAAAAATGATTACGCCCACGTAATCTAATAAGTTCAAGATGTTCCATTCCAGTGGAATTATTCGTGCACTAATGTGCTACATATTTCGTTACCCCTTCTTTTTTTTATAGGGCCGGGCTTTAGCCCCTCAGGCTATACCGTCTGTCTCGGTTAGGTGTGTGTATATTCACATACGGTTTGATCGGGAGGTGTAAACACATATGGTTTTTCCCAACCTATTAGGTACGTCAACTCTAATCAATATGGGCCCACTCGCTCCGCAAGCAGTATGCCCAACTACTTTATGGTTAGTTTACCCCTCTGAGGTAGTAGTTTCATGTCGGTTTCAACTCCACGTTCTACACTGTCTTCCATAATTATAGGAATGGGGTAATTGATTTTGCTGTGTGGTCTCGTTCGTCACACACGCTTATTATTTCAACTAGCCATTCTATTTAGTCCTCCTGAATTCTATACATGCTCATGGTATATTCCCAAGAGTTCATGCCACCCTACCGAACTAACCTTCGGTGTAAGGGTTGTCGAGCTATGCTCTAGCACCTAGTGCTCGTAGTAGTCGTGTCTAAAATATCAAGACGAGTCTGATATACGCATCTAACTGGCGCCTCATGACTCCAAGTTATTTCCCTCTGGAATGAGTTCGTTCTTTGGGTACCTTGTAGGTCCGCTTTTGCTAGTGTGAACTCATATCCCTCGTGTGTTGGTACTTTAGTATCCACATATATGGTTCATCCCTTTTCTCGCTATTAGGGGAATCCATTTGTTTATCTGATGTTCCACCTTCTGATTCTTACCAACATAATTCGGTTGACAGTTATTCACTAGTAGAAAAAAGGCCTATTTCGCGGTTCCAATGGGCCTATTTCGGCGGTTGTGAACCGCCGAAATGAGCACCACCAAAATAGGTGTACCTATCTCGGCGGGTTCTCTAAGAACCGCCGAGATAGGGTTATTTTTTTTATTTTTTCCATCCCAGCTTATATATATATATATATATTAGGTTCAATGAGACTGTAATAAAGCTTCATCCATACAGGGAGCTCCAGCACATTTTAAAAAGTTATAAAAGATCCCAATTGATACCAACGACGCATCACACAATTTGAGAGTTAACAAAACCAATGCAATTACACTTAATTACACACTTTCATTACAAATAAAAAACAACATTACAATTCAAATCTACCATTACACCATCCACA
The DNA here is from genome assembly GCA_023374045.1 of Limonium bicolor. NCBI lineage: Eukaryota > Viridiplantae > Streptophyta > Magnoliopsida > Caryophyllales > Plumbaginaceae > Limonium > Limonium bicolor. The sequence continues at coordinate 356,194,197 of CM041776.1, forward strand.
AGTGTACAGAGTTACAATTACATACTCAAAAAGTTCATAAAACATCTTCATGATCATCAATTCATTAAACTTGTGCAGACAAACTCCGACCATTCCTCAAGCATCTCAACAATTTGAGCATCATCATACTGACCACCTTTGAACACTTCTTCGTAAGCCTTGAAAAAAAAATGAACATTAATCTAAAACGTACAAGTCTAACAACATGTAAAGAGCATAACTGAAACTTTCAAAGATGTTACCTTGTCTAACGAGTGCTCTGGTAAAAGGTTCGACTCTACTATGTCACTCATGAATCTCATAACATAGTATCCACATTCTGAACCCCCAGGCTGCACCGGACACTATAACAAACGCACATATTGACAGTTATAAACAAGTTTAAACATTATAACACAAATTTATCAATTAATAGAGTACTTGACATGTTCCAAGGGATGTTACTCTTCATTGTTTTATTCTGGAGAGATAATGCAGCTCTCATGGAACTATATACATCAGCAATATATATAGTTTTAAGCACCAGTAGTAGCAAGTTATGAAACAGTTAATGTTAAGTAATAATAATTGTTGTTATGATAACAAACTAATTACCCCAGTATTGCGGTGGAGATCTTCGGTCTCTTGGCATTCGTACCAAGTGAGTCAAATTGCAAGATTCGTGGGTGCTTCAACATCACCAGCACAAGCAATGACCAATGTCGACTGTCCACAAATTACACAATGTGTTGAAATCATTAAGCAACTAACACAAACTATATGTTTAGATAATACTAAGAGAAATAGTCAAATATCATACCCTGAATGATATGGAGCATAATAAATGACTTGTTAGAACATTCAAATAGGGCATTCGTCATATATTGCATAAGGCCTTCCATATCACTTGTCATCTGGACTTCACTACACATAGCAGGACACAGGAATCCAAATCTGTGATCTTCATAGACATTGATCGCCTTATTATGCACCCACCTATGAGGCAATATCATTAGTGTCATTAACTTTTATTCAATCATATAATTCATCACCAATCAATGAATTCAAAAATAAAAGGTAGAAGTCACTCACATGGCGACTGACTTGAGAATCGACACATTCAACCAATCCCTCCTGAAGCACTCCTCGAAGTCGGACATATACATCCCAAATCGATGTATATCTTCTCCTTGAACTATATAGTGAAATATCCGCTCGGGATCTTCCACAGTGAGGGAATCACAATCAGGTGGTATACCAGTAACAACGATTGAATGCAGAATCTGCATATTAGTCGGACCAAGCCTAAGACGAAATTGTGGATGCCTTTGATTGCACAGGTGCAGCAATTCTTTTCCTTTGCCCTTATCAGTCTTCGGTCGGCTCATATCCTATGATATTAGTCTAATTAAGTATATGGATGCAAGGTGGTACACCAATAGTTTTATAGCAACGGTTAAGAGTAAATACCTGCCCAGGGAGTCTGACCAATCGTACAGGCCACTACACTGTCAAAGTTTGTGCGGAACGCAAGGGTAGGTCTTGTTTGATCGGCACCGGTAAACCGACGTCAGCATGCTCTGCAACAAATTCGTCCAGAAGCACTCGTACATGGTAATGTCGGAGTGGTTCACCGTGCACAATATCACTTGGAAGAGAGGGGAAAAGTTTTCCCCATGCCACCATGACCTCTTCTACTCCAATTTGTAAAAACAGATGGCACTCAGTGGGTGCCTGAGTGTTATGTGGAACTTGTTTAGATAAAAATTGAGAATTCCTCTATGATGATATTAGTGATCAAGTGAAAAATCTTAATCGTCATGTACTCAATTGAAATGTTAGTCTAACTTTAGAGATGCATAGGGAAACAGATCAGCCGAGTGGACACTACTTCTCACTACGGTGCACTCTGCTGCTGAATCGGTGACTCAACTGGTGGTCGAGAAACCTCTTGGCTGTCATGCTGCTGTGGCTGAAGCCTTGACATAGCGTGAGTGATCCTCTCGTCGACGCTCTGAGTAATCCTCTGCTCCATCTCAGCCAACGCTCTCAGGTGCTCCTCATAGCTAATCGTCTTTCCCTGTGCACTTCTGGACCGGGTACGCCAATGCCTGGCGGATACCAACGTGCCCACCAAACCCAATGGCACGACCTGGATGATCCTTCTTACCAAGAGCGCGTCTAAGAGGATCATCATTCCTCTGTGAGGTCCAGGTGCCCTGGGTGAGCTGAGAGCTTAATTCACCCTAATACAACACACAAATATTGTTATTAGTTAACATAAGTTCATATACAAATGAAATGAACAGTTTGACTAAAAATGAAATGATATCACTTACCATTTGAGCAATAACTGCTCTCGTGGCTTCATCGTATTGAGGATTTTCGGGAGTAGAGTTCTTCAGAATGTGGCTTAACTCCCACACTTTCATTCTTCTGCCACTGGCATCCAATGAGCCATCCGTGGACAGATATCCCTTTTGCTCCCATTCTGGTACCCTTTGAGCAATAATTTTTCCACCTAAGTGGTGAGGGTACAGATTCTTCTTAGCATTTGCTTGTTGTTGCGCACGGAGAGCCTGCATAAATTAATGGGATCAGTGTTAGTGAAATTGAACACAAAAAACATAAGAAATTAAGATTAATTTATGTATGTATGACAATAAAGTGCACCTGGAACGTTGTGTGTGTGACGCCTCTCAACAAATTGTACCCATTGCTCTTCTGTTATGCCCTCGTAAACCTCCCATGGTGGTCTCTCACCATCTCCACCATGATCTGGATCATCTGGATCTTCTGGAGCAGGCATCTTGTAGATGAACTTGTCAGCCAACTTATTCTTGTGGTCCCGGAACTGTTTCGACATCGCTGATAGCACATCCTTTTTAAGTGCGGGATCCACGGAGAAACGAGACTACGTACATGATCATTCAGTTAGTAAAGTAAACATAAATGTTCTATTATTTCACAAAAGATCATAGTAATAATGTAGAGATTTACCTGAAGACGCTGTGAAACATAGTATCCTTCAATGATTGAGGCACTTGCTTCCAGTTGTGGTTTATGTTGCAATATGACTTCACCAAATGGCTACCGTAAGCGGTGAAGTCATTCTTCCATTTCCATGGGGTTGGTTGAACTGATTGAAGTCCATCGGTTTTGTAGGAGGGCCCTTGTTAGCCTTCAGCCCACGTGTTGCGCTCTCTTCTTTTGCTTCTTCGCCTCTGGTGGGACAACTGACTCCTCTTCGGTCTGCTGTGAAGGGCCAGCCTCAGTCTCGTGTACTGCTAATTGGTCCTTCTTCTTCTTTCTCCTCTTGTGACCCGCTTACTTGGTCTATTCTGCTGTGGCTCAGGTTCTCCAGTCAAGAGAAGCCGTCCAATGGGGTCATCCATAGGGTGATCATCCACTGCAAAAAAAATAATAAAGCATTTTCATCAGATAAAGTGATAACATAAATACTATGATGCATAACAATAACAGTTAAGATGACATTACAGTCTACATTCTACTAACAACATTACCTGTCACGTACAAAAACATAAATCATTTCATATTTTTACCCAAACACCCTCATCATGGTCTGATCGTGCGTAGAGCAAATCGTTTTCGGTATCATCAATCGAATCCGGTAATCCAGTAGGAAACAAGGATGTTTCCTCTACAGTCCCATTTTCATCGTGATCCTCATTTTCATTTTCGATTACAACCGACCGTCTTTCCTGGAAGAACAACAGACCATCTGCAGTCTTTCGGATCCTCAACATACCACACTTGTTGCAATCCTTTCCCAGAACAAATTGATCATCATTATAACCGTGTAACCGTGAAAGATCAACCAAGGTAAGCCCTCCATCATTTTGGTACCCGCGTCGGTTGTCCACCCACTTGCACCGGAACAACAGAAAGGAATCAATGTCATAGTCTAGTTCCCAGATGTCCTCGATGACACCATAATACCAACTATAGTTACTAACTGGTTGAGCGGTTACCGCTGTGGTACTCAGTGGCAGCAGCTTCAATTTTTACCCCACTATTCTGGTTTATCGATTTGGCATCTTGGCGTGCAGGTAGTATGTATACCCACTAATATCATACCCCTCAAATGATGTAATATTAGTTTCAGGTCCGATTGCCAAACATCTGATCTCTTCGCTTACAGCTTCTGGATCTGATGATGCTAATGTCAACACATGATCTTTGAACCATTGGATAAAAACTCGGTTTTGTTCCTTTGTCAGCCAAATGTGGCTTTTCAAAGGATTTTGATGCCTTAACTCAACCATATGGGTTTCCAAATAAGGTTCAACAACCTCAAGATGTTGTAAGACAAACAAATGTGCTTGATGAATAAGTAGACGCGAAACTTGCACGATCTTTCTACCAATAACACCTTTGCCCTTAAACCTGCCATAGTGTCGTGGTTTTGGGATGCCAATAGACTCTGCCTCACAAATAATCGGTCACAAATTCCGTGACTTCCTCAGTCACTGTTGCTTCAACAATGCTCCCCTCTGGTCGATACCTATTCTTCATTCTACTTTTCAGAATACCCATGTACCGTTCAAAGGGTACATGTACCGTAAGTATACCGGACCACAGAACTGTATCTCTCGAACGATGTGCACAATTAGATGCACCATTATATCAAAGAAAGATGGTGGGAAATACATCTCAAGTTGACATAATGTGATAACAATTTCACGTATGTAGATCATCTAGAGAGGTTACGTCAATTGCCTTGGAGCAAACAACGTTGAAAAAGAAACATAACCGAGTTAAAGCATTTCTGACATCAGATGGCAATATCCCTCGAATTGCGACCGGAAGAAGATGTAACATCAATACATGATAATCGTGAGATTTCATGCCTAAAAGTTTTAAATCCTTCATCGATACAATGTTCTTCCAGTTTGAAGAGTACCCAGACGGTACTTTTACCGAGTGTAGACATTTGCAGAAAACTAATCTTTTCAGCCTTTGAGAGCGTGTAGCATGCAGAGGTAGGTAGATTCGTTTCCCATTCTCTTGTGGGTGTAACTCCTTTCGTATACCCATGGTTTGCATGTCCATTCTGATTTTCAATCCGTCTTGTTTTGCCGGGTATATTGAGTAAAGTCCCTCTCACTGCCTCACCAACGTTCTTCACAATGTGCATGATGTCTAAGCAGTGTCTCACAGAAGAAGATGACGCCAATAAGGTAGTTCCCAAAAGATAGAACACTTTTTCCAAATGTTTTTCGCCGGTTTTGATGTGTTTCCAAATACATTTACAATGTCCTTAACCTTTTCGTACACTTCCTCAGAGCTCAGAGGTAGACGGGCCACACGAGTTTCGGCTTGACCATTGAACAACTTTTCTTCGTTACTCGATAAGGGTGATCTTCGGGGAGAAGACGTCGATGACACATATAAACATTCTTCCCACAATGTTTTAAACGGTCCGAACAAGTGTCTTCCTCGCATATGGGACATGCAAATGTTCTTTAACCGTGTAACCGGACAAGTTCCCATACGCAGGGAGGGAATCATTGACGGTACAGAACAACAAAGCCTTGAGCGTGAAATTCTCTCTTGCATAAGCATCATATACCACGGTCCCCTCATTCCACAATAGCTTCAGATCGTCGATCAGAGGGGCAAGGTACACATCAATGCTATTACCTGGCTGCTTGGGACCAGATATCAGGAGCGATAACATGATGTACTTTCGTTCATACACAACCATGAGGGCAAATTGTAGATCACTAGCAGAACAGGCCATGTACTGTGTTGACTACTCAATGTGCCGTACGGGTTCATTCCATCAGTACATAACCCAAGCCTCAGATTCCTATCTTCATGTCCGAAATGTTCTTTGAACCGTCTATTGATGTTTCTCCACTGAGGCCCATCTGCTGGATGTCTTAGTTTCTCATCACTCTTTCTACCCTCCGCATGCCATCGTAAGTTCTTTGCATCTTTCGGATTCGCAAACAACCGTTTGAATCTGGGTATAATCGGCAAATACCAAACAAGTTTTGCTGGAGGGCTTTTTTTCTGAACGGCGGAGGAGTACTCACCATCTTTATGCTTATACCGGGACAACGAACATTTCGGGCAATTGTCCAGATGTTCGTATTCACCCCTGTACAACACACAGTTGTTTGGACACGCGTGAATTTTTTTGTACTCTACTCCCATTGGACACACCCATTTCTTTGCCTCATACGTGGTGGTAGGGAGACCGTTCTCATCCGGTAGCATATCATGAATCAGCTCGAGGAATGCGTGAAACCTTTGTCACTCAATCCATATCTTCCCTTCAGGTTGAACAAATTCAATATAGCTGTCAATTTCATGTACTTAGTGCAAGTAGGATACAACGCCGTTTTGGATGCGTCCAACAACCTTTGATACTCATCCGGCCGGTCGACAAAATTATCCTCAACGTTATCAAGCATCTCGTCAATTTGTTCATCATGATAAGTCGACTCACTGTCAACATTGACTCCGGCGCGCTTGGGAGTTCTGGCTCATTAATAGTATCGAATGTCTGCTCGGTTCTTGAGTTACACCGATCGTGACTGTAGGAAGCTGAAGCATTATCTTCAACAGGTTCTCCATGAAAAATCCATTTTGTATAATGTGGCATGAAACCACGGGTCTTCACATGAATTGTACGAGGTTGATGCTTGAATAATGTCTAACCACACCACAATCAACACAAGGACATGGAATTTTCTCCGCCTTTGTCCTGTCCTTGTGTTGAACTGCAGCTTTGCAAAACTCTTTCAGCATTTTGTCAAAATGTTCGCCTCTATCACCATACATCCAGTCACGCTACATACTATATGTGCAACAGATCACAAGTGTGAGTTAGAGCCTTTGTAGAATATGGTCTATATAAGTTGCACATGTTTATTTCTTAATGGAGCATGACTGGGATGATTGTCAATTAGTCTAGCCTAACTCTAAGGTTGCAAAAACAAAATAAACTAGCATTTTAAATTTAAGAAATTGTTGCTTCTAAAACAGAAACCGGTGTTTAAAACAATATTACGAATACTTTTTCTACAAAAAATTCGGCATGACCTTTGCATAATTGTACACATCCCGTGCTTATTATTCAGCACTCACCAAAGTCATCACAACCACAAACATTCCAACAATGGCAGCAACCAACAATTAAAATAAATCAATTCTTTACTAGCTAACTAAAAACCAATTACAAATTCAGATCATCAAATCAACGCTTTCAATTCTCCACTGTATAAGTTCAAACCGGTTTAGAGATTAACAAAGAATCGAGAGTTAAAATACGTACTTTTTTTTTAAGAATTTATGGACAGGGGAGACTGGTGCCTGAGAGGTAGGCTTCTGTGAGAGAGATGCAGCAATACCACTTCTGATATGTCTCTGCAAGGGAGCAAAAAAATAAATTACAAAAGAAATGCATCAACAAATAGGGAATGAAGCTAAATTATGTACTATCACTTATATTTAAATACATAATTGCATTTATTAAACAAAAAATAGGTTTAGTTACTTACTTGTGCACAGAGGAGGAAAGTGCAACAGTAATGGAAGAAGGCGGGAAACAAGAGAGGTGATTCACGGACTTGAATGTAGTGAGACCTGATAAAAAAAATTGGATATTGTTAGACATATACACATACATCAAACAATATTAATTACGAAGAGATTTAAAAAAAAAACGGCATGACTTTTGCATAATTTTACCTATCCCATGCTTATTATTAAGCATTCACCAACAAACATATCATCAACAAAATTTCCATCACAAATCAAACTAATACCAACTTTATCCATCAAACCAAATTTAATAATTTGTGGAAATCAAATACAAAGAAAAAAAAAGACACAACCATGCCTATTATTAAGCATTCACCAATTATTCAACAACACAAATTTCAATCATAAACCAAACTAATATATACCAAATTTATTCATCAAACAAAATTCCAATAATTTGTGGAAATCAAATACAAAGTACAAAAGAGAAAAATGATAAGTTAGATTATATTACCGGTTCGAAAATGAATTGTTCTCCGCTCCGCTTTCAATCTACCATCAAATGGTAAAGAAGCTTCTTAAGTATTTATCTGTAGAGACACAAATACGTATAGACACAAAGAAAACTCAGTAGTTGTGTTTGTTCCTTATATGCAGTTAGGTTGCAAATTTACAGTGAGTGAGAGAATGAAGAGTTAAATTAAAAAAATTACCGGTTCTAAATGAATTGTTTTCAGCCCCTCTTCTCAATCGGGCGTGCGAGACACGTGTAGCCATCTCTACAGAGGCAACGCATAAAGATTGAACAACATTCACTCAATTAGAATAATTTATATTAAACTATAACGACTATCAATATATATATAATATATATACACTACCGAATGTTTAATAGTATTTATTAATAATGAATGAAGTTGTTTATAATCAACTCATAAATGATAAGATCAAAACATACATAATACAACCCTAAATTGTATTTTTCATGTTTAACATGTTATCCATAATTTTCAATACCTCTATGCATCACACTCATGTATTAACGATAATATAATATCATAATCAAATATGTAAATATAAAACATTATCGTTAGCTCATTCAAACAAGAACAATAAGAATTTTTTTAGTATAACTCTAATACAATCTACAGAGAGTGGGGAACTAGTGTCAAAGATGATAACTCATCAACTCGACTACATGTTTATGAAGACAAGGAGAAACTCTTAATTGCTTAACTTATATTACTTGTTCGAACAAGTAAATTACATTTGGGATTAGTACAAATTTTGTGCAATTAGAATAAACAAAATATACATGCCATTTTCATTGCATAAGGAAAAAAATAATTTAAAATCCCCACCCGCAATTTACTATTAAATAAACAATACAATATTTAAAATCCTTTTCTTGAAAACAAATTTAGTTATGAAATTTTTCTGATTTATGTGTTGCTTATTTATGCAAAATAACTAGCAGAGATCTCACTCGCCAATGTATATTTACTTATGAAATGTGAAATTAACAAGTAATTTTAAGTGGACAAATAAGCTAACCTTACTATACTTAAACAAATAATGCTCAAACATTGTTCCACCCCATATATAAGCATAATAAATCTAGCCCAAATAAGCTAACCTAACTATATTAAAGAAGGGCCAAAAACAGCAAAAAAATTCACTCGGACATTTCGGTCAACACCTTGTGTGCATACATAAATTATTAGTTTAACAACCAAATCTTGCAAAGATTTCACACACCAATAAATATCATCCACAATCACAACATGTGACAACAATCTAACAATTTTAACACAAACACATTAACATTTATTAAGCAAAACCGAAACTTAAGTTAGGGTTTATACTCACCTCTATTCGCCTCTGTTGCTGGGGCGGAAGGAGGGCGGCGACGCCAACCGACGCGACGACCACCGACGGCGCGACGTCCGGCGAAGGCAAGAGGAGGAGGGCGGGCGGGCGACGGCATGTGGTGGCGGTGGCGTCGGTTTCGCAAATCGCCGCGGAGAACAGAGAGAGAAGATGGATTAATTAGCCCTAATGAAATCGTAATTGTGTCGAGTTGGGCTGGGGGTTAATAAAAGGACCTATTTCGGCGGTTCTTTGTTAGAAACCGCCGAAATAGGCCCTATTTATAATAATAAAAAAAGAGACCTATTTCGGCGGTTCCTAAAAAAAACCGCCAAATAGATGATTAAATTAAAAAAAAAGAAAATAGAAACACCTATTCGGTGGTTTCGTGTAAGGAACCGCCAAATAGGTCTCTTTATTTTTTTTATTATGAAAAAGGGCCTATTTCGGCGGTTCATATCTAGGAACCGCCGAAATAGACCCCCTTCTTTACACTACAGTATACCTCTCGATCTCCATCTATCTCATGCGCCCCTATTTCGCGGTTTTATAATCTACAACCGCCGAAATATGGGCGCCGAAATAGAAGTTTTTTGTACTAGTGATTATAATGGTCGCTTGTTGCGCACCATGTACCAGTCGATTGGAAGGTTATCCGCCGTTGCGGTTTGCATGGAGTATCTAATCTCCAGCTTAGAGTATCTCTTGTAATGCTCGCTTTTGCGCCCTTTGTCTGTTGTAAACATACAATACGACTGTGGGTTTAGCTTGGTATTCATTTTGTGTTCAACCCTAATTGGTACTAACATACTAACGTTTTATGATGCTTGGGCATGTGTTATTATTATTAATGCGACATCATCGCAGCGCCCTCATCGCGTGGTATAACTCTCTCTGTGCCCCCTTTTTGGGTAGCATCTATTATCACAAAGGTTTCTCTCTAATATAACCTCCTTAATACCACAATTCCTCTTCTCATGCATGGGTTCAACTTGCCATTACCATTAAATTGGCCTTAGTTTCCTCGTTACTAAAATCCGTAAAGTTATGTTCTGACTCCTCCACTGTGGAGTTGCGACCTTATGTTCACTTTATTATCAGCTATCCTTGATTTTCTAACCTTGCTAGTTTGACTGAGATCTCTCTCGTCATTACATGGTTTAACCTAGTCAGGGTTCCATTCGCTGACTTAGACACAGAGTTGATTACCTCCTGGTCCTTACACTACTCGTTTACAAACATGGGGTACCATACTGATCATTACTACTTACCCAACTAACTTAATGTGAGTTTGTCAGGCCCACAAGCTCCTAGGAGTGCGGTCGTCCCATGTCTCGTTTAGTGCACTCGTAGCGTTCGTACCCGGTGATTATCGTACTCTTAGTCTCGGTAATTTATGTTTGAGTAACTATGCTGCAAATTCTTAACCTTTAATGTTAGAATGGCCTTAATATTAGGTTCTATGGTTTCCTTTATTAATGTGTATTTCCTTTACTTTCTCTAAGATAGGTGTTTGCGACTTATCGCCCTAATTCTGGTTTCCACATGCTCGTCATCTGTATTTGTGAGTGGGGATCAGTAGCTACTTGTTATCTCTCCCGTTCACTCCTAGGCTGTTAACGCCTTCAGATATGAGTTTTTAGTATTCGAACTCTACCCAATCTATTGGGTTACACCCTATGGTGTTTCCGGACTCCATGATAAAGGTTGACACCTCGTGTTTCCCCTGTCTTATGGTAGTCCCGTTAGTCTGATATTAATCAGTACTTGTGGTTCATCACCCTTGTTCCCCTAGTTTTGGGTCACTTTGGTGGTACTAAGGTATCCCTCCATAGGCCTATGCCATACGATATTCAGACTCAATACTTATTCTGATAGTTAAATGATTGTTAGTCTTGTTATTTAATTTATTCCTAGTTGGTTCTAATACCTTCTCCTTAGGTTACAATTGGATACCCACAACTTAGTGGTTTCCGCTAATCATTCCTCTTCATTGTGTAGTCCTTACTCTTATTCAACTCATATTTCCTCCATCCTCTTTGAGGTAACGGTATCTTCCGTCATCAGGCAATTTTCACTTTTTTGTTTATATCCACTGCCCTCCATACGGGAGTCTAGCAGCATAATGGGTCAACAACACCTCCGGTGTGTGTGGTGCGGGCATTACATCGGCCCCTTTTATTGCACGTTCACATCTGTCTATTAATTATTATTATTTTTTAAGTCCTGACTCGTAAAGCTCACTTCTTGCCCTCTGGCAATGTTCAATGGTAGTGGTTTAACCACGAGTGTCGTGCACTCTCTAAATATGGTTATGCTGGTCCTGAAGACCCGTCACTCCCCACCGGTAATGATTGACGTGTAATGTCCATACCGGCACTGGGGTTAGGCTTGTAGGCACTAATTATTGTTATTCTCATTTACTCCCCTTTTAATATTCTACTAGATGGTGTATTATTTCAGTTTAATGTCGACCGGCTAGGTCTTCCAGGTTTTATCGACCTCCAACCCAAGGTTTTCGTACCCGCCTATAAGAAGGCTATGTCCCACTTCATTGCATTACGGACTCACATAAAAGTTTAGTGCTTAATGATAACTGCCTGGACCCTCGGTCTTTTAGGGTGTTTACCGTTGCTTCACTTGCTGTAGCAAATGGGAGGTAGGTTGAAATTTTAAATGCTTTGGTTAAGTGGCACTTGCAGTGGCAAGTGCACCATGCAGACTGAGCCACCGGTACGGTATGTCAGTGTAGTGCTAGTCCCTAATCGGGTTCCGTTCCAGTCAAAGGTTCTTATTCAAATTAATACAGTCTCACTCCGCACTCGTTCCCACAAGTACCATGGTAGTAAGGTCTTACTCCCCTCTCGAGGCGTTGCATGACTAGCAACTTGAGTGAGTTCTTGTTTCTACAGTTCTCATGATCTCTCCATGCACGTCGGGCCATCTTGAACTTTAGTGTTGCATGGTTTTAGAGTTACTCCTTTGGTGACTCCTAAAGGTAATTCCTTCCGTATAATTACATATCCCATAAACTAATCGTTACTCGCCGTTTCTACCTCCTTTCCCAAGTGCACCATTGGTGCTTTCCTGGTGTAAGACAGGGTCCCTTGCTTATAGCAAGGTAGCCCCATTAGTCCTACAGGACATTTTCTCCTCAAACTCGTCTATTACTTATTTTCGTCCTCGTATGGTGACATTACGTCGTTACCAGACCCCCGTCCTAAACATTACATCAAACACAAAGTCTATTTGCTACCTTTAACATAATCCTCTAATGCATCCCATCGGGTCTTTCCGATCAGGAGAGTTATCTCCGTGGTGTTCTCATTTCACTGTCTCACTAGATCGGACTCGAGATACGGGCTGCGGCGGGTGAGGTACCATTGCAAATTTCCCGGATGCTCCTCCCATCGAGTGCGAGCGGTTCTACCATCTTCGCGTTACTTGGGGTGGGACCTTCACCACCTCCGCTGCTCCGCGTTCTTCCTTAGTACTGTTCCCTGACCTCTCTCTGACATAAGTCAAGAGCGGGTTAGACCTCTACCGGCTAATCCGTAGTCTCGGTCATTGTTATTGAAGTGCCTCCACCGACTATGGTGTGCAAGCTTTAAGCATTGCATCAACCCCGCAAGTCCACGTATCCTCACAACGTTTACCCGCATTCCCAAAACCTATGCTCACTGTATAAATCCTACTATCTCTTTCATCAGAGCGGTACTCCCTCTGATACCACTTTTGTAACACCCCTACTCGAATCGGCTCCTAATCATCTTACTTAGCAATTATCGCAACGGACTCTCAACAACTGAACTACTGGTGTCAACCATCTTACTCGCCCATACGAGTAATAACGTCTTCTGATTACTCTTAAATACGAAACATTTCTCGCATGAACAACAAGAGATAGATCTAACCTTCCCAAACCAATAAAAATACATTCACAGTGAGCCTTCTAAGTATTCCAATCCTATACACGTTCTAAGTTCGTATCAAAATGCAACGTGCATATTAAAACAACTGTAATTAAACTACCCAGCGCGTCCCTCTCTTTGCCGACACCGGAAGCTGCATACCTGCAAAAATGGTTTGTTTGTGGTATGGAATCAGCCCCAGCTGGTAGTTACTACATGACTGTCATGCCCCTCGGACCCTCAGGTATTTGGTTGAGAGCATGCATTCATTTTCATGCAAGTAGTTTGTTAAAACTGTAAATCAACAATATCTATTGCAGTAAACTCAAATAACCAACAGCCCCGGCTTCACACATCGCATCGTAATACACCACTGAAAGCGTTACAACGCTTATATGAGTACAGACTCCATTCCAACAAACACTTATAGTTCAGAATGAGTTCGGCGATTCACCCGACCAAACAATCCACCATAAACCACACATGAGTACAGCGACTCGACACAACCAGTTCACAACACACAATATGCATAATGGCTCGTTCAAACAAATCCACCAACATACCACACATAACCACAAAGCACAACCAATGAACAACAAGGCGAAACAACGAGAATTATAGACGAGTATAACTCTCGTCTTTGGCATGCAAGCCCAAATAATGTTCGCCTAATGTACGAGTTAGCATAGTCGTTTGTAATTGTTCAGTCATGTCTAATGACAACGTCTCGTTAGAACGACGTGTCTCTAAGTTACCCATCTCTTATGGCGGGTCACCCACGGCAGTAGCCACTCCAGCGTAGAGTCTCCGACCTACAACGTTCTGTAGTTCATTGGAAATTTATCCTGATACTTACGGTTACCACACAGTATCCTAGTATCGTTAATGGATCACAGTTCACAGCAAGAGCCACATCCTCTTGATAAACTTATCTATACCATCGCATCGCTTTATTATTTTTCCTAACACAACAGACTGAGGTCGTTAGTCCAATCCTGAGTATGTCGACTCGGGATCCAGTGTTAGATACGAGAGCGGTGTTAAAGAGGCCAATGCTCCGTATATAAGTCTCAGGTAATATATATCTTATTATCCTGATGCTACAACGTTTACTTACGTTCCTTATATTACACATATAAGATAGCATCATTGCCGCTAGTTCGTTTTATAATATGTTCATATATACGAACGGTACTGTTATCGTGCAACAATAATATTAAAGCAGCATTAATACACAACTCAAGCATATTAATTCACATAAGCAGACATTCAATCTTATCACAGATTTTCACACAATGTCTGAACTGAGGAAATCCTCAGAGACAATCAAGCCACATAAATAACATACCGTTCACCCTGAAAGTATTACGGTGGAGTATGATTCAGCTAGATCCGATGCTCCTTGCGTCGTCTCTAACAATCTATCAATATGCATCACACTATTCATCAGCATCTCATACTAACAACACACTACGGCACCCCGTACCGTTACTAATCCATCCCGGTTTATTCCCCGTTACTAACTGATAACTTTTGTCGGGCTTTCAGTTTAACTCGGGATTAGGAAAGACGTCATATTTCATGCGTGGTTACGTCGAGTATATTAATATACTTAACTTTAAACGTTTACTATCGCATGTAATTTAATACACATTTGTATATCATATAGCTTGTCACTATATTGCATGTATAATCTTAATTGTTTATTATACATCTCACCTTAGTATTTATCTTCCTAAGGTTTGTTTTTCCAAGTTTAATGTGGTATAATTCGTATTTAAAAATATTTTGAATTATATGAATCCTTATTATTCCATGCACACTCCTAACATTAGAGCATCCATATCTAATGTTTGTAATTCTTTTTCCTTTCACCTTATATCATTTTAAATTATGTTAATACATGGTTATCGAACCATATTGTATTTTTCCACACCATAACTGTAACACCCCAACTACATCCATACATTTAACAACACATAGCAGCGGATACTTAACTCATCCCATTACTTATTCCAATGGTGTTACACGCCGTTAACCACCCACGTGGCTAACAAGGCTAATACATATACATTTGTATCGGTCTGATGGACTAGATTCCCGAGCAACTACACAATACAATCCTCATTCCATTTTCAACATTTATTATATACATACATTCCCACTGTACCGAGTATTTACAAACTACTGCCGATGACAATTTCGGTCTTACTACGCCTAACATACTCACGCCATTTAAATGGCTACCCATGTATAAACATTTGCCCCGTCCTACTCTCGAACGGCTTCCAGCTCCTTGTACCTGAAATAGAAAAGGAGAGAAAGGGTGGCCCCAAGGGGCTCAGCACCTTTGCTGGTATGGTAATCCCGCAGCCCACATGCTACCGGGCCACGCACAACTAATTGTCGTCTTAGCATGCAGTTGATTATATTTAAATCATGCATACAAGCCATAGACATACAACACATAACATTTCGCCTCAATGGGCTCAACCTATAACCAACACAACCACACTTAACCAACCATCCAATGATTCCTTAAACCCTAGAATGGCTCTCCTCCAAACGGAGCTACTTTCCTTAATGAACGACGTGTACCCATTAATCGGGTTATCCTTAAACGCCTCTTGTCACAAACTGGGATTCATTTCCATGATCCACACATTCCATATCCTACAACATAACTCATTCCACACATAACAAACATAACAAAACCTTCTTGTTTCGACCTACACATGACAACATCACCATCATTCTAAACATCCAATATATATATATATATATATATATATATCTATATATATATATATATATATATATTTATATAATATATTATATATATATATATATATGCCATAGCATAGCCAGGGAATTTGCATAGCACCATAACATTACATAACACCATAAATCGTTCTCACAACAGGAACCTTCCACCATAGTTAGTATACCAGTGAGCCTAGAGATTATTACCAATCCCCTGTTAAGCTCGTTACCAACCTCGTTCCGTCCAGTTATGAACGGTTTAACTTATACCCAAGTGTGTCGGATATATGATCCCAGCACACCGAAATACATACGTATGCCCCTGTGGCCCGACGTGAGTCAGTAACTAGCTTTGGATAAGCTAAGGGAAGGTAGAAACCAAATTGGAATACCACCTATACATACACCAAAGAGCCGAACCGGATATGATATCGACTCCCATCCATCACACGCGTGGCCGGAACAACCGGACTCCTCAACCCCCCATTAGTACATATACACTTAATAATAATAGTTAGAGACCCATTATGGAGCCCTACCACATCCACACACCATACGGTATCATAACCGAGTTAAGCACACAAGGGAGGTTCACACTCTTGCTTACAAAGCAATGTCCAATAACTCACACATAGCCGTGGTTAGCACGTTCCCAAGGTTTGGGTCGTTAACTCCGAATACCGGTCACTCATGTGTTCCTATTGGTTAACTAAGGTTTAACACATATTTGAGGTTAAATGGTATGGAGGCCAAATTCGCCACATAAATGAATTACTATAAACTCATTACATGTTTTAATCTTACAAGGTGGCAAACACCAGTAAAACATATTGGCATACAAGCCGGTGTAATCCGGTAGGACACAGGTTGCAAGAAAACCATACATGTCACCGGAGTCCACTTTACCCACGTCCACTTATGTTCCTCGAGCGATTCTCGAACAACTGTTAACATCACATGTGTTTTTATTAACATCGGGGTTTGCTTGATTATTTAATGTCTAATGTTTAACTTCCCCGTTAACTTAGTTACATAACTTTACATTTTTAACTTGTTTTACTTTACATTTTGATACAACTTTTCACTCCACTTAATTGCCATTTAAACTCACCTAACGTGTCCTTAACAACCTATAACATCATTACCCTATCAATCCCCATCATCTCATATTATTTCATAACCTTAAACCACATTTTTGGTCCGACCGGACTTGCCGACCGGACTTGTCCATGTCCGGTCGATTCCAGAACACATTTCCGTCAAAAATTTTCTACTCCGACCGGACTTGTAAGTCCGGTCCTATGTCCGGTCCATTCCAGAAGTTTCTTCCCTTTGTAAATTTATCCCGACCGGACTTGCCAAGTCCGGTCCTATGTCCGGTCCATTCCCGAAGCCAATTCTCACCGGGTAAACTGGGCCCGACCGAACTTGCAAGTCCGGTCGCAAGTCCGGTCTGCCCCAGATCTTTGTTTTCCTTTTTACAATCAACTCCAAACTTCACACCCTATATCCTAGTATACTCTAACCTCATTTGGGCACCTCAACACAGCTTAAGATATCCTAAACACTCACAAAACTCTTTTCTAATTCCTTAAACCTTACTTATATCTTCACAAAATTTCCAACACTTGCAATGTTTCCTCCTCCTAGCTTTTCAAGTGGTGTTTCATTCATCCTTAATAACCTTTATACCAAAGTGTCCCCTCACCTCATAACATCATCTCCCAAGCATCTTCTCTTACTAACCAAATCTTCTCTTTCACAACTCCTTAAATTCCTTTTCTCAAAACCTTATCTATACCTTTCCCACCTTGCACACATCACATAACCTAAACCTTAAACAACTCCTCCAAGACTTTAATACATTCTCAAAACACACATGGAATTCCTAGAACTTCCAAGATACACCTAAATCCTTATAGCACCTTAGAACACCTTAATGCATGTGTTCTTCCTTAGTGAAGCATGTGTCCATTCCTAACCATTCCTAGTTCACCCAAGTTCATTTAAGCACTTAGAATTCCTTATACATTTACAAATTTCGCCATGGGTTCTCTTAGCACATCATCATTCCAAAACCTCATAGTTTTCACCATTAGCACTCAAGAGCACCTAATCCATCAAGAACATTATCACTCACAAAAATTTTCACCAATTTACACTACATCACAATATAGTGCATAATTAAACTTGCTTGGCACTTAGGCCCTTAACTAACATGGCTCTTAGGCCCTTAAATTGCATAATCCTTAAACACTGAATTTCCCACCTAAATAATGCCTTTGACCTGCAAATACATACACCAATACATATGTTCATTTACTAGTCTCCTTGAGAACACTTTACTAGGTCATTCACCATTTGCTCTTTAGGTAGTTTTAACAAGCATCTAAAGCTTATTTCCCTAAGGCATTAAACCCATTAAGATAGCATTTTACCCCTTTTCCTCCCAAAATTTCTTTCTTGTTTTCCTTACAAGACCGGAAGGCAATTGGTTCCTTGCCAACACTAAACATATAACCAACATTGAAATGAGTATATAAGCTTTAGGCTTCATCTCATTGTAACCCTAATTTGACATTGTTTCAAAAACATTAATGTAGTTGTTTTTACCTTGATCTTTGAAGAGAGTTTGGATATATCAAGAGGACTCCACCTAGTCCATGAATGGGTTTGGAATGAAGCTAGAACAAGGTCACATAAAAGCTCCTTCAATGTGTATTTTCGGACATGACAAAAACAAGGAGGAAATGAAGTTTTTATTTGAGATTCCTTACCTAGAAGCCAAGGAGAGTAACAATATGTAAAAATACAAGCTCAAGCTCCTTCAATGGTAGAACACATTGGCACCGAAATGGAGCTCTTGGAGTTTTGAGAAGATAGGAATGAAGAGCTTGATGAGAGGAAGAGATTGGTGGTCTTTGTTTTTGATTTGGACAAGTGAGCTAGATTTAGCAAGTGGTCAAAGTTGGAACTTCCATGGTGGTAGTAGTATTACCGAGAGAGAACAAGGAAGAAGGAAGAAGAGAGGTGTTTGCAAACCGTGGGAATGAAGGAAGAAGAGAATGAGGAGATAAGTTTGCTTTTGTTAAGATATTTATCCTTATAAAGCAAATAGTATACTAATTAGTCATTCTTTCTTTTCTTAGTAAACTAACAAGGGTGGTGAGTCACAACACCTTAAAAACCGGCCCCAAATAGTACCTAGGGGTACTTTAGACTTTATTAATCAATTGTCTCACTTATAACATTATATGTTACAAACTAGTTATAAAAATCACTATTCACCAAAAACAAGGCACATAGAAGTGAAATTTTTGATTTCCCATTGATATAGCCACCCAAATGTGATACTATATAGTACACATGTTAATTAAAGAGTAATGATGGACATTTAGCCATTCAAAACTCATTTACAAGACAATTTTTCAAAAACGTGCTTTAAGACTCCTTAAAGCACATTTTGCGTTTTAACTTGTTTTCAAGCTTGGTTTTCTTTGGTAATTGATTTAATATGTTCATTAACATATAAATAAGGCATAGGTATGACCATTAGGCCTTATACACATTTATCCCAAGCTTAGAGCACATTTTAGCCCATATTGACCTTAAGGTATTTATTTGTGTTTTGTTTGGTTTCATTGTCTACCAAAGTTTCCTAAGGACTTAATTAGCCTTATAAAGTCATAATTAAACATTACCAAGTCTTGGTAGGCTCTTTGGGTCCTAGCCAAGTTCACCCCAACCTTAGAGCATGTTTTTGCTCAAACCGTGTCTTAGTGTTTTACCATGGTTTAAATGTTTCATTTATGTTTCTAAGGCACTTTTAGCCTTTAAATACCATAGTTTAACATTTACACAACATACCAAGGTTTGGGGTATTTCAATAACATATATTTATTCATATACTATCGCATGTAATTTAATACTCATTTGTATATCATATAGCTTGTCACTATATTGCAGGTATAATCTTAATTGTTTATTATACATCTCACCTTAGTATTTATCTTCCTAAGGTTTGTTTTTCCAAGTTTAATGTGGTATAATTCGTATTTAAAAATATTTTGAATTATATGAATCCTTATTATTCCATGCACACTCCTAACATTAGAGCTTCCATATCTAATGTTGTAATTCTTTTTCCTTTCACCTTATATCATTTTAAGTTATGTTAATACATGGTTATCGAACCATATTGTATTTTCCACACCATAACATATATTTATTCATATACATGTATTAATGGACCATTTATATGGTAAATCTTTATGATATATTCATTCTCTTTTAATGAACATTTCTTATATTATAAATGTTATAACCTTTATAACATTGAAAACCATATTATAAATTTTTGTTCTAAAATTCCCATTAATTCCGAACAGCATTTATTTTCTTGAATATTACAAAATCCACCACATAATCATTATAATGTTATATTATAGCTATATAACATATATTATGACATTTATGTCATTAAACAATTATAACCTAGTTATAAATTGTTATAAAATACCAAATGGACCATAGCCTTTTCGGTTTTATTAATTCCCACCATACTTCAGATTTTACAATCAATCCCAATTATAATACATAGTTTTCTAATATATCATTAAACTATATATTATAATATCTTTATAAAATCTTGTATATAACTCCAAAAATTACCAAACTATACCAAAAGGTTATAAATACCATTCCTAACCTTATACTCTTATAATTCACGGTTTTTACCCACATGTTACCCATTTGTAACAATGTTATAAATATCATATATATACTTATTATTTCATATTAACTCCAAACTTAACCAAATAAATTCCTAAAAATTCCTATACTCCATAGGTGTATAAAACCTTTTTATACCCCAAACTTTCGGTAATCACACATATACCCATATGTTATGTAATTTTTACCTTTTAATACATAACTTAGTATAATTTGATAATTAAATTAATAAATCATCAAATCTGGTCAAAGTCTTTTGCTTGGTCAATGTTTGACTTCCAAACATCATTTTGACCCTACTTCCACGGTAATTACATAGATTACCCTAACTTTCCAATATTTACAATTTCACCCAAAACTATTATAATCTTATAATTTTTATATAAACTCATTTAAACTTCTAAATTTCGGCTATATCCCTTTTATAGCCCCCAAATTTAATTTAATTACACTATAACCCCAATAATATGCGGTAATGCATATTTAGCACTTAAACTTAATTAAAAGCTTATAAATGCATAAATAAAATGGCCTAAAGTACATGGCCTTATTACAAACATTGGCTTATAAAATAAATTACACATAAATGCCCAAAAATGCTGTAAACTCTCGGCCCTTACCATATATTTTCATTAATTACCAATTTTCCACATAATGTCTTAAATTTGACAATTATTCTAATTAATTAGTTATAAAATTTATTAAACCATTCCTTAATCACCTAAGGTCAAAATAAGACCTTAAATACCTTGTTCACTCACGGCACAATTATACACATATGTATAATTACATAGTATATACCAAGTGAAGGTTTAAGTGATTTATACCATGTTTTTCCTAGTTAAGGCCTTGTTTGGCCACGCCCAGCTTAGGATAAAATTTCCACAGCATTATTTACATGTTTTCAAACAGCAATTAAGGCATAGTTAGTCTCCAAGCAAGATCTAACCATAAGAAGTGTCTAATGTCAATTTTCAAGGTAAAATTTACCTTGAAATACCAAGGTAAACAAGGTTGGTCTCGGCCTGTTTTTACAGTAGGAAAAGAGTGTTAAAATAGCTACTAAAACCAAGCTTTAAACTGGTATAACTCAGATTAGAAGATAGCTAATCTTTACCTTGTTTAAAATGCCTAAAATGGTGTTTTTTAGCTTGGATCTGGTTATACTTCGAGCTCTTGATGTACCAACTGGATAAGTATATTAAGATGAAGATTATAAGCTTAGAAACAAAGTTTCACAGCCGAATTTGAAGGGAATCAAAAGATATGTGCTTAAAGCACATTTTTATACCTTAAGAACAAGATTAGCTTTCTCCACCTTCTTCCCTTGTTCAGGCCGAGATACACCCTCCATTTAACCTCCATAACAACATAAGAACATTGATGGAAGTGGTTGATGCTTTGCTCCATGGAAGAGGAAGGAATTGTGAAGAAAATGAACATTTCAAGGCTTAATTAGCTTACCAAGATTAATTGATGTTCTCTTATGTTCTTGGTGAGTTAGCCACGACCTGGAGAAGCCAAGGAGAGGTTGAAGGAAGGTGGTGTCGGCTGGGAAGCAAGGTGAGTGAAGGAAGAATGATTAATTTAGCTTTTAAGACATTATTTACTACTTTTGGAATAGTAACTTGATGGCCCACCTAATTAGCTGTATAATTGATTGAAGATTGAAAAATGAGTGGGTATTACAGCTGTATGAAAGGCTGGCTTTGGTCAAGGCAATAGGTGAGCTTTGACCATGGTTTAAGTTAAATTAAGTATTTAAGTGTTATTTTTTGGGTACTATTCATACTAAATTGCCAATTTTTGATTTTATTTTAAACTTTGATTTAGACTTTATAATATAGTCTATCATGTCACATTAATGTTATAAAGAACTTATTATAGTCTTTACAGTGACAAAAGTCATTATCTTAGAGCTCATAGATGAAAAACATGTTTTAAGGAATTTTAGTGCACATTTTGAGTCGCAGGGTGTTTCTGAGCTCTGTTTTCTTTGAGAACGGTTTTGTTGTGTTCCTTACATGATATTTGATCATGGTTTCCAATTTTATATCATTTAGAGGTCGTTTGACCTTTAAGGTATTCTTAGAGCACATTTTTGCCCTACTTGTCCTTGAAGCATGTAAATGCCTGTTCTTTGTGTTGGAGTGTTGTACAACAATTGTAACATGTTTAGTAATGTGTTAATAAGTTTAGGACAAAATCTTAGGTCCTAGTAAGTTCATTTGGGTATTTATTCACCCCATATAGTCAAAGGGTGCAACATCTTGCTTTGTGTTGACCACTATTGTTCTCAGTTGACTTTTAAGGCATGTTTAGGCCTTAATTAATGTGATTAAATATTTAATCCATATTTTATTAGTTTGGGGTATTTCACCACCAGCCACCACTTGGAATGGTATAGAGCTTGTTGCTCGAGAGTTCTTTCAATCTTTATTTACCTCTTATAATCCCCAGCCAAACCCTCATTTGTTAGCTTGTGTTGAAGACCGAGTTCCTAATGATCACTATCACAGTATGGGCCGACCTTTTACTTGGGAGGAGGTAGTTGTTGCGTATCACCAAATGAATGCTACAAAGGCACCCGAGCCTGATGGTATTAATAGTGTTTTTCTTCAGACTTTTTGGCCGACTATTAGTGAGGATTTTTTAACTTCAACGCTTGATTTTCTTAATTCTGATGCCATTCCACTAGGTCTGAATCATACACACATTGCCCCTATTCCTAAGGTCAAGGGCCCAACCTCTATCACTGATTATAGGCCCATTTCGCTTTGTAACACGCTCTACCATGTCATCTCCAAACTTTTGGTTAATCGGATCCATCAGGTGATGCCAACATTTATTTTAGGCAATTAGGGGGCTTTTGTTCAGGGTTGACTGATAATTGACCAGATATTGGTGGCGCATGAATTAATGCACATCATGAGATCTTCAAAAGCAAAATCACGGGGGCACTTTGCTTATGAAGTTGACATGTTCAAGGCTTTTGATAGGGTTGAGTGGTCCTTTGTTTTGGACATTCTGGCGCATATGGGGTTCCACCCCTTTTGGATTAAAGCGGTACGTATGTGTATTACGACGACTTCAATGGCGGTTCTCATTAATGGTTACCCTGTCACTACTTTTCGTCCGCAACGGGGTTTGTGTCAAGGGGACCCTCTTTCCCCTTTTCTCTTTATTAGCTGTATGGAAGTCCTGACGTTTGCATTGCAACTTTCCTCTCAGGTTCAAATGTATAAAGGTTTTACTATTAAGGGCATGGTGGCCCCGATTACTAGCTTACTTTTGCTGATGACTGTGTTTTGTTTGGGGAGATTTTGATCTCTAATGCAGAGGTGTTGGACCATACATTAGAAGACTTCAAGCAAGCTTCAGGGCTGTGTATTAACAATGACAAATCAGCGATCATGTTTTCTGGGGGCCTTGGAGATGGTTTAAAGGCACAAATTGTGAATGCCCTTCAAGCGCATCAGGTCAAGGAGTTTGGTATGTATCTGGGCTTTCCAGGTAAAGTGGGGTGTAATCGCACTCAGATCTTCAGCTATATCAAAGACAGGATTGCTAAGCTTCTCCACTCCTGGACCCATCAAGTATCCTAGGCAGGTAGGTTACAGTTGATTAAATCAGTTCTCCAAGCTATTCCAACCTATGTCATGTCGGTTATGATCTTGCCGCCGAAACTCACTAAGCAAATTCAAGGCATGATTGCTCGTTTTTGGTGGGGGACTCCAATGACAATAAATTGATCCACAGGTCTAAATGAACAACTATGTGTTTGGATCTTGGCTCGGGTGAGATGGGTTTTCGTGACTTACGTAGGTTTAACAGAGCTTTGCTAGCCAAGTAGCTGTGGCGACTCCTAACATGCCCTGATTCACTCTTTCACTAGTGTACACAGCGCGTTACCTCCGTAATTCCTCCTTTTGGGAGGCAACAACACCAGGCACATCGAGCCCAATATGAAGGGCCCTCCCGAGTGTTCGTGATAAACTTGAATTTGGCGGGCGTAAGCAAATTGCTAATGGCTTTTCTACCTAAGTGTCGGATCGTTAGATTTCGGCTAAAGCTGGAGGAAAGCCTTATCTTTGGGCTGTGCCGGAGCTTTTAGGAAATGGTAAAGTCAGTTCTTTAATTCTCCCTTCTATGTCTTGGAATTTGCCATTGCTTCAAAGGTGCTTTCATCCAGATGATGTTTTGCACATTAAGAATCAAGTAATACATTATGCTGATCATAGTTGGGATCTCTGGTATTGGGGTTTGTCTTCTAATGGCCAGTACTCCGTTAAGTTTGCCTTTCATGCTGCCATTCATCTTTCACAGCAACGGGCCGCCACTACATCTGGTACCTCAGGTCATCCCCCAGGTATGGCAGTTAAAAGCCTTTGGAAGTGTCACCTTCCCCCTAGAGTGCGTCTTTTTGGGTGGAAAGTCATTCATGGTGTGGTGCCCTATTTGGATGTGTTGCGCCGGCGTCTACATCATAATATCCCTTCTACTTGTCCTTTTTGTTCTGCTTGCGAAATGATGCCTCATGTGTTCTACCAATGCGCCTAGCTTCCATCTTACTGGGCACGCTAGCAGGTGCTGTTGCCCCCGCTTTTGATAACAAATCACCAGTCTGCCGATTGGTACATCTTCAAATGTCTATCTTCACCGTTTTCGGATCTACCTAAGCTGACTGCTCTTCTATGGCGTATTTGGTTCGCTTGATGCCAGGTGACTCATGCAAAAGCCAGGAATTTCAAGTGGGGGTGGTTTCAGGCTGATTCATATTGGAACACCACAATGGCCTCTACATTTGTTTCTCCTTCACTTTCCTTGGTGCAACACCGCCGTCATCACCCACAGTGGCTTGATATCTACGTCGACGCAAGTTTAGATTCTCACAACCGCTGTGGGCTGGGTTTGGTCGGGTGGCAGCTTACCCCGGTCGCTTTTGCAGGAATGCACGACAAACGAGGTAACTTTCTCCCGGGTCATGTTGAAGCAATGGCTCTAGCTTTTGGTGTTCAATCGGCAAAACAGTTTGGTCATCCATGTGTAAGGCTCATCTCTGACTGCAAGGGCATAATTGATTATCTCGTCCATGGGATAGACTCGGCTGTTGATAACGAGGCCAAGGAGATTCTACACTGCATGCTTTCTTCTCTCCAACCTTTGGTGGACATTCAATGGTTCTATGTGCCACGTATGGAGAATTTGATAGCTCACAACCTAGCACACTGTGCTAGAAAGTCACAACTCTCTATGAGTTGTTGGAAGTTTAATGAATTTCCAAACTTTGTAAAAGATATTTGCTCTTAATACAATGTGCTTACTTGTTAAAAAACCTATATATCATATAACTATTTTCAATTAACTGTATTTTGTAAGGTGTCAATATAAGCGTTTTGTCAACTTGTTATAATTTTCATCCTTGTGATAACAGTCACACTTAACAAACCAGATTATTTTGTATAATGAGTAACTTAGCTAGATCAGTAAAGATACATTCCTGTTCAAGAAATGACACCCATTGGTTAAAACAACGATAACTATTTCCTCATCTCTCATACTTATGATATTTATTGCTTCTCACAGTGGTACTCAAGAGTAATTTAAGAACCATTTCCTAACCTCAAGGTTAGGCATGGTTTTCGCCCTAACCATCTTCATAATATTTAAGTAGTAATCTACAATGTCATTTCAAAAGAAGATGTAAGATTGCACTAAGAGATGTTTTTCTTGAAATAGGTGAAAATGTATAGATCTTTTTTAAGGATATAATTACTCTTTTCCATCTATACAGATCCACATGGTTGAGCATTATTCATCATTTGCATCATCATATATCCAAGACATTTGAATCAAGTGAGCATCTATCGGAAGAAGCTTGCTTTTGTGTAGAGCTCTTGAGCTGTTGCTCTACATGTGATCTTTGCTATCAACATTTAAACCAGCCATATAATAATTTTTCATCTTTTATTGCTTATTTTGTCTGATTCCTTAGTTTATTTGATTTCACCTTATGGATGGGCGGATCCAGTAGGGAATATCGCTGCCATTCCTAGATTCTCAGGCGTATCGGTGATGGAACAATAACCGATGGTGCATTAAATGAGTGATAAGATTGTCCAAGACAAACGAATGACAGGTAAGCAGGGTTCAATAATAAAGGGACTTTTAAGAGCGAATTAAGCACATGTTTAAATGTTAATTTTCCCATTTTAAATATGTATAGGAGCTTTATTTACAATATTTTATTGGGAAAACTGGAAGTGATGGATATTTTTATAACTAAGAGACAACTTGAAAATTTCAACTACAAGTAATAATAGTGTAACTACAAGTAAGAATTTTAATTATATACACAAATACTGATTGTATTGTGTCCTCATTTTTCCATGGAAGGCTTTTTAATCTTCATACTTGTTGGCATATAAGGTGGCTGAGTGTACTTGTTTATCATGGACACGTATGAAGGACTTATTGGAGGAAAACTTAAATTTTAACTTGTGTGATTTTGTTACTTATCCTTCTTTCACTAATTATAAGTTATGACAATCCTGGACAACGATTCTCAAAAAACACTCGACATACAACAAACTATAATAATTCATACAAAATTGGATGTTGTGTGCTTTGTCATCTTTTATCACCCCTAGTATTATGTTTCAATTTCATTTTTTTTGCTTTTGAATCCTAGCTAAGAGCTTTAAGAACAAGTCCAATAGGAAGATCTTTCTACTATTTGCTTAGGGGTTTTGTTATGATTATGACTATGCTTTTTAACAAGGATGAAGAACAAGAACCAGAACAATTGTTGTGATTGATGGGGAGACAAGTCTATTTTTGGTCTCTTGGTTTAATACGTTTGAAGTTGTTCTTTTAATTAGGTTATGATGGTATGGTATCAAAGAAAAACTAAAATACCCCTATAAATTGAGTAAGGAATAACATATAAATTTATTCGTTATAAATATTTTATATAATTAAAGATGGACTTGCACTTGGTAAATGTTGGTAATAGTATTGGTAGAATAATTACTTTATTGTGGGAGCCTGGTGGGTAAGCTAGTATTGGTCTGATTAATTAAATAATAAACAGATAAATTATAAGCTTCCCCAAGGGAGATAATATAATTTTCCTATTTATATTCCCTTCTCTTTTTCTCCCTCCACATATGCTATTACACGTCGTTTACATTGATCCCTTCCTCCCAACGCCTCTCTTCATCTTCTTCCTCTGTCTACACCAAGTTCTCCTTCCCTGGTGCCAACCTAGAATTACTGGAAGGGTAAGAGCCACTACGGTAATTAAGGGTGAGATATTTTTTGTTACTATTGTGATTTGGTGAGATTCTAAGTAGTGGTCATTTGGATTCTAGATCCTGAATCTGTTGACGGTGGGTACATGTGATACTGTCTGATCGTCTTTGTGGTGGAGCGTGAGATCAGGTAAACTACTATGCTCATATTTTTGCCTGCGTGGATTGTTATGATTTGGTGGCAGATTTGAAACCCTAATTGGTGAATTAGGAATTAATTCCCCTGAATTTTTTGTGAACAGGAGGATTTGTGGTTTTGCAATCTAAAGGTTTGACTTTTGAATATTTTCTGTTCAGGAAACGATTAATCTTTGATATCGATTTGGGAGACTTTCAATGGAACGTTTATATTGTTGGTACACATTGGTACCCCGTGTTATATTGTAGGTACACATTGGTACTCCCGTGATATATTTATTTATTTGCGCTGCGAACACTGAACCACAGTTTAAGCTCTACTGTTCCTCTTTTATGAGGTCAAAAGAACCCTTAGAGGGGTGTGCACACTTAAGGACTTAGAGTGAGGTAGAATATTCGTTGCGGCCCCACTTGTTGGGTGTCCATCCATGGATTATGTGATTGGTTACCAGTGAAAGCTCCCCATGGATTGATTGTTAATTGGTTGAATTGCTGGAAGTTGTTTCGGAAGCGGTGAATTGTGTTGTATTTATGTTTATATATATATTTGTTCAAACGGTTTCCAAACAAAATGTATTTTACATTATGAGGCAGAGGTTTACTCAATTTTTCTGATTTGTGCGATCCCTTCTTGTGTGTGTTGTATGTTTTCTGGCCGCACGTAATGATAGCTATGACTTTGGGGTTGACCACGTAGTTGATAGCATTAGTTATGACTTTCCTGAACTGACATATATTTAATTGGTATCGTTTTGGATTATTTAACTTGGAGTACGTTAATGTTTTGGAGGTAGTGGAGGATTAGCCCTAGCACTCATGTGGATGAGTGTGGCGGTAATACCTCGGATTCAGTTTATGTTCCGTTGTTATTGTTTTTGCAACGTCCTTAGTTATGACAAAGTTATTAGTTTATGAATACCTAACAATAATGTGTTTTTATAATCACAACACGTGTTTTGTAAAGGAAGAAGATTTAATCAAGTTTCTAAAATTTTGGCTCTGTCCGGACATACGTCCGAACTTGCATGTCCGGATAGGCCCCGAGAGTTTTCTTGTTTTTGCTATTTAGTGGTGTCCGGGCATGCATGCCCGGACAGAGTGCGAGGACGAGTCTGGGGTTGAGGTTCAACAAGTGTCCGAACTTTGACGTCCGGACATATGTCTGGACACACTATGGTTTTCAAATTCGACTCACGTCCAGACTTCCAAGGTCAGACGGAAGTCTGGACACTTCTTAAAACGAGTTCGACATACGTCCAGACTTGTAAGGTCGGATGTATGGCCGGACACACTAAGGATTTCAGTTCGAAACTCGTCCCGACTTCCAAGATCGAACGGAAGTCCGGACACTTCTTAAAATGAGTTCGACATACGTTCAGACTTGCAAGGTTAGACGTATGTCCGGACGCGTTTGGGTTTTGGTCACGGACTGCGTCCGAACGTCCAGGTTCGAACATAAGTCCTGACAACCCTTTATTTTCAGTTTTAAGACTTGTTTGACATCCTTTTTAATGCCCGTTTTCGACGTTTGACTCGTATCACTTCGTACTTTATATTTTGGTACAATCTGGGGTGTTACAAAGTAGTACAGAGCTTTGTTTTCAAAATGAGTTAAAATTTGATAGAATAGGTTAAAAATTGGAATAAGCCGTCTTTGGGGAATATATTCTTGCGTTGTGGGGTGTTGTGTGATTGATTCTTTCGTGATGGAATTTTGAGTTATATACTCCCGTGTATTGTGAGACATATTAGAAATTGGAAATGAATTATTATGGATTTGGGTGACACTGTGAATATATATATATAATATATATATATATATATATATAATAGTATACATATTATACTGGAATCTTTAGTCTTGGATTATGATATTATATGGGGAATCAGTTATGGGGAGTATATAGAATTAGACCATGTGTCATATGAAGTGTATATTGCTAACGTTAACCCAGGGGTTTATGGTCAGGAACTCAACCTCGAGTTCTAGAAGTGCAGGACTGGCTGATCGATCTAATTTTGTGTACTACACCAGAAGCAGAACCCGCCAGACTGATATGGCAGGGAATGAACCAGATGAGGCAGTTGCAGGAGTTGGTTTTGAGCTTGGGGCAGATTGTCCAAAGGCAAGCTCAGCGGGACAATGTGCCGGAAGACTACTCTAAGCGCATCGCCCATATGAAACTAACTTCCTATGCTGGGGAAGAGGATCCGGTGTTGCTGGAGGACTGGATCCGGGAGTTTGACAAGATCTTTGATGTAGTCTACTACCCTGCTGATAGAAGAGTCAATGGGGCTATTTATTACTTCAAGGAAGAAGCCGACATTTGGTGGACTGCCAATAAGGACATCTTGCTAGCTGAGCCAGATTTCGGATGGGATGCCTTGAAAGAGGCCATGAGGAAGCGCTTCTACCCCGACCATGTCATAATGCAGAAGTACCTTGAGTTTTCTGAGCTCAAGCAACTGGCGATGAACGTGAAGGAGTACCACTCCAAATTCTTGGAGTTGGCTAGATTTACACCTACGATGATCCCTAATGAAGCCTCAAAAGTGCAGAGGTTTGTGGGCGGGCTTAACTGTAGCTTGCAGGAGGCCTTGAGCGTGCTGACCATTCCTACTCTGTTACGGGAAAACTGCTAATGATGAACACATTATCAAATTATTTAGAATAAATTAATGTCATTTTAAACTAATTACATCAGCTTTCAACATATCTAATAATGTTTGTTGAATTATGGCTACATCTATTGGAAATTGGAAATCGGACTGTGTATATGACTTTACTATTTTTAATCTATAAGTAGTACACCTCCAAGACTGTAATGAAAAGAACGCCAATCTGGAACAATTCATTATAGATATCCTCGGCGACAATACTCCACAAAAACATATTGAGGACACAAGTCCACCACCGAAAACATAAGCCCAACCATGTACAGAATTTGTAATTAGGCCCAGTCCATTATTTCAGTCCTCTTGTACAAATACACATACTTAGCAAACACACAGCGTTTGATCTCTAGTCCTTACTATATATAGCACAGTACCCTAGTTTGTAAAGTTTGCTCAATTCAATACAACAGTAATTCATTGGAAGCTGAGCCGCCACACACTATTTTACTATCTTTGTATGGTATCTAGAGCACGAAAGCAGGCTCCTGCATTTCTTCTTCGGTCCTTCTTCATTCTCTGGCAATGTCTGGCCTACCGCCTCCCAATGCTTCTTCTGGAAATTCTCAAGTCAATGCGTCATCAGGTGCTCTCGTTTCTTCATCATCTTCTACTATCTCAGTCTCTTCCTTCTTATCTCCCTCCTCAAACTTCATCAAACTATCTACTGAAAATTTTCCCATCTGGAAGATCCAGCTGGAACCTTACCTTCGTGGTCATGGTTTGTTTGGCTGGATCGATGGATCCAAAACCAAACCAGCAGAAACTATGGATTCTCTCCCAAATCCTGAGTTTATTACCTGGAAATAGACAGATCATCTCATTATGTCCCTTCTAAATGCATCTATGACAGAATCGGTTCTCACTCAGGTAGTTTTGTCTACATCAGCAGCTGAAACTTGGAACAAAATACAAGAAATGTTTGCTACTAAAGTAAACTCTAGGATTATGCTCTTACGAGCTCAACTAATGAGTATTAAAAAAGGCTCAGATAGTGTCACTACTTTCTTTCACAAGGCTAAGTCTATTTCAAACTCCTTAGCCTCTACTGGTTCTCCTATGTCCGATTCAGATTTTGTTAGCTGCATCATTTCTGGTCTACCCCTTGATTTTGAGTCGTTAAGACCAATCTTATGTTAAGAACTGAAGCTGTTTCACCTGATGTTCTTTATAGCCAGCTCTTAACCTATGAGTCTCATTTGGCTCAGCAAACTGCTGAATCATCAACAACACAATCAACTGAACTCTAACATTGCTCTAATCATCTAAACTCAACATCTCAGATCTAACAATCTATAATGCTAGAGGAAGAGGGAAGAGGAGGAGAGGGAACAGGGGGGAGGGGCGTGGCTGGGGGGCAGAAACCGTCAGGTAGAGTGTGCCAAGGGTTCGCCAAGTCTGTGGCAAGGTCATGTTGCTCTTGCTTGCTATCATCGTTTTGATCATGGTTATCAGGCTCAACCCTCATCTCAGTTTAATGCTAACCACACTACTGTTGACCCAAACTGGTACCCAGACAGCTGTGCCTCTAATCACTTCATCTATGATCTGTCTAATCTTAGCCTTGACAATCAACCTCTCACTTACGATGAAGTATGTTTTGGCAACGGTGGTGCTCTTCCTATCAAGGGGCAAGGGACTGGCATTCTTCCTACTCCTAATGGTGGTTTCTCTCTCTCCAAATTATTATATGTTCCAGCTTTAAATAAAAATCTGATCTATGTTAGACAGTTTTGTGCTGATCATCATGTTATGTTTGCCTTCTACCCTACATATTTTGTGGTTAAGGATCTGGCAACAGGGAAAGTTCTTCTCAAGGGAGGAACTAAAGCTGGCCTTTACACTTTTGGGGGACCTGACCTATTTGCTTCCACACACCCTCAAGTTCATGCCACAGAGAGAACCACTACCAGTATTTGGCATCAAAGGCTGGGACACCCCTCCTCTAGAATCACCACCTATACTGTAAATAAGTTTGCATTACCAGTTTCTGTTAAAAACTTTGAACAACAAGGTTGTAAGGCTTGCTATATGGGGAAGATGCATGCTCTTCCCCATCCTATGACTGGGTCTGTTTCTAAACATCCTTTTGAGCTCTTATTTTTGGATGTGTGGGGACCATCACACACTTTGTCTTTGAAAGGCAACAGATATTATCTTCTTGTGGTTGATGATTACAGCAAGTATGTTTGGTTGTTTCCTATGGCTGCTAAGAGTGAGGTTTTCTCTATTTTTACTGCTTTTCTTAACTTGTTTCAAATCATTATGGGGCAAGGATTAAGGCAGTACAGGTTGATGGCGGTACTGAGTTTAAGCCTCTCAAGCCTATACTCACTCAAGCAGGTATCAATTTACGCATTTCTTGCCCTTACTCTCACCAGCAGCAGGTGTAACACCCCTCTCCATAATCACGATATAATCTCTCACGTAGCAATAAATAAAACGTCTCACAGCGGAAAATAACCAACAATTACAAAACTCACTCGGGTGTCACCGGCCATTACTCGCCCATGCGAGCAACGTAGCCAAACTACATCCAACTTCCAAAATAAACAAACTGCTAACCGCAGTGATAACGAGAAATTCCTATACATCATACTAAATCCATAAATCATAAACATCGACAAGTGAGCGTCTACCCAAACCTGAAAATACACAACCTTACCATAAGACCATACACCATCTTCATTGCTATACAACATCTCCAATTACCCTGTTCCTGCTCTTCAGCTCCGACAATGATCAACAACTTGTAATGGTGTAGTATCAACGATAGACGTTGAGTATGCCGGGCCTGGACCCTAATGGTCACTTGTCATTTTAACCATCTTATTATTAGATTGGTTTCACGCTTTACCATTTTACAGATATATTCAATACTGTAATAAACATGCATAATAAATTTAACCATCCATCCAAGTATCCATAAACATTCAACCATCCATCCAAATATCCAAACATTCATTTAATATTCCATACAACATTTATATATCGAACGTATCGAGTAATAACAATATAATGTACAATGTACATTCGCCGTAGCGTACCGTTTTCATATTTAATTTACCTTAGCCTCGTAGGCTCCATCCAACCATCAACACACAATAAAATAACCACAAGTATAACCAATGAACAACAAAGCGAAACAACGAGAATAATAAACAAGTATTAAGTCTCGTCCATGGTATTGTTCGCCACTGTGTAAGTCTCAATTGTTTTAGTTGTTCAGTTATACCTAGTGGCAATGTCTCGTTAAAACGACATGTCTCTAGTTACCCATATATTATGGCGGGTCACCCACGGCAGTAGCCACTCCAACGGTAGAGTCTCCGACCAACGAGCCACTCTAGCTCACGGGAAATTTTCTTGATACTTACGGACCCGTACGCGGACATCCTGGTATCGTTTTTGTGATCACAGCGCGCACCAAGAGCCACATCCTCTTGGCTTTACTTCCATTCCTTAATTAATTAATTATACCATCGCATCGCATTACCAAATTTTCTAACACAGCAGACTAAGGTCATTAGTCCAATCCGGAGTCTATAAACTCAGGATCCAGTGTTAGATACGAGAGCGGCGTATAGAAAGGCCAATGCTCCGTACAAAAGTCTCAGATAATATGTATATGTTATATCATAGTGCTACAACCTTTTACTTACGTTCCTTATATCTCATATAAGATAGCACCATAGCCGCTAGTTCGTTTTATATATATTGGTTCATATATACGAACCGATACTGTTAACTCAACAACAGTAAATAATAAGCAGCTATAAATATACAATTCATGCATATTAATTAACACATTCAGATAATCAATCTTGTCACAGATCACACAGAAGTCTGAACTGAGGAAGCCCTCAGAGACAATCAGAGACACATAACAACATACAAGTTATATCAACCAAATCCGAGCCCAAGGAGCAACCTTAGGACAACTCGGATCAAACCCCTTTACATACCGTTCACCCTGATCGTTTTACGGTGGAGTATGAATCAGCAAGATCCTATGCTCCGTGTAGTCCGCTAGCTCGTCGAGCGTCTTGTCAGAAGTATAATCTAAACGGTATTAAAACTATAAGTCAATCTCCATGATTAACCACATCCGGTATTTCCAAATAATAAGTAACCCCGACAGTTCACCCCTGTTTTCTACAGTTGTTTGTTACGGGTTTCTCTAAAACAGTCGGTTTTTTGTTACTTAAAACCCATACGTCATATTTTTCAACTATTAAGTTTAATTCGTTATATTTCTTTTTAATCTTATCCACCCATTTAATTTAGGTACGTAACCTATAGTTGCATGTATTCATGCATGATTGTATTATATCATTATTTTTTGTATTGTATCCAAAACTCATAACTTATAGTTCATAACTATATTTTTTTAAATAACCACCATCACTAAATCATATGGTTCTCAACCAAAATATTATCCACCTTATATACATTATCCTTGTGTATGTATATATTTACCACGTAGGTAACTCCCATGAGTTTAATAAACTCTTGTATTTTATGTTACATTTGATCATCTTCTTTTAGATGATTATTCCCATTAGTTGTATTATATCATACAACTTGTATTAAGATTATTATCCTAATATTATGTAACATTTTATGTTGTATAATTACACTCCTAAGGTTTATTCAATAAATACCTTAGTTTATAAATTCCCTTTATTTATAGTTTGTCACATTATTTTATGTGAGTACCCTTCCTTATATTAATTCCACCTAAACCATATAATTGTTGTAACATTTATAACATTATAGACCTTAGTCTAAAATTCATTTTCCCACTCTTATTAACTCGGTATAGCCCTTAACTTTATTTAAATCCCATTTTGACCACATAACATTATGTAATGTTATACCATATACTAATATCATACTATGTGATATTTTTTATTCCCTTAACCTATAACCTATAGTTTTTATACAAAACTATTTATTATTGCCTCTCAGGCACCATAAGAAAATTTATTATTTTCCATAAACCATAGTTTCCTTAATTTACAAAATCACCCCTTAATTCATACCATGTTATATATTCCATTTAATATAACATTTCTAACTTATAAAGAGTATAACCTATGGTTATTTTTTGTAAATTCCGAACAACCCTTGTGCTATTCTATAATTGCCATTTGACCCTATTTATAACACATAGTTTCATAATTCATTAAAACTATATATTATACATATATCTTAATAAACACTCTTATATTATTCTAAAAATCATCAAATTCCTCCAAAGGGTTATTATTACCTTTATTAACCCATATATAATCGGTATTTACTATACCACCTCATATATTTCTCCAAAGTGTCATACTGACATAATAACTATATATTATACATATATAGTTTATTTTAATTCCAAAAACATTCCAATAAATTCCTAAAAATTCCTAATAGCCCATGGGTGTTTAAAATACCATTGTACACCCTTAATTTTCAGTAATAACATATTTACCACATATGTTATGAAAATATCACCTTAAGATACTTATCTTATTATAAACCTTAAATAAGTTATTTAACTTATCTAATTTGGTCAAAACCTAGCATATGGTCAAGGTTGACCACCTTAATATTTCCTTGACCACCAATTCCTTATAATTACGGTTTAGTACCCAAACTTTCTAAAATTCACCATTTAACCCCAAAACTTAATATAATCTTATAAACTTAATTTTAAATCCTTTTTAACTCTAATTTTCGGCCTTATTATTCTAAAGCCCCCAAATTTAATTTAATTACTTCTAAGCCCCACTTCTTTTCGGTAATAATTGAATATCACCTAAACTTAAATAAAAACTTGTAAATGCATAAATAAAATGGCCTAAAATACATGGCCTTATTACAAACATTGGCTTGCAAAATAAATTACACATAAATGTCCCAAAATACATATAAATTTCGGCCTCACCACACACTTTTTATTTATTTACCAAACTTCCACATAATGTCTTAAATTTGACAATTATGCTTGTTTAATTAGTTATAAAATTATTAAAAACCATTCCTTAAACATTTAAGGTCAAACAAGACCTTATTTTTCTCCTTCACTCACGGCAATTTAATTAGAATTGGTTTAAGAACATATTAACTTAGCAAAGTTAATGTTTAAGTGATTTATACCTTGATTTAACTTAGGTAGATCCTTGTTTGGATTCGCCACCTTAAGGAGAATTTCTCCAAAGCTTATCTTACATGTTTTCAAACAAAAAACAAGGCCTAGTTAGTCTCCAAGCAAGATCTAACCATAAGAAGTAATTTAAGTCATGAAAATCATGGATTTTTACCTTAGATCTTCAAGCTTGATATAGATCTACTTCGGCCCTATTTTTCCAGAAGAGAAAGAGTATCAAAACACTCTCAAGAACAAGGTATAAACCGTGGGTGAATTAGCTTGGAAGATAGCTAAGTTTTACCTTGTTTAAGATGCCAAAAATGGTGTTTTTGGCTTGGATCTAGCTACTCCTTGTAGATCTTGGTATACCAACTGAATCTACATGAAAAGGAGAAGAAAATAAGGCTAGGGTATAGCTAGACAACAACAAGCTGCCTTGTTATTAGGTTTTACCTTGGAAAAATGCCTTAAAAGAGAGTATTTCCTTTGGATCTCGGCCACCCTTGCTCCAAATGGCTAACCAACTGATTGAACATGTAAATATGAAGATTATGAGTGTATAAAGTCATAAAAATCAGAGGAAGAAAATCAGATGACTTGTAGAGAAGCTTAAGGTATGTTTTTACCTTAAAATGAGATTTTGAGAAACATTGGTCTCTTATCTTGCTTCAACCGAGTTTAGCTCTTGTTCTAACCTTAGAACACTGAGAATAAGCCATAGGAGTTGATGAGCCACGAAATCTAAGCATAGGTGGTGAAGAGATGAAGAAAAAGAGCCAAAAACAAGCCTTAAACCATTAATTCGAAGCTTAGAAGTTAGGTTTACCTTCCCAACTGAAGAAGTTCGGTTGAGAGAGCTTGGGAGAGCTTGGAGGAGCTGCTTCATCGAAATGAATGCAGCTAGGAGATAGAGAGTGACTAGAATTGGTATTATTAGGTTGAAAATGTGCTTTAGATTAGTTTATTGTCTAATAATTGAAGGTGACTCATCAAGGGGATAAGGAGGGAGCAAGGAGCCAGCTGATTGAATAAGAAGAGGCTCCTCACACGTTTTCCAGCTGGAGAATTCAAATAATGGAGCTAGTGGAGTGTATAAACTAATAAAAGGCAAAAAGTAAGCCTTAATTAAGGGAACAAGTGGAGTCTTGTTTATTAAGCTAGTAAGTGACGAATTTGGACTCCCCCAGCCTGTGTATGTCGACCTCATGTGGTCCAAGGGGTCAAACTTTGACCTCTTGACCATTCTTAGTCAATGTTGACTCAAACAGGCCCCATTTTAGGGTTTTATTAATATTTTAATATTAAATTTGTAAAAAATTCGTAAATTCTTGGAATTAAATTCCTAATATGATATAATATGATATTTTATCATATTTAAAGGTATTTATAACCTTTTAGCCCATTTAAAACCAATTTAAAGGCAATTACATAAAAATGTGCTTTAAGGAGTTTTAGTGCACATTTTGTGTCTCAAGGTGTTTCTCTGAGCTTGGTTTTCTTTGACAACGGTTTTTTTGTGTTCCTTACATGATATTTGATCATGGTATTCAATTTTATATCATTTAGAGGTCATTAGACCTTTAAGGTTTCTTAGAGCACATTTTTTGCCCTTTTTGACCTTGAAGCATGTAAATGCTTGTTCTTTGTGTTGGAGTGTATTCCAACGACTTTAATATGTTTAATAATGTGTTAATAAGCTTAGGACAAATTTTTAGGTCCTAAGTAGTTCATTTGGGTATTTATTTACCCTAAACAGTCAAAGGGTGCAACATCTTGTTTTGTGTTGACCATTGTTGTTCTCAGTTGACTTTTAAGGCATGTTTAGGCCTTAATTAATGTAATTAAATATTTAATCCATATTTAATAAGTTTGGGGTATTTCAGCAGGGTTCTGTTGAAAGCGGACACAGGATTATAGTTGACAAGGGCCTATCTCTTTTAGCTAATGCTTCTCTCCCTCTGTTATTTTGGGAACATGCGTTTCTCACATCAGCTTACCTGCTGAACATAACTCCCACCTCTGTTCTTCACCTTCAAACACCCTATGAGGCTCTATTTAAAACCTCACCAGATTTCTCTACTCTCAGAACCTTTGGCTGTGAATGCTGGCCCAATCTCCGGCCCTATAACACTCATAAACTCAACTTCAGATCCCTACAATGCATCTTTCTGGGTTATGCACAGAACTTTAAGGGCTATTTGTGTTTTGACTCCTCTTCCTCTAAAACCTACACCTCCAGAGATGTTTTGTTTAATGAAAGCTCCTTTCCTACTTACCCTTACTCTCAGCCCACTACCTCACCACACACACCACCACTTATCAACCTCCCTCCTTGTCTTTAACCCCTACACAGCCCTTACCTACTGCCCCTGACCCAGTACCCTCTCCCCCACCATCTCCTATTGGTTCAACACCTCACACTCCCTCAAGCCTATCCTCACCTGCAATACCTGGTCTAACACCAGCTACATCTAGCTCTTCCTCCACCTCTACCTCACCAAATGACAAC